>OZ007555.1:39463680-40063680 GCA_963931855.1 Philhelius festivus
AGTATCCTGGTAGTGGAAATCGATTTTTGTCCTTCTATGTTATAGGTACATATACTCGCAGGTAGCTGTAGATTGTCGATTGTCGAAGCCGAAGGTGCTCGTAAACAGTCGCCGTCACAAATTCCAGTTCAATTTATATTTTCAGAGTTTTTGCTGGTCACAAAAACAAGTGAAACCGATTAATTTTTCACACTTTTGCAGAAGAGTTAATTTCGAAAAATTGTGTTTTTATTAGATATCTGTAAGATATAAGCTCATGCAGTGAAACACATCTAGTAATGACACCATAGTATATGAATGAACCACATGTCTGTCAGGGTATACCACAGTAATACCAGTCCAGCAAAATCTTTATAGTAGGATTTTTTGCGTGGTATAGTCTCCTTCTGAACGAAAACAGCTCCATTTTTCTAAAGTGGATAAAAGTTTTATTTGAACTCATTGTCATATTGTTGTATATTGTTATTTTTAAATATTTACAAATTTCTGATTTGAGAATGGCAACTAATTTATAAAAAACAGAAAGTTCTTGGCAGCGACCAAAAACATTTTTAATACACAGTTTATATTGTTTCGTTTTCACAAACAAGGTCTTCGTTTTCCCCTGTAAGTAGCAGCAAATCGATACTGGTAGTCGTGTGATGCGTGAACTTATTGTAAAAATAAAAAACAAACGATATTTTAACATCTTTAGAGAATGTGTATACTCGAAGGTCAAAATTTGTTCACTTTAAATATTAATTTCAATTCAAGAATCTAGAAATAAGGGTGTGTCGTATTGAATTTAAATTAATTATCAAGATGTTTTTTTATTCACTAATAGATCTGTTAGTTTACTTCCCAAACTGCAAATTTCTACCAATTTCTATTTGATCAAATTCGGAATAATATTTGTGATTTTTTTATTTTTCCTATATTTTACGTTTTGTATAGCTCGACATCAAGTTAATTTAATTCTATCCTTTTTTATTAATATTCTTCAATGCTAGTGTGAACTGTTAGATTATTTTCTTTATACGCCATCAGTACAGCTTAATGCAAGCATTTGTAAGAATATTTCTTTTCTCTTCGCGTTTTTTCACCTTTAGATACTGCGAAACATCAGCTTGTCACAGTCATCATTTAGCGTGGTGTTAGTTGTTAGTAAATAAATATACATATAGCCTAACACTCTACTACAAACGAACAAATATGACAAAGAAAGGAATAATAAATAAATATTAATCTACTATCTGTAGCTACAAAAATAACTACAAGTCAAATACTACTTGCTATAAAAACAATAAATTATTAGGAATTAAACAATTTTTTTTTTTACAAAAACTTATAATGCGCGAGTTTCGTATACTTAATGAGAACGTCCATACAACCTGTGCTTAAGTGTAAGCTTTGAGTAACTCAAATCGAAAATATCATGGTTTACATTAGCCTCATGTTTCATACGTGTTAAAGGTTTATTGAGAATAAATTGGTACGGTGGAAGTCTATATGAAAAATTTCAGAGTTTCGAGAACTATGGCTTCTAGCTTTAAGACGAATTTGTTCAAGAAGAACCAGTGAATCTATGGAACCAACCAAGAGCTGGTGTAAAAACGTAACATCGCTGACTCTGCGGCGTTTTTCTAGAGAATTCATGTTTAAAAGAAGAAGGCGATTGCTGTATGGAGAAATATGATTTGGGTCACTCCAGTTAAGATGACTTAATGCGAAGCGTACATATTTACGTTGGACAGATTCGATTCGATCAATGTATATTGAGTAAAGTGGCGAACATACGGAACTAGCATATTCTAATTGGGGACGAACAAAGGTGTTGTACAACGAAGATGTTACAAGACTACACGAGAATTCCTTACTCCAACGCTTAATATATCCAAGCATTGAGTTTGCTTTACTGACAATTTTCTCAATGTGGAGTGAAAAGTGTAGATTTTGCGAGAATTGAACGCCCAGATCGCATGTTCTTGCTACCTTACTTAGAATGGCTTGTTTTATGCCGTAATTGTAACATGTTGGTTTTTTTCTTCTAAAGAAGGACATTGATTGGCACTTTGAAACATTTAGAAAAAGATTGTTATATGAGCACCATTCAGAAAACATATTTATGTCATTTTGAAGAGAAACAGAATCGGATTGGTTTCTGATGATTTTAAATAATTTAACAGCATCTACGTAGATAAGAACCCTACATTATATTACAATTGAAACAACATCATTGATTGATACTATGAAAAGAAGTGGACCAAGGTGACTACCTTGTGGAACACCAGAGTCAGCATTAATTGGATCACAAGCGATTCCTCTAAAAAGAACTTGGTAAGTAAGACCTGATCCATTAAACGAAAGCAGAAGGGAATCCAAGAGATGAAAGCTTAAATAAAATTAAGCTATGAGACAACTTGTCGAAGGCCTTACTGAAATCTGTATAAATACAGTCAACTTGATGACCATCTCCGATAGTTTTATTTGTAAACGACGTGAATTCAACAAGATTAGTAACAGCAGATTTCTTTTTCATAAACCCATGTTGCTCGCTTGCAAGGAAAAGTTTGCAACTTAAATAAAAACTCTTAAATATGATAGCTTCAAATAGTTTCGATAAGCAAGAAAGTTTGGCTATTGCTCTATAATTAGACATATATCACCGAGATTTCCTTTTTGTGAATAGGTATAATGAATGAATTTTCCCAAATTTTAGGGAAAACAGCTTGTTTTAGAGAATTTTGAAATAGAAACGTTAGGGGTGTTGCCAGAGGTTTTTTCTTATGTTAAACCTTAAGTTTAAATTTAAGTCTTAAATGCTCTTACAATTGAACATTTAAACTACGTTTTCAATCACAAAATTTGGTAAGAACTTTCTGGATTGTAATTTTTTTCGACATTCAACTTCATGTGTTTATTGCCAAAAATGAAAGAGAACAGGGAAATTCCCAGAAATCCATTTGTATATCCCAGCCTCAAAAATTTACCTACAGAAGTTATCTCTTTTCTCCGTATAATAGAAATTCAATTATAGTTTTTTTAAAAACAAAGGAAGAAAATGTAGAAAATAGTTTACAAACATATGTGCATGTGATATTTGCAGCCAATTGCAAGAAATGTTCAAAATATTTATTTTTTAATTACAAATGCAATGCAATGAGAAATTACTTCTCTTTTTTTTATTTAAATAAAACTGAAATGCGTTGTTAAAATGCAGTTGACTAATGTAACCGACTATTTACAACCACATGAAAAATATTGTTGCTCAACTCCGAGAAGTTGCTAAAAGATTGCGTTTGAACTTTACTCTGGGCGTAAGGACAAACGTGCATCGACCCAACGCTCAAATAGTAAAATTAATCATTCTGCCATAATAGCACAATGCCCAAAATATTGCATAAAAAGCCCGAAAAAGTTTGACATAAGAAAAAAAATTATATTTTCTTCCCAATTCGGACAAAAAAAAATAAATAGGAGGCCATGATAGCTTATAGAGAGCATCAACCTAGTGACTAACAACTCTCAACCATTTCTGTGTGCGTGTTTTGGATAAATGCAGGAAACATACAATTTTCTGCCGGTTCAGAACGATCAATGGGCTGCACTTTTTATGACAAGAGATACTCTTGGAGGATTTGTAAATTCCTAATAAGAGGGAGTACACCCCTTAAGTAGTTTTTGGCTGCAGCGGAGAATCGAGCCCAAGACATCTGCATGACAGTCCAATGCACTTTTTTTCAAATACATTTTTACTAACATAATATTTTATGTTTTTAAAGCTTTACAAAAATTTATAAAAAGAAGGAGTGTGCTTATCAATATCTTGCAACTAACTAACTGACCCAATGCGGGCGCTCTAAGTTTAACTTTATCTTAATTCTAATACCATTAAACTAAAAAACTATTTTTTTACGAAACTATAAAATTTTATATTTCTCGAGAACAATTCTAAAAAAAATCGGTAAGCTATTTAAAATAAACTAAAACTACCTAAAACGAGCAGGTATTTGAGTTTTTACATATTTTTTTTTTAAATTTTTTTTTGGTCCCACCCTGACTATCCCTACCAAATATTAACAGAAGCTACAGTCCTACATTAGCGAAATCGCCATTCTATCCTGGTTCAGCCCTCAACTGTCTTAGTAGAGACATTCATCGTGTGGGAAAAAGCCGCTTAGACGCACACACTCATAATTATCTTTGTTAAGGTATTACGTATTAAGCCCCAAAAATAAGGCTGCTGGTCGTGGACATCGCTCTTGTAATGTGACCCCGAACCAGCTTTATCCAAAAAATATCAATTCTGCTTAGTATGCTGGGTCCGTTTGAATAATAATGTTTGTACTCCGACTCTGATGTTCTGTGTAATCCAAGGTAACGTAACGTCTAAGACACTGCCTCTCAAACACCCGAATCTTTTCTATTTAGGATGGGGCAACGTTAAACTACACCGGGCACCCAAAGGCAATCATTGGCCTATGATGAGGGCTATGTAGCAAAGCACCTTCACCCTGCTATCAAGCCGGCTGCTGTAAAACAACCTTTTCGTCAGGGCAGAGGCCCCTAGCCCTTCCTGCAGTGGAGCCCTAAACAGAATGGTTTCAGGTTTCTTAAAGCTGATTTTCAACTTCCAGTCATCACAATATAGCTGAATCTTGTCGAAGTCACCCTGCAAAAGAATTCTAATGACCTCGACTTTTGGAGCTGTTCTGCACGCTATTAGATCGTCGGCATACGCAATTGCCTAAGTTAGACTATCTATCACATCGCTTGTGTAAATGCTGAATAGAATCAGCGCGTTCACCGTTTCGTGCTGAAAACCATTCTCAATATCAAAGATTATGCGGTAGAGGTTACATTGACACTTTTGACAACAAACTTTCTACTGGTGGTTTAACTATGCCGAATCTGGTCAGTTTTAGATAGAGTCCCTCTAACCATACGAAAGCCTTCAGAGACTAGTTTAGAGTCAAACGCACTAACCATTTTGCTAAGGAGAACTACTGATGGCATAAGCCCGAATTTTATTGATTTAACGACTGCATGTACATAAATGTTTGATTATTCCAATCAATTTGTATTGACATGTTTTAAAGGTAATTATAATTTTGTGTTCGAGATGCTGGAAATTTATGCGTAACACCGCGCTATTTTTCCCATTTTTAAAAGTCCCAAATTATTTCATGTTTAATGGCGCCCAGTTTTAGAGAAAATTCCACCGGAATCAGCTCTGTCTGAGTCAATTCTCATCGAAAGAGATAATTTATTTTTGATAAAATATGATAAAAAATTACAATTTCATCCCAGGAATCGTATTGCCAAGTTTTATATTTACTGCTTATCTAAATAAACAGCATTATAGAGCAAACTGTATGCTACCTTAGAATGTCCCTGTTTCAACAGCCTTCTTAAACAACAGATTTTAACTCTCTTTTGGGTCCGTTGTACCGATTACCCAAATACGTTGCTTCGAGTACATATATGTCAAGTCGTTATGTATGGGCATATTTTTAAGTGAACTTCTTTCTCCCTAACTCTCCAGGCCGTTGACACATCAATAAATTATGTTTATATTTCGTCCGAAAAGCAAACCTGTACTGTAAACTGTTACCAACTTAAAAAAAAAAACAATTCCATGATTCTCTGAGTCTTAAAAAGCATGCTCTATTCTACTGCTTTAGTATTCATACTAGTATTCAAAGATTTTAAATTTAAATTCAAAAACTAAAAAGGGATTATTCACAACGCTTAAGACTTCAAGGTCCTGGCTGATCACCCAACAAGCAAATAATTTTTGGATCCTATTACTAGTAATAAAAGGTGATTTGTATGTTGTGGTAGTAGGTAATGAATCAATGTGTTTATTGTCTTTGTTTTTTTTAGACAGTTCCAATATTCTTTTTCCAAGTTTATACACAAAATATTCGGAAAATGGAAAAAATATTTTGATTTTTTTTTAAATATTAGTCTTGTTCTTGTAGTTTTTCAAATATATTTATTTGATGGGTCTCTCGATTTTGTTCTAATTTTTTAATTTATTGAGTTTCATAATTAATTAGAAAATGCGTTTTATTTTTTTTACATTTTCTCAGATGTCATTTTTTTGTATGAAACTTAAAAAGTTAATTGCAAGTTTATCCACGTTATGAATTTAAACAACAAAAAAAAGTTCGTGCGATGCAATCTTGCTTTTTATTTTTATTTGAAGTTCTAGTTCTACCTGAAAATGGGGTACATGTTAAACATTTCTTGCTCATAACTGATAAACTACAAACCTTTAATAGTTAAAATTTCAATTATGTATGTTCTTGAAACTCTTAAGGCAATGTCTGATACCTTAAATTTATAGTTATTAAGTCTTTTTATCGTACTTTTAAAATCCAAGTTAATACATGCTTTCAAGTTGATACTTAAAAACAATGTAATGTGGATTTCCGGGGTTGAAAATTCCCCATACAAAATATTAATTATTTATCCATATGAATAGAGACCAACGATACTGAACTATTGTTTAACTTTTTCACAATATTTTCCAACGACAAAACTGAATCAGTTTGACAAGAATTTCAATATTTCTTGTTAACATTTACTTCGTAAATATTGGTACATCATCAGTGCTTTTACGTGGGTACATTATGTTCGCTATTTTTGAAAATAAAAATTAGAAGCATCAACTCATTACAAACTAGAAGACCCAAAAATTAAACTTTTTTAAAATCCCTCCTGTTAAAAGTTCGCACCGGAATTAATAACTCAAAAACCAAGTGCAATTAATTTAGATAAAAAATCAGATTCCATTGATAGAATTTTTTACTTTTTCCGACTATTTTGCGTTTTAAGTGATCAATATTTTTTAAACTTTATTTATATAATTTATTGTATATAAGATATGTATATCTATGTTAAATATTTGAGGTGGATAAAATGCATGTGTAGAAATACCGCAAGCAAGGATACATTTGCAGATGTAACGTTTCACTCTAAAATGTGACTTGTTTGAATGAATTATAATGAAAGATATACAAACCCTAATTCTTCTATAGTGAAAAGATGAATAAATTCGTTCAATCAACGCCAGTTTTGATGATGGCAGCATCGGAGATGAAGACATGTCGTTGTCACATTGCCATCTCTTGAGGGTTCAGTTACACACTCAATGTAAAATGCTGAATGCTCTGTTTTCCTAGCTTTTGTCTCATTGCTGTTGAATCAAACGAACTGAATGTGAATTTATCACTTTTCTTCTGGATGTTTAAGGACATATTGCATAAAAATGAATCGGCTTTTATGAGTAGTGACAGTAGTAGTTGAGACATTCTAAAGTGATAAATAAACAGCAATAGGTACTTAGATTAACTTAGATTGCTTTGATCAGAAAATTTTCTTTTCGGTTTTATTATTGATTAACTATACTTAATAGTGGTGAACAATCACATGACAATTAAAATGAAAGAAGAGCGTGTATTTTGGGTGTGCTTTCCATATTTATTAAGAAAAAAAGACTACACAGTTCAAGTTAATATAGTACATACTCGTACATTAATTTAAACTAGCCGACCCAGCTCTCGAAATTCGAGTGCCAATTTATTAATTTAATTCATTATCATTCAATAAAAGACGGAGAATTTATGATTTTTTTAAATTGTTGAATGCAATGAAGTATACCTACTAAGCACTCAATCCTGGAGTCCAAAGGAAAACAGTTAATGGTGAACAAACTTTCAAACCTATACACATTTTTGACACATTAACAATTTTTGTTTCGATTCTTTCATGTCAATGTCCTTCAGCTGTTGTTATGGCCATAATATTGGAATCGAACCCACGTCGCCGGAGTGACGTCAACCTGTAAATTTTGTGTCAAACATACATGTGATTTTTTTTTTTTAAATTTCACTCATCATTTTTTCATAACGCGCCTAAAGAAATATAGCTAACTTCAAAAACATAAATTGAATTTACTTTTGTAAAACTTTTTTTGTTTGCACATCGATCGGCCAGCTGTTTATTGTCAACAAAAAATGACATAAATGGAAGTGTTCCGAAAATGAGGTAGGTTTGAGCTCATGCAACGCATTCAGCCATGTAGATTTAAATTTGTATCGTAAGTCATGTTTGTCCGCATTTTTGACGACGGGACGTCTCACGTCTGCATTTTCTATCTTCTCTCTTTCCCTGACAAATATACATTTCGAGTATTTTGTATTCTCTTTTTTCAAATGCGGACAAATGTAAATAAGTTTTGAAAATAATTGACTTATACAAAAACGCAGAGCTTACACTTTTGCATGAATACCCCTATTATTGTAAAGCCATAACTCCAATGAACTTGAAATGTAAAAATGTTAAAAAAAAATCTGCTCTTCTTTTCCAACTCAATTTTAAATTTTATCTCCCATCTCAAAAAACCAAAAAGTAAATGTTTCACTCTACATTGAATAAATTGCTTCAGAAAATGACCGATAAATGTCGCCAAACTGAAAGCAACAGATGTCGCTAGTATATGTGTGTATTCTTTATCACTTTTTGCAAAAAGTACCGATTGTAGTTAACGCTTAATGTTTCAAAATTTTTTTATAAGAGCTTAAATACTAAACAAACACATGCCTAATATTTATATTGATAATATTTCTTCATTAAGGGAGGTTCACATTCAACAACAACGACATGCTTATCAATTTCTGTCGTGGTGGCGGATTTGTGTAATGTGAACAGGAACACCACTGTGAACCCACCTTAATGTTTCGGGTTCTGGCTTTGGATTTTCGCTGAATGCTTTCATTTTTCATATTCTGGATTTGACATTTCTAATTATGTGTCAGTCGATTTGACATTTCTAATTGTTTTTGTTTATGTTTTCCGGGCATTTTTTTTTGCAATTTTTATTTATTGTTTTAAACAATTTTTGTGTAGTATATTTAAATAATTTTGGCATTCTGCATATCTATGCAATAAATGCTTTCGTTTAATATGTAATTTATGCCCCTTCGGTTTTTGTGGGCCGCGAAAAGTGTACCACAAAAAATATGTTCTCCGTTTTATTATATGATTTGAGGTATGCTTAAAGCAAAAATTAGAGGACTTTTCAAAGCAGCCCTTCTTGACAGCCAATCATTTTAAGAAAATTTAGATAAACTCGGCACTTTTTGTGATATTGTCTAAGAGGGTTATGGAACAAAAATTCGAATTTTAACTTTTGTTTATTACCAATGACTTTATTTGGAGTATTTATTTTATCAAACAATCAGTATTTTCTGAGTTCACATATCTAACAGATAATGTAAGAATCATATCGGATACTTTCATGAAAGGGATACGCAAAATGTTATGAGGAAGCGCGTGCAGAACGAGAATCTATTAAACCCTAAATATACAACTATATAAGGGGTTTATTTAAATATATAAAACCCTAACGCCAAGTGTAAATGTTTCCGTCTCTTATTTGGCTGACAACCTATTTCAAAACCTTTTACATATACATATAGCCTCCTTGTCCTTACAATAATATACATTAAGACCAATATCCCATTTCTTATCATTTGAGATTTTTGATAGAGTTGCGTTGCTTATTGTATGCGTTCATTTCTTTCCATAACAACGTGTCCTGAATCCATCATAAATGTAATAAAAAAAATAAACCTTCAGATACAACACGTTTTCAAAACATTTGACTTTGAATCCTGCTATCAAAATCAATTGCCTAAGGATTTCGTGCTCCGGTTAAAAAATTATTTATACTCGTACTCGCGACTGATAACAACAGATGTGTTATTTTGTCTCTTTTTAAGAAAATATCCTCTGTCAATTCAATTCGATGTGGTGCCAAGGAATTGGTTACTTCGGAAATACAGAGTAAACGTCCTAGGGCCAAAGGAGAAAGGACGCCTTCTTTATTTACACCATCTATTTTTCATTACTTTATTCAAATACTAAAACCCCAAAGAAAATTCCATTAATAACTTGTTCAAGAACATGCACATTCCGTGACAGTTGATTAGAGCCGTATTTTGAAAATTGAACGAGAATACAGAATTACAGTCACTGAGAAATGTACATATGTAGGTATATTATTCAGACATTATATTCCTGGCTATAATATCAATAATAGTTATAAGATCGTTACAAATTTGCTTTTTACCAAACTTTTCTCAAAATTCAATTTAAGATGCATTTTTGTCAAGTTACGTCTTTCGACTTGTTGACCTTGATATATTAAGGAACTTCGTAGCTAAGCAACAAGAAACTAAGTAATTGAAATGTTATTAGGATTATCAAGTATTTGTACACAATTATAAAACATTTCCTAACGACTTTATATATCACTAATAGGGTTGCGAATTTTTGAATTAAAAAAATCATAAGTCATAACTCTGTAGATGATTTGTGAATTAAAAAAATTTAATTCATAAGTTAGTTAGTGACTTATGATTTAAAAAAAAAAATTAGTTCATAAGCTACTAAGTGAATTATGAATTAAAAATAAATTAATTCACTATTTATAAGTGACTTATGAATTTAAAAAAAATTAATTCACTACCTATAACTGACTTATTAAATAAAAAAAAAATAATTCACTACCTATAAGTGACTTATGAATTAAAAAAAATTAATTCACTACCTATAAGTGCCTCATGAATTAAAAAAATTGAAGTCATGAGCAAGTTAGTTACTTATGAAAAAAAAAAAATTAATTCAGAAGCTACTAAGTGACTTATGAATTAAAAAAAATTTTATTCATAATAGACCGAGAGCCCACAGCAAATTTTGGGTGTGATTGATAACAAAAAATAATTAGCATAATTAGATAGGCCTTTAGTAGTTATTTACAAATGTGAACGTCTTGCATACTCTAGGGGGAGCCATAGTGCATTATAGTGCATCAAGTATGCCGTTCTTTCCAAATTCTAAAAAATTGGGATACAAAATTTGCCATAACTTCAAAATGAACAGCTAAGTGCCTTGATTGGAAATATCGAGGTCCATGACGTTTTAAAGCTGGCCTTCTTAGTGCAAGAAGTTGCCTATTCTTATCGCGTCTGGCAGGCAGAAGGTTGTCTGCAAAACGTCTTGGACCTCGATATTTTCAATCAGGGGGCTTAGCTCTACATTTTGGCAAAGTTGTTATCACAATTATTTGGACTTGGAAAGAACTGCATACTTGATGCACTATAATGCAATATTGCGCCCACTAGAGTATGCAAGGCTTTCACATTTGTAAATAACTATAAAAGGCCTATCTAATTATGCTAATTATTTTTTGTTATCAATCACACCCAAAAATTGCTGTGGGCTCTTAGTCTATAAGCTAGTTGGTAAATTGTAAATGTTTAAGCTTATTTACTAACTTTATAAGGCTCTATTAAATTTACAAACGTCAAAAATATCTGTTTACTTTGTTTTTTTTTTTATTAGCACGAAATTTCATTGTTTTAGGTGTGTTGAAGGGCAAACAAAGAAAGCCATAGAATGATACTAGTTAAAATTAAGAAAAAGTTAGTAAACTGTTTATAAGTTAGGAAATTGTTTGTTTAGTACCAAAGAAACATTTTTAGCTGTATGAAATTGCTTACAGAGCTTATCTTAATGCTCGTTTATTCAAAAACACGCTCTAGATGCGCCTTAAGAGCAACCATGAAGCCCACTTGCATTGAATTTGAGAGCACTTTTGAGTTCCTTAAAAGTGCTTGTAAGTATGTTTTGTCACCTTAAAGCTTTAATATCCGGTCTAAAATTGTCATGGATCTGCGTGCCTTTACGTAGAATTACAAATCATATTTTTTATTATTATATATTTACATATAGCAAATAGAAATCATACTATTCAACACGAAAACAAACTATTACATATTTGTATCTTAGCATCAAAATTTGTCTTGGATCTTCTTTTCATTTGCCTAGAACAATAAGTAAACGCAATTATTAAAAGCTATAATATGCCCAAAGTGGGGTGATTTGTAAGTGTGATTTAATCTTTATTAGGAAAGTTGATACTGTACAAAGAAATATTACAACACTCTTCTAAAGTAATTTTTTTATTTTAATTTTGAACTTGGGAAGAAGAATATTTATGTTTTTTCGTACTTTTTTTGGATAAGGCTTCTGTGTTTTTATTTTATTTATTATTATTAATTATTTTCCCTTTTCTGTTTAATAAAAATTAATAAATATTCGCCATTTTTTAAGCATACATGAAGCTAAGCTATATCTCTTAACTTTTAGCTCTTTAAAAACACCTTAAACAATTCTTTTGCTGTTTTAAAGGGTATTGTATCAAAATGCATTTTTGCTTTCTGATATGAGAACATTATTATGGAGCATGTTTCCCGAGCAGGAAGCTTTAAACAATACAGTGCTAAAGATTGTTAAGACACTGTATTACAGATATTATACGCGCACTCAAGGGGTTGTGAATACCCTTATAATGTTAAACACAGTGCGAATAATAAGGAAAGTAGGATAGGATGAGAAAGGAGATACCGATGCACATTGATTTTGAATGTCTGCACATTGCAATGAGTGGGAAACATTGAGCCGGGAAAATCATTCCACATTCGTGAAATGCGGCTATAAAAAAAGATCTTAGATCAATAGTTTCCCTTCCCACAAGGCAGACATCTAGGACCTATGGTTATAATTTCAACTATCAACGATGTAGCTCAAATTCTTGATTGTGGCTTATGTATTTAAACAGACAGAAAAGAAATTTGTTAATTGCACAATGCACATGTATCTTCGCCTGCAGATTTGCCTTTCAACATAATCTCGTGATACTTTTTTCCGAACTTATTTCGTATCTCTCGCGGTTTGGGTGTCATTTTGGATAAAGAAGTAAACTTTCGCTCACAGATTAAAAACACTATCAACAAATCCTATATAGAAAATTATTTATCATACTAGTTGCATCAAAAACCACCTTAAATTGAAATCGAACGATCATATTTTTGTGTATATGTTACATTATTCAAATCAAAAATCTTCATTCTTTGCCGATTCTATTTAAACAACCGACTCAACCTTCACCTCCTTGCCACTGACAACGAACTTCACCAGCACTTTCACGTACCCCTAGAATATTCTACATATGACATATATATACAGGGTGTCCGGTAATTCGTGTGCCATACTTCGGGATGTGATTCTACAGTAAAGTCTGGTTTTCAACTTTGACATCACTTTTTGAAGATTTAAAAAAAGACTAACTTTGGTGTATCCTGACTAGGGTTTTCGGTCCCGGGTTCCCGGGACGAGAATTCCCGGGAATGAAAGCGTTTTAATTCCCGGGAATAATTTTTCATAATACCCGGGTACCCGGGTACATTCAATTTTAATAATTTTCTTTGTGAACGTTATATCAAAATCATTTGAAAACACTTTATTTTGTATTTTAAATAACTCTTAAACTTAGTAGAAGAGTTAAATGTTAGAAATAAATCAAAAATCTTAGTAGCCAAGGGGTTAAATGCCCTACAAAGTTTCGTCCCCAGTGCGTTTATGTTTTTCATGTTCGTTTAAGTCAAAGTGTGTTAAAAGTTTTAGTTCTTGTTTGTTGACGTTCATTAGATTTGTTAAGTATATTTTTAACACTTCATTTATTGCTATTTTCGTACATTTAAATTGCAAGTCTTATGAGATTCTTGTAAGTTTTAAAATATAGTTTTTTTATATAATGCAATCACAATTCGTTACGTTCTGTTTTGGTTATTGTTACTTTGTAGTGCATCATGTATAAACAAACTTCTAAAGTCTGGAATTACTTTAAAAGAGATACAAAAAATAATGAGTTGGCTCAGTGTTCACTTTGTCCAAAAATGTTGTCTTGCAAAGTGAAACACTTAGAAAAAGTACATAACCTGAGTCTCACGTGTAGAAGCCGAAAAAATAATCCACAACCATGCGCTTCTATTATAGACACTGACAATGTTTCTACGGGCACCAAAAATGCCTGGCAAGCAAAACGACCTAAAATTGAGCAGCAGAGTTTTATTTCTAAATAACTAATACCCGGGTACCCGGGAATTCCCGGGAATCAAAAATAATCGTTCCCGATTCCCGGGAATCAAAAAGAGCCGGGAACGCGAAAACCCTAATCCTGACCCATGTTATTGTTAATTTCTCTGTCAGTACTAATGGTAGGGACCTCATTTTGAACTTTTTTTAGTAGAAATATTAACCTTTAAAACTACGTTTAAATTGACCTGATATGTTTTTAGGGTTGCCAGACATTCAATTTTAAATGGTGTTCAATTTTTCTTGCCCGAGCAAAATGTTGACTTCGAGGTCAATTTTTTTCAAAAAATGCGTAATAAACATAATGTTTTCTTATTTTTTCCTGATGAACAAAACAATAATAAAAAAAAACTCATTAATAAGTGCACCCAAAACCCGTATATTTTATGATACTTGGGAAAATCTTAAATAGGTAAAAAATCGAATTTTGGGTTTTTACCTACTTTTATTGCAGCACTTGGCAATTGGAGTGGTTTTCCAAGAATTGATAGTTTTTAGGTAATTTTTAAGACTGTGCAATCATGAAAATGGTTAAAAGTGTACTTATGCCTACTTGACTTGCTATCAAAACCTTAATTACCTTACCTCTGCTCAGGGAGAGTTAAATTTGGGGTATGAATGTGTAATGGGTAAATTAACTAAATAAGTGGTACAAAAGACTAGAAAAACAAATTTATTCATCAGATTATCAGGTTAAGTCACTCATTACAGTTAGATAAGAGCGCTTTTTGAAATTCCTTCTTTTACGAGAGAAGAATACGCAGACCTTTTATTCGTTTATGGGTTGTGCAATGAAAATTCAAGAAAAGCACAACGAAGATACCAGGAACGTTATTCTAAAAGGCGACTTCCTTCTCGAAATGTTTTTGGAAATACCTTTCGTTCAGTTCAGTTTGAACTGCAAGACATAACGCGGGAGCTGCAAGCACACAAGAAGAGTTTCGGTGGATGAAAGAATACTGGCAGCTGTTGAAGTCGATCCTTTCATCAGCATTAGACGCTTGGCTCTACAGATTAATGTTTCTAAACACAGAATTTCCAGTATTCTGCATGTAGAAAATATGTATCGATACCACTATGTAAGAACTGCTTCCCGATGATTTTGAAAAGAGACTCGAATTTTGTAATTTCTTGCTAGAGAGAAGCTTGGATGACAACCAGTTTATAAACAGAATTCCTTGGACAGACGAATCTCAATTCACAACAGAAGTTATTACGAATTTCCATAATCTCCATACATGGGCTTCGAGCAATCCACATTTAAGATGGCAAAGATCATTTCAGCATAGATTCAGTGTCCATATGTGGGCATGTGTAATTGGAAATACATTAATCGGGCCTTTCAAATTACCACCCCGACTTAATTCTACTAACTATCTGGAGTTCTTACAAAATAATTTACCAGACCTATTGGAGGATGTTCCACTGCTTCAATTAGCTTCATCATATTTCCAACAAGACCGGCCTACAATGGTCGTGAAGTTAAGGACTGGCTGGATGAAGAATACGGTCATCGATGGATAGGCAGAAATGGACAATTTGACTGGACTGCAAGATCTCCCGATCTCACTGAACTGGATTTTTTGTATGGGGACGAATTAAAGAAATAACAACTTTAACTGAATTAGAACAACGTATTTCCGAAGTATCACTAAAAGTAAGGCAAGAGTTATCAAGAATAAACATTCAAAATGAAATCCAAAAACGGGCTCTAGAATGCATTCAAAACTCAGGACGGCACTTTGAGCACTTGTTATGACTGTATTTGTGTGAACATAAAATAAAAAATTACTTAAAACTACACAAATTATTGTTTTATTCAAACCCATTACACCTCAGGGCAAAAAATCATTTTTTTTTAATTTTACCTGTTTTAGATTTTCTCAAGTATCGTAAAATTTATTGGTTTTTCGGTGCATTTATTTATGAGTTTTTTTTTTATTATTGTTTTGTTCATCAGGAAAAAGTAAGAAAACTTTATATTTATTACGCATTTTGTGAAAAAAATTGACCTCAAAGTCAAAATTTTGCTCGGGCAAGAAAAATTGAACATCATTTAAATTCGAATATCTGGCAACCCTAAAAACATATCAGCTCAATTTAAACGTATTTTTTATGAGTTAATATTTCTACTAAAAAAAATCTAAGATGAGGTCCCTGCTATTAGTACTGACAGAGAAATTGATATTAACATGGGTCAGGGTGCATCAAAGTTAGCCGTTTTTTAAATCATCAAAAGTGATGTCAAAGTTGAAAATCAGACTTTACTGCAGAACAATTTTTTTCTAAAAATATGACCAAAAATTACATCCCAAAGTATGGCACGCGAATTACCGGACACCCAGTATAATAAATAAATTTGAATTGAATTAGCATAAAACTTAATGTTTTAGGCTCATTTTTCACGGTGATAGACACAGTTTTGACACAATGAAGCCTTGTACGATTCGTAACCTGCACGAAGATGACACAATTGATCACTTCCTCTTAAGTTGTCCTATCTTTCATACATTGAGAACCCACTGCTTGATTTAAGTAGCATAATGAGTTCCGAAAATGAAAACATTACAATTAATATTTACAAATATGTAGTTAATTTGCTCAAACTTAGAGCCTTTACATTAAATGAATAACCAACCCAGGTTTCATATTAAGTACTTGAATCTCAAAATACACATATTTTCCTTTTATTTATTTTGAAATGTATTAAAAAATTGATTTTAAACTTGAATTATTAAGCGAGTATTTGTTGCATTAGTTATTATATTAAGAAAAAACACTTTAGAATTATACCTATATATTATATAACGGGTGATTTTTTAAGAGCTTGAGAACTTTTTTTAAAAAAAAAACGCATAAAATTTGCAAAATCTCATCGATTCTTTATTTGAAACGTTAGATTGGTCCATGACATTTACTTTTTGAAGATAATTTCATTTAAATGTTGACCGCGGCTGCGTCTTAGGTAGTCCATTCGGAAAGTCCAATTTTGGGTAACTTTTTCGAGCATTTCGGCCGGAATAGCCCGAATTTCTTCGGAAATGTTGTCTTCCAAAGCTGGAATAGTTGCTGGCTTATTTGTGTAGACTTTAGACTTGACGTAGCCCCACAAAAAATAGTCTAAAGGCGTCAAATCGCATGATCTTGGTGGCCAACTTACCGGTCCATTCCTTGAGATGAATTGTTCTCCGAAGTTTTCCCTCAAAATGGCCATAGAATCGCGAGCTGTGTGGCATGTAGCGCCATCTTGTTGAAACCACATGTCAACCAAGTTCAGTTCTTCCATTTTTGGCAACAAAAAGTTTGTTAGCATTGAACGATAGCGATCGCCATTCACCGTAACGTTGCGTCCAACAGCATCTTTGAAAAAATACGGTCCAATGATTCCACCAGCGTACAAACCACACCAAACAGTGCATTTTTCGGGATGCATGGGCAGTTCTTGAACGGCTTCTGGTTGGTTTAATGTCCAATAAAGTAAACTGAGTGCGAAACTTGGTCACAATCGCATTAATTGTTTGCTCACTTGTAAAGCGCGAAACACATTTCGAACCGAACACTGATTTTGGTAATAAAATTCAATGATTTGCAAGCGTTGCTCGTTAGTAAGTCTATTCATGATGAAATGTCAAAGCATACTGAGCATCTTTTTCTTTAACACCATGTCTGAAATCCCGCGTGATCTGTCAAATACTAATGCATGAAAATCCTAACCTCAAAAAAATCACCCGTTATATTGCCACTCAATTTGTAAAAGCTTATAAACAAATAAATATGTATATCTATTTATCTACCTAAGACCTAAGTCTATTTCAAGCAAATTCATAAACTTTTCACAAACCTTCTAAATTCATTAGCAAAATTAAATAAAATATACATACTTAAAAAATATGGCAAAAAGTCACAAAGTGAAAACTAAATATCAACAAGCATCATAGGATCATATCAAAAGAGAAAAGTACACATTGCACCATTTTAATAATTTTCGCTCCATCTGCTGGTGGAATTTTGGTATATTTTTTGTCTGAGGAAATAAAAAAAAAATAAAACTGAAAGTCGTTTTCGACGCGCTACACTACTATAATATATCTGCATTGCTTAAGGGAGAATCATCTTGATCTCAAAAAACACAACCCTTTTATACCTACCATAACTTCTGGTCACTTTACATCTACAATTTTGTGTGGGTTTATTAATGCAAAGAGTTTTAAAACTGTTAGACCATCTTTAAAACAGTAGTAGTAATAACGAATTCAAAAATATTATACTAAACTAAATCAACGGCAACAGCTTTATTTTATCAATTAATAAGAACTAATTTTTATTTAGTTAACTTACTTAAAATAATAAGTTTGACATATTTTTGAATCTCTACTTAAATAAAAATTTAAATATTAAATAAGTTCGGATTTTTAAGTACTCCAGTTGATAAAAGGCAATACAGATGGAAAATCTTTATGATCTGATGAAATATTTTTCATGAACAGTATAAATAAACACGACTGGGTCGCACGAACTTGCTCCTATGTAATAGACTAGGAATTTTAAAAACGAATGTTATTGAAAAAACTGTTCATAAGGATAAAATAAATTTTTTAAATTCTTTTAGTAGTAAGAGACAAAAACAGAATGCTATGCAAATATGAATTTATGCAAGAACAAAAATTATAAGTCGTTGTTGTGGTTTCTTAAAAAAAGTTTTTATTAAAAACCTTTTAAAATATTTTTAAGAAAAAATTTTGGTACGCCAATTTAAAGTTTTTATTATTTTTTATATAAATTTACAAAAAAAGTATTGAGCCGTTTCTGAGATATCGAATTTTCAAAAAAAAAAAATAATTTTTGTTTTTCAAAAAATATTTATTTTAAAGTTTTGAAATGCAATGTATTTTAGACTTTTTAGAAGCTTCTCTATAAAAAAGTGAATTAATCCGTTATGTGGATTATGAGAAATTCAAAATTCGAAAAAATGGTACTATGGTAAATACAAGCTGTCATATCTTAAATTCAATTTTTTTTGTATTAAATCAAAGATCATACAAATTAATTGAAAGAAAAAATTTTTATCAAAATTCTAGACGCCGCCGCACAGTGGAACGAAAACATGAAAAAGTGGTCATCGGGGTGTAACTTTTGAAATAATGGATGGATTTTGAAACGGTTTTCACTATTTTGTACTTGAAAAATTATAGTTTCATACTATATTTCAAAAAATCTGAAAAAATGAGCAATTTTCCAAAAACATAACCCCTGAAACTAAGAATTTTTCAAATTTTAGCTTTAGGCAAATAAAATTAGGTAATTTTATGGAGGAAAAACAATTAATATTTATTGCTCTTAATTCATATTACATATTTTTTTTTTTAAATATGTATTTCGAGACATCGTTTATATTTTAATTTGAATGTTATTTACATAGAATATATTTTTATAGTTAATACATATATGTTTATACAAAATTTCTTTTGCCTTTTTATGGTATTTTAGATTTTACTAAAACATCTATTACTTTTGAAGCATCAAGTTTAACTTTACCTTTCAGCTTCATTTTTTCGACAAAAAGAAGCGTAGTGCTGCATGTACTTCGACGTAAAGCTTGGGTTTTACGCCTGTTTTTGTCGCTCAGTAGCAAACTGTTCATTAGTATTGTTAGCGGTTGATGTGGGTGGTTCTTTAATAAAGGTTAATGTGTTAAATTCTGTTTCAAGCCACGTTTTAAACCGTTTTTTTACGCATTTTATTGTAACTGGATTTTAGAAATCTATATTTTCCAGCTTCAAACAAAACTTGCGAAAAAAATTCAATTTTTTCCCGAGATTTTACTGTGGCTCTTTGGATAACAATATTTATAGTCACTAAGTCATGCCCGTTGGCCTTTAAAACGTTCACAAAATCTTCGTAAGTAAACACAACCATTTTAACTAAGTAGAAGGCTTCAAAATTATTTGTGTACTAAACGATCGCTTTGCTAAAAAGAACTTAACAAAAATGGCATTCATTATTATAAAATCACATGATTGCTTTTTTTTCATTAAGAGAAAAAAAAATAACCATTAGCATTTGTTTTAGCATTTAATCTATAACAAATAATGATAACCTAAAGAAAAAATGTCTTTAACCAGAGCATATAAGATTTAATTGATAAAGAAAGCGGGGTCGGATCCAATTTTTTGGAAATAATGACTCCAAATAAGTGTACAATTCATTTAAGACTACCCAAAAACCGAGCATTTTTGAGCGTTTTTTTTAAATCATCTTCAAACCTGAAATTAGGATTTTTTAAAAATACTCACAAAAACAGTTTTTTTTTAAGGCTAAAACAACTTTGTTTCAAAGAGTTTTTTTAATTGTGAAGCTTAAATGAACCAATTGCATGCCTACAAAATTTATTTCGAAAAGAAAACATAAAAAGGGTCTGAGAAAAACAAATTACAAAAATGCATCTTTGAGTCTCTATTATTTCAAAATTAAAGGGAATACATAAAAAAACGGTTTTATATGTAAAATAGGCGACAATTTTCTATGCATATCAAACAAAAAATATTTCCAAGAATGAAAACAGAAAATCACCCAATGTCCGGAATTTTGTACTAGACGTTCCACTGTGCGCCGTTCCCGAGAAAAATACGATTTTTGAAAACCATTTTTTTTTAACTTCTTAGCATTTGTACGGTAGGTACTTTTATTTTTAGGTAAAATAAAATTTTTTTCTCACATCTTGTAGATTATATTGAGAAACTTTTATTAATCAAGTTTAAAAAAAATCTAGCATGCGGTTTTTGAAATATAAAGCTTTGAAAAAAAAAATTTGTTTAAATTTCTAAAAATTTTTTTTTTTTTTTGAAAATTTGAGTAGACAATTCTATTTATGTTTTTGGGGAGATTTAACAAAAAAAAAATGATCAAAATCGGTTGTACCGTTTTTGAGAAAATCGAAAACAAAAAAATGGTTCCATGGGGGGTACCCCCAAAAACCATTTTTCGGAAAATTTTCATTACCTAGCTTTAACTAAATTAAATTTTCATGTATTTTTATTTTTTAAACCTGTCGAACAGTTTTTGAAAAGAAAAAATATTTATAAAATTTCGAAAAAAATCGTATGGCAGGGACCGTTATTTTTGGTCTTAAAAAAAAAGAAAAAAACGTGTGGGGGGGAAAAAATTAAAAATGATATATATCAAGCTTAAAGAAAATCGGGCAAGCCGTTTAGGCTGTAGTAGAACCGACAGACAGAATTGCGAGACCTTCGCTATCATCGTTATGTCAACTTTGATCAAAATCTCGAGTTCGATTTTTTTACGAATGCATAACTTGCCTTATAGTACCTATAAGTCGCAAGTAAAAATATAAATGGAAATTAATTAAAATTTCATGCGCTTTTTTTTTGCTCCTTTTTCTTTTCCTTCGATTTCAGGGACACATTTTGAATACAAATTATTTTTCTCCTCTAAGTTTTGTTGGATCCGAAATCTTAACCCAGCACTCCCCCTTCCCTATTGTTGTGGGAAAAATTAAAGATTTATGGTTTCCAACTCAAATGCATACCAACCTACCTACACACATAAATTCTTTAGCTTTTGTTTACTAAATGAGTTTCTAAATTGTAATGACTTAAGACAATTCATCAAAAATAAAAACGGAAAATTCTTTGGTTGGTTGGCTGAAGATATATACTAGGTATAGGTATGCAGGAGTTGGGTAATAAAATTTAAAAAAAATACCAGGGTAAGCCACATTGCAGATGAAGGTAGCAAAATTATAAATTAACACAGTGGTGCGAAATTACTCTTTTTCTTATAAAAATCATATTTTCCATAGAAATCTATGTTTTTTTATTTGAAAATAAGCTAAAATATGCTAGATATTCCTGAAATATTTTATGCAGAACATAATGTTTTCCATTTTTTTAAATCAATACTTCACGAGAGTTCGTGAGTATTTCGAGACAGAATCTTAAAGGCCAAAACCTTTTTGTGAAATTAAGTAACATACATACATATGTAAGTAAATTCAACTAATGGCAATCTAGCATTGAAACTGGTTTGTACCTGGGGTTGGAATTGATATTCTGATGTGTCTTATTGTTGTGTTATGACGTGTGTTTGTTTTTGCACAATCATCAGGAATCGCATTATCACCACTGAAGCGGACCATCACACGCATCCGAAACCATCTACATTGATGGCCCAAACTAGAGCTTATTGACTGGTTCTGAAGCAGCAACTTACATATCTGATCGAGGCGATCATCCATCTAGCTAGTCGGCTAGCTCGGGGTCTATAAGACGGGAGGCTCGGCAAAGAAGTAACCGAATTTAGTCCTAGAGCCATTTCGTCGTGTTGAGAAAACACATCACGACTTTGATCTTCATTTCCGAAAGTTCGTTAATGACGTTCAAAAATGCCAATTTTGAATGACTGAGTTCCAATGATCTCTTCCTCATGGCCAGTGTCCGTTAAGTGTAGCAACGATCCTGCTTATGTATGTCTTGCTTGGGTTTGCATATCCGATCAAATGTTCGCGTTTTTTATAGGTGGTCCAAATCTTCTTAGATATAGTGCAATAAGTTCAACACTTGTACATATTGTGGTTTGATTGTTTAAAATGTTTGAGCACAGTGCGAGCGTTTAGAAAAGTTACAGAGGATTTAAAAGGAGATACCGATGTGCATTGGCTTTGAATGTCTGAATTTTATGAGAGGGAAATATAGAGCAGGGAAATATTGAGTCGAGTAACGCATTCCACATTCATGTTTGGCTTTGAGAAGCTCATCCTTGTCTGGATAGCTTGCCTGCCAGTTCGTTCTCATCAATGCCATTATGACCCAAAACCCGGATAGAGGTGACATTGGGGTTAATATCAGCTCGCAAGTTCATGAAATTCAAGAACAAATGGGTTTAACAGTCTTACTGTCTGTGAAAATAGTCGTATTCCGGTTCTGCTTTGGATCTTGTTTGAGTAACTTGCACGGATATGAGGCTTGAAAAAAAAAAACTAGAAAAGTCAGTGAGCCGAAAGGATAATGATAAACTTAGAGTGCCATAAAAGATTCATGAACCAACACCTCACTCAATGTTGTTTCCTTGATAGTGACGTTGATGCCAGTGCTGATATGATCACAGAAGTGATCTTTCTTAGAATACTTTTATTCCTAACAGAATTAAGAGTATAAATCATAAAGGAATGTCTTGGTTCAATACAAACTGTAAAGAAGCTATAAGGTTGAGAGAATTAAGTTTCCGCTCTTGCAAACCCAATCGGAGAAAGCATAAACAAGTAAAAAGGCAGTAGAAAATTCTCGTCATTCAACAAGAACGTAAAAGATACAACTTCGTCTTCGGTTCCAACGCTCATCTAAATTACAACTCGATAACTAGCTCCTTAGATAAGGCAAATATACACTGAAAATAAAATCTAGGTATATATGTGATAAAAATGAAGGTTGAGCTAATAAAACTTCTGTCAATATACATACGTTCAACAAAACATTTCACCAAATTGATAAAAATCACAGAAATTTGTCAGCTAACAGATTGATTTTTTGAAATAGAAAAATTATTTTGTCAATATGACTATTTTTCGTAGAATCTACAAAATCACTTTGTCAGATTACCAATATTGTTTCGCGGTATCAAAAAACGTTATTGTTAATGTTACAAATTTGTTCTTTTTTCAACTATCGGACTAACGACATTCTTTTGTTGAAACAACAAAATATTTTTACAATTAAACAAATTTCTTTTGTTGAATCCACAAAATTTATTTATCGGCTCAGTAAAAATGGTTGTTTTTTGTTCTTTTCCCGCAACACTTAACCGTCCATGTAACAAAAGTATAAAATATCATGATGATTTATCCGATTTTTGTCAATATGACAAAGTAGGCAAAGGTATGAAATTAAAATGTCGTATATCTACAATGTTTGTATAGTGAAAAATTTAAATTTTCCCTCAATTTCAATTAATATGTTTTTTTTAATATTTGACTGCAACAAAATTTTTTAAATAGCTACCTATATCTCGATGCGATTGGGGAACTTTGAAAATTCGGTTATTTTTTTAATCAAGTGGTTATTAGTTCAAGATTTTTCAAAAATCTCCAAAATTCTGTAAAATCACTTTGGTTAGAAATATTTCGAGAACCACACCTCGCAGAAGTTTTTGATTTTCATCTGTGGATAGCTGTGAAAAATTTAACCGGGAATTTTGAACTACGGAGGCTCTAACAAGGCTTTGTTTCGGAAATAGCGCCAACCAAGGACATTATTAGGTAGTTGGGGCTCGATAATCCATAAAATCACTTTGGACCGGCATATTTCGATAACCCGACCACTCAGAAGCATTTCGTTTGGATGTGTAAATAGGAATTGAATAGACCTTTCATTCGATGTATGTCTCGATGCGTTTGGTGAACTATGAAAATTGGGTGATTTTTTTAGACAAGTGTTAGTTAGTCCATGATATTTTCAAAATTCTCAAAAATTCAGTAAAATCACTTTGGTTCGAAATATTTCGAGAACCAGACCTCGCAGAAGTTTTTGGTTTTCATCTGTGGATAGTTGTGAGAAATCTTAAAGAGAATTTTGAAAACCGGAGCCTCTAACAAGGCTTTGTTTCGGAAAAAGCGCCAACCAAAGACATTATTAGGTAGTTGGGGCTCGATAATCCATAAAATCACTTTGGACCGGCATATTTCGATAACCCGACCACTCAGAAGCATTTCGTTTGGATGTGTAAATAGGAATTGAATAGACCTTTCATTCGATGTATGTCTCGATGCGTTTGGTGAACTTTGAAAATTGGGTGATATTTTTAGACAAGTCCATGATTTTTTCAATATTCTCAAAAATTCAGTAAAATCACTTTGGTTCGAAATATTTCGAGAACCAGACCTCGCAGAAGTATTTGGTTTTCATCTGTGGATAGTTGTGAGAAATCTTAAAGAGAATTTTGAAAACCGGAGCCTCTAACGAGGCTTGGTTTCGGAAATTACACCGACCACTCAGAAGCATTTCGTTTGAATGTGTATTCCTTATATGTATGTGTATAATATATGTGTAGGGGGATGAATCTGAGTAATTTTTAAGTTTAATATACATTTTAATCCTCTGAAGACAAGAAGTTTAAAAAAAGCTTAGTTTAAATTCAAATGATTAGGTTTTAATGATAAATGAAAAAACTATAATCAACTTTTCTGAACTCTAGTTCGACCTTCACTGTACTTAACTTGACTTTTCTTTGCTTTATACAATGCATTTAACAAATTACCTTTTATATTCTTAGGTTTCATTTCAATACCGCTTCGATTTTAATATATGATTTTAATATTGAATGTGAAATAGTGTGAAAGCTAAAATGTTTGGCTTAGATTTAGGATGATAGTATGACGTGAAATGTAGTCTTCCTACACACATCAAGTATAAATTACACACAATCGTTATTGTATGTCTCACTTTTATCCGTAACTATGTAAAAACTTATTCCTAAAACTACACATTTGTTATTTTATATTTTGTAAGACCTGGAAGTAAGACAAAATATAGATGAACGCGAATGGGGAATAAAGATAGAGTGTTAGTCTTAAGTCTGTCGTAATGAACGAAAAGCTGACTTGTCATTAGATATTTTTAGTTTTATATATAAATCATTTCATAAAAAATAGAGACTATCAAAATATGTAAATTCAAAGACAACCAACTACGAGATCTTGGTAGTCAGTTCAAAACGTCAAAACGGGAAATATCTCTTCCAGCAAAGTTATCTAGATAAAACGGCTCGTGTTGGGTGAAATTGAAAACCGTCAGTCGCGTCCTGTATGCCCAAAATAAAATCGGTTGACATTTGTTTGGCGATTTGAATTAACATTGACTGTTACGTTACACCTTCTTTATTTTCGAAAGAGCATGAAACAATGATAACACCAGACCAAACTGAAAACCATACAGTGATCTTTTTGTTTATGCAATTGTCTTTCGACAGTAAGGTACATGTATAGATTTTTACTTCCCCGTATGCGACATTTCTATTCGTTAACGTATCCACCGAGTGAAAATTGACCCTCATCGCTGATGGAAATCGGTCAGGCAATACCTGCCGTTCAAAGACAAAAAACTGATGTAAAATACTCGTAGCAAAGCTTAAACTAAATTTATATATTTGCCGATGACAGTTGGACCTGATGTATGTAATTGAAACAGGAATATTAAATCTAGAATACGAATGGACCGAGCAAAAACAACTTGTTTAGCTCTATAAATCTTTATTCTGCTCCCTTTTCACCCTACATATTTGAATGGTTTCTTTTGATTATTCATTGCATTGGTAAATGAAATTATTTTACAAAGTTTTATGTTAATACAAGTTTCTTTTTAAAAATGCAATAAAATGAACAAAATTAAATTGTTTCCTTGTCTTATGACCTTATTAGTAAGCGCAAACATTCCCACTAAATTATGGAACACATCGTTGTTCAAGTGGATGGTCTTGCGCCTTCAAGTCCTTATTCAATTGGACCTTGTAACCGAATAATCAGCGATCTATGTGCAGATTTCTTCTCAGGCTATTGCGTGAAATTTTGAGCTGTTGAGATCGAAGGCAAGATTAGCATACCAGTCTCACGAACTTTTTGCACAAACTTGCGTACAGCAGGCGCGGTGGGTGCTTCATTTCGGTCAAAATTTCTTTTCAGAACACGCATTGTTTGGGCTACACAGCACTCACTTTGGAAATAAGTTTTCAATATTTTCCAACGATGTTCAAGCGCTCAGCCTCTTACTTTGTTCCGCGGAGGTTTGATACTGACTTTCTGGCAATATTTCGAGCGGAAAACAGCTGTCAGTGTCAAAGTAACCTATAATGTACAAACGATTTTTTTATGTCGAGGTTTTTTTAATAATCCATCCATACTTACATGGAAGATGGTTTTCCTAAATATAATTTCCAACAGAATGAAACCAAAAAAAATATACTTATCCATCTAAAAACAATGTCTCCATTGTTTCAAAATATGTGCATGCAAAATTTAGTCACTGAAAATATTAATTTGACCCACTGTTACTTTCGGCACTTGAAGTGTGGTCTCGAGATTTGGCAAGATAACTTTGAAACTTATTATAACAAAGCTTAGATGTTTATTCGGGTGTATCTACCTATACAGAGGGAGTCCACGGTCGAGTTTATTATTCAAGAGAAGCATTTGTTAATAAACACCCAATCAAGGTACTGGCACAATTTCCCTGTTAAAATATTTATGCCCTCATATAAATCATCGACGAGGATTCTCTGCAAGCATTCAATACTCCTTATACCACTTCATTGCTGGATTCGAATTGATGGCTTGCCGAAGACGGAGAGCTATTATTTCTTTCCAATCGATTGCTTTGCAGTGATAATCGGTGCAAGTTGTTCAATACACAGCAGGAAGGCTATAAGAGTTGCTGTATGGCTTTTAGCCAACAAAAGAAATTTCATGCTCCGTCTCAATTAGCACATTTAATATTGAGCTTAGGATCGATCAACAAAAACTGTCAACTTTTTTGATTTTTTTTTTACATCACTATAAGAAATTTTCTTGGCAAGGATTCTAAGTTAACTTATAACTCTTAGTTATCGCCATGTTCTCCAATAAAAAAATAAATAGTTATAGAGTACCCTGCTGAGTTCCAGAATCAGAAATTCAGAATGGGATACAAGTACAAGTGTGAGAAGAGATACAGGAGGAAAATAATTTGTAAAGCTTTGGGGGATATTATATTCTTTTCCTTCACACTCAATTGATTGGAATTACCGTTGTGGTGGTGTGGAAAATTTGTATTGTATTGTTCCCCATAGAAAAGAGAAGCAGTAAATATTTTCCTTGGTCTGTGTTTTTTGCTTAAAATTGGCATGGTGGGTATTCAGCGCATATGTAGGTATATGTCTCGCATTTCTCCTACATATATCATCTGAAGTGACGTTAATATCGGCAGAAGTGGAGAAGATAAATCCTATTTTAAAGAGGGTACCTAACTATCTTGGTTTTTATTTATTTATTGTTCTGTAAATAAGATTTATTTGTTCCAATGAAATACTTGTTACGCGTTTGATGATTCATACAAAACAAAGCAAAGTGCCAACAAAAACATGAAGAATATGTTAAGTAAGGAGGGCCTTCATTTGCTGATTCAATTGGACCTTGTAAGCGAATAATCCGAGATCTATGTACAGAATTCTTCTCAGGCTAGTGCGTGAAATTTTGAGCTGTTGAGATCGATGACAAGTTGATGTTCGTGAATTGAGTCTTAGGCCGTGGTTACGGCCAACGCTAGTAAGCTAGTGCGCTAGTCCGCGCTAGTAAGCTAGTAAATCTAATGTTTGGATAATCAATAACGTGGTCATAGATCACGCTAGTAGCTTTAACGCTAGTAAAAGAGAGCGCGCTAGTCCACGCTAGTAGGCTAGTAAATCAAAACTCATTTGATTTTCAAGCTTACTAGCGCGAAGAATGTTTTAATTTTTCTAGTGATGGACATCCAATTATTGATAAGTAAAGTAAAAAAAAGAAATTCTTGTGGGGTGAAGGGTCAAAAAACTACAAAAAATAGAAAAACTATACAAAAAGCATGGAACAAAGTCGGATTAATAATAACAAATACAAGTTATTTATTCATATTTTCATTTTTTTTTAACTTTTAACAAAGGCATGAAAAACATAATATTAGATTCTGCAATCAATTTTTGTATTAATTGCTTAAATAAAAATTTTCTATATCAATAAATATTGCGAGTATTATTTGCTGCGAAGCTGTAATTTTTAGCAGAAGTTGTAGTAGGTATAGGCTTCCAGAATGAGGTGGGCGCTTAGTTCTAATGTGTTTGCCATCGATGGAACCTACTCGTACACAATTCAGAAATCCTCACCGGGTATAAAATTTATTTACAAATTCTTTTAATTGTTTTTCACATGGACGTGGTAAATGTTTTTTTTTCACAAATCTGTTTCAAATTTCTGTGCACACATTTTTTGCAATACCAGAAATTGTGATCTGTGCCATTTTGTAGCTGAACGCCAAATTTCAATACGATATCTTCAAAGGAATTAAAGATGTTAAATTTAAAATTATACATTTTTTTAGGAAAACTGTAAGCGAGTTCTTTTGGGTATAAATATCTGAGCTTACTGACTTATTATGATAAAATGAGGAATTTATGTTTTTCGTAGTTGGCTTAAATCTTTCACATTTTATTACCTTTGGTATTAATTTTCAGATTTAACTTCTAAGTTCAGATCAACTTCAGCGCATTTTAATTTTATCGATATGGACAACATATTTATCAAGAGAAACAGTTTACGAATAAAATTGAATTTATTTTTTTAGAAATTATATTTAATTTTTTTATAAATAAACCTAAAACTTTAACTGTGTTAAACTAAATTTCTAAAAATTCATATTTATTTTCTATGCTTTGAAGGCCCTTTGTCACAAAAATCGAGCTATGGTTTTAAATCAAACATGACTTGCTTGATTGACTTTGGCATAACCTTTGAGCATAAATTGGTTGAACTAATACTTTAAATTAAGGAGCTTCAAAAGAAAAATATATACATCCAAAATATGCATGTATATTTTTGTAAATTTGACTACATTAAAGCTATATAAATATATAGCATTAAGAAGCCTGTTTTGAGATTCTTATCAAATTATTCACACTCGTGAATGTAGAAAATACCTCCTAATAATACAATATTTACTTATAGCACTACTCATCACATTTTTTGGGAGCATCAGACTAAACTTTTCGTAAGATTTTGATGCCCTGGATTCAACATCAAAATTGTTCCCTAATTTCAGGATTTTTTTTGGCATGTTTGAGGCTATATTAAATTACGAAATAATTTTTTTTCCAAAAAACTCGTTCCAGAATTCCGAATGTACTCGTAGTAATCTTCTTCCTAAATATTCATTAAAGATTTAAAAAATTTTGTTTGTTCCTTTCGGAGAATTTCTTAAAAAATTGCGAAAAAAGGTATTTTTTAACTTTCAGCTCTGTTTACATATATATCAAAAGCGATTATTAAGGTCTTAATTTAAATACACAAGATAAACATATATATTTTGCTTATCGCACCACAGGGTTATGGATAGTCTTTCTGTAGATGTAATTGATAATTTCGCTTCTTTAGTTTGAATGATTGGATATATTTCTTTCAAAATGTAGTCAAAAGTGTTTGTGGTCATTCTGTAGTACTCAAAAAACTTTTGTTCGTCCTTCCTCAAAAAATCATATAAATGATGGAATGGAACTCGTAATGCTTCCAGCAGCGGTCAGAAAAAATACGATGTTGTGGTTTTTTCTTTTTATAAAACATTTTTCTTTTAAAAAAGCTATTTTCACAGCAAAACTCGAATTCTTTTCGTGAAATTTATTAGATAAGACATAAAGAACCGATTGGTATTAAAACCGACCTCACGCCAAGTTCAAATTAGTACTATTTGGGTATTTTTTAAATGTCTTTGACAAGACATATACCTATGTAACTATAAGAAAATAAATTGTAAAAATTGTATAGGCTTTTCTCTTCTCAAATGAATGACTTAATATATCCTGATGATGCTCTCAAAATAGACCATACGATCAAATACCAACTAGTGCGAATCGAACTAGCGTGAACGATCGTCCACGATTTTCTTACTAGCGCACTAGCACAAAATAGCGAGAACTAGCGTGGGCTAGCGCACTAGCTTACTAGCGTTGGCCGTAACCACGGCCTTACACTCTCGGCTACAGCAGCCACATTCTCGCCTGTGCGCACCTTATATTAGAACGGGGACCATAAGTGTTGTCCACTAGCATACCAGTATCACGAACTTTTTCAATTATTTCTCAACGTTGTTCAAGCGTACAGCGACTTATTTTGTTCAGCGAAGAGAAGACTCTTACTTTATATCAAAATTTCGAGCGGGAAACAGCTGTCAGTGTCAAAATAACCCATGACTTAAAAATAAATCACTAGATGGCCCACCCTGTACATAGATGTACAACTTTTACCGTTCATTATATTACTATTACTATTTTATCATTTTTTCCGACAAACGGTTAAAGTGCACGTGTTAGAACAAGCTGTAACATAGAAAGTCTTAATTTCGTTGGTTTAGGGCCATTTTGTTTACTATTGCTTAACTTGAGGCAAACTCTCGAGCTGACCAACTTGAGAGTTGGCTTCAACTCGAGAGTTGAAACGCAAGTTGAAATTTCTTTTTTTTTCACTATGATTGTTTTCTGAACTCCCGAGTTGAAAATCTAAAGTTGATCAACTTGTGATTTGAAAAATATTTCTGGGATATTTGTTAAAATAAAATACAAACTGTCATTTTCAAAATTAAATTTGAATTTATTCGGTCAATAAAATTCGGTTTTTGTGTGATTATTGTAATGAAATATGTACATACATACATACATATGTATGTATGTTTTCCTCGATCTACCGTGGTTGAAAATAAGTTGTTAAAAATCGGGAACGTTTTGTGTTGTATGTATGGAATTGTTGATGTACATTTGTGGAAGCTATAACATATCAACAAATCCGGGTATTTTTGGATAATTCGTATTTAAATAGCCTGAGTCCCCAAGTGAGTAAATTAACCTACATATTTCAAATCTACTTTTCAATCGTGATAATTTAAAAATGTTTTGGTCATGTGTTGAGCCCAATGTAATAAACATATTAATGCACTTGCTAAAACTTAAAAACTTAATGTTTTATATATTATTAATAAAACCTGCCATCTAGCTACATACAGTACTTATAATTTATTCTTAAATTCGCAGAGGCACATTTAGAGAAAACCATCCCTTGCGATTTCTTAAGGTTTCTGCATTACTTCCGCCTGGTGATTGTATTCGGATATGTGTACAATCAATTGCAACTAATTGTCCTACCAAACTTGGCTTTAGGGAAAAAGCCTCAGCAAGCTTTTCCTCATGCGTTTCCCGCATTCGAATTAACCGTGGTGCTAGATTGAAAATTCCTTTCGACACTCGTTTCAGAACGTGATGCACGCTGGAAATGCTTACTTTACTGAAAAAAAGTCAATTGCATTGATCCGAGCGCATAAAATCGTAGTGCTACCAATAACTTTGTGATTGTCCACAATTCACAAGATACAGCTGTGTTTATAAAAATAGCAGTGCTCCCCAAATAAAACAAAAAGGCTTTCATTATCAACGTTATACTATATTTCACTTAGCTTCTAATAACAATTTTAGGTATTTCATTTATATTAACAGAAAAAATTAAGATTTATTTTTTACCGTTACTTTTATCACGGTAAGAAGCGTTTTTTAAATTTATGGCTGTTCACAAAAATAGCAGTGCATCTGAATGTTCTGAATCTATAACGCAAAAGGTCAGAAAAACTGTAAAAAACGTATATGAAACTATATTGATATTTTAGCTTACCATTAATACTTCATTGTTTTTTATAATGGAAATGCATCTGCGTGGCATGGAGTCCACTAAAGTTTGACACCTCTCGACTGGTATTGCGTTCCACGAATCTCGCACTACTTCCCACAATTCATTCGAATTCTTCGGTTTCGCTTCATGAACCGCATTCTTAACATCCCCCCACAAATTTCCAATGGGGTTAAGGTCAGGGGATTGAGCGGGACACTCCATAACGCAAAACTTGTTCTTCTGGAACCATGATTTTGCCCTTTTTGAAGTGTGCTTTGGGTCATTGTCTTGTTGGTATACCCAAACCAACGGCATTTCCCCTTCAGCATAGGGTAACATGACTTCCTCGAGAATTTTAACATATCAAGCTGCATCCATTATACCCTTAATGGGATAGACAGGCCCAACCCCATAGTAAGAAAAGCAAGCCCATATCATAAAATTTGCGCTCCGCCATGCTTCACTGTTTTCACAGTGTACCGTGGATCGTTTGCTGCATTTTGTGGTCTTCTTACGTACTCCCGACGACTCTTGGATCCAAAAAGAACAACCTTGCTTTCATCGGTCCACAGAATATTCCTCCATTTCTCTCGTGGCCAATCTCGATACGTTTGGCAAACTCAATTATCATTGCCACATGCCTTTTTGTCAACAATTGTACCTTGCGTGGACTTCGGGCTGGTAATTTGGCATCCAAAAGACGTCTTCGTACGGTTACAGCGCTTACAGACAGTTCAAGCTTATCTTTAATTTTTCTGGAGTTTATGGAAGGGTTCTGTTTAGCTAACTGAATAATTTTTCTGTCAGCTCTAACACTCGTCATCCTTTTCCGGCCGCGTGTTTCCGCTTTATTCTGCCATTTTATAGCGTTACTTATCTTTTTGCTGAATATCCTAAGATTTCCTGAATATCCTGGTAAGTTTTCCCCTCCAAACGTAGTTTTCTTATTAAACTTCGAGTTTCTTCGTTGCAATGTTTTGACCGACCCATTGTTTATTTTTGAGCTAATATTTTATAATTTTTTCTATAATCTTAAGAATAATAAAAACTACAAATAGTAAAATTTTTACTTACCGAAAAATAAAAATAAAGAGAATGTTTAACACTTTTTAACTTTAAATGCAAGACACTGCTATTTTTATGAACACGCTATATTCAGAGAGCTTGAACAAATGCGTCTACAACGGAAAAAGTAAGGTTCAATTACAAACTTAAAGCTTCAAATATAAAAATGAAAGACCGTTAGATGCAAATAACAGGTTATTTTTTTTTTTTTTTGTAAGAATCTGCGTGTTTAAAATTATTGACTAATTAATAAAGTGTGACCAGCACTGCTATTTTTATGAACACAACTGTATATTTAAAAAGGAACTTAAGTTTTAAGGTCACGGTTAGTTTAGGACTATTATCGTCTCTTGCAACATCATTGCTGTCTGGTTTTAAATGACGAAAGCGGTAGATGAAGTCACGGTCGTCCTAATTTTCAACTTCAATGAGTGGCAACATCTTGTGTTGTCTTCTTTCAGAGACCAAATGCTCATTATCTTCACTTTTACTGCTTGACAAGGTTGATGGATACTTTTCCCGAAAATATTTGCTGCGAACATTATACCAATGTTTCTTTAATTTTTTGTCGTGAAATGCATGTATTTTATTTGAAAAAAAAAAAAAAAAACAATGTTTCATGTCAACTCTCTAGTTTGCTCAATCAACTTCTACTTATTCCGGGAGTTGAGAAAATCTAAAGTTGACTAATTCTAGAGTTGAAAACGTCAACTTTGAGTGAATATAAACAAAATCACGAGTTTAAAATAAAAATTCTCAAGTTATGCTCAACTCCAAGTGAAAAAAAACCGGCCTTAGTTTATTTCGCTATGGTTTTTTCTTGAGCACAAAGAGCTCAAATTGTAGCTTTACTTAAGGAAAATGCTTCGAATCGGAAAATCTCATATCGGGTTGGTACTAATGAGTGAAGTCCTGAAGAATTTTCAGTGCAATGGTTAAATTTCCCTAACAAATGGAAGTAGTAGGTTTTAAATCGACAACTCCAAAGGAAGAGCGTCTTATTCAGCGACTTTCAATCTGACTTTCAATGAATTTCAACGTGCGGGGGCCATCAAAAACTTGCAGTTTCATGGTGGAACAAAATAATTGACAGAACCATGCAAGGACTACTTAATAGTATGGGGTTAAATGCACCGCGACCCGCAAGAAAAATCTTGCTTACCTGCAGAATCAAAAAGCAAAGATTGGAATGGACTAAAACTTACGAATCTTGAACTGGTAATGATTGGGAACGAGTTTTTTTAACAGATGAATCCAAATAAAATTTGATCGGGCCCGATGGAAATGCGATAGTCCGCCGCAGAAAATGCAAAAGATATTTAGATGAATGCACTTTGCCTTCTTTAAAATATTCATCTTATCTTATGTTATAGTTATATTATGGTGTGGGAAGCCACTATAATATTTAGTGTTGGGGCCATTATAATGCTAGAAGGTACAGTGCAGCAAAATAAATTGAAATTATCGATAACGGTTTTTCGCCAACATTGGAGGAATTTTTTTTCATTCGGGAAATGTAATTTTTCAAGATGACTCAACCCCATGTTTAAGTTTTCATTTCGATATTTTTAGTAATATTGGATGTATATATTCTTTATATTCAGGTTATTAATAGTGATTTTCTTGGGATTTATTCACTTCCATGGCCAGGAAATAGTTCAGATTTGAATCCAATTGAGAACTGTTGGCAGCAGTTGGAAAAAAAATAAATCTAAATTCTAAACGACCAAGAACAATCCTGAAGATTAAAACGGTTATAGAAGAAATTTGACAAAACGTATTTAAAAGAGTAGTTTAATTCGATGTTAAACCGGATTCATGAAGTCCGAAATATTATTTTGAATTGCTTATTACTTTGACTAATATCATATATCATACATATATATATCATGTTTTTTCCTCAAATTATTTATATTTAAGTAAGTTGTGTTATACAAAAAACATGCACATTATGTGGCGATTAAGATTTCATTGAAAATTGATGGGGAAGTGTGAAAATTTGGACTGAAAACCAATGGAACATACCTAAGTGTAGTGTAAACGATTTAAAAAGACGTTTTTTAATATTGTTGTCGAAATCCACGATAGAGATTTGGTGTGGTAAGAGTACAATATCGATGCAGGTTTTAGGCCAATAACCGGTAAAATTATTAGAAATACCTTTCTCACATTGTGAAAATCAGTTGGAAGTGTCTCTGCTCATCCGGTCGCTTAATGTGTTTGAAATTTCCGATTTTAAACAGCCGAACCAACTGCATAGGGCTTAACTTAAATTTATAGCTTAGAGATCTTGTACGGAATACGGTCGTTGTTTTACTTGCGTTCAGAAGGAATTTTAAAAAAATCACAGTAACTTTAATGAGACTATTTTTTTTTTAAGTTTTTTTTTTTTAAATTATAAAAAAATAAGTAAACTGTTTTGAAGTTACCAAGTGGTTTCTTTATAATTTTGCGTGCACTAAAGGGATTATGACTACTGAAAAGTTGGAGATAATTTAAAAGGAGACACCGAAGCACATTAGTTTTGAATGTCTAAAATTATTATGAATGGTGAATATAGAGTAGAGAAGGTGACTTGTTGCTGTCGGACGATATCATTTACTCGAACTGTAATGACACCAAAGTTGTCCAGATTCGTTGGGTTTTCCGTTTTTTCTAGGAGAAAGTGCCGCAAGTATTGATTGTGAATGAACTGGCAGTCTATCTAGGCAGATTGCCATTAAATTAATTTCATAAATGATATCAACAGCAACAAGTCGCCAGCTCTCGTCGCACCAGGAATCTGAATTGAAGAGTATTGTACAAATGGTAAATAAATAAAATGCACGACTGGGTCGCACGAACTTGCTCCTATGTAATAGACTAGGAATTTAAATACGAATGTTTAAGATAAAACTGTTCATAAGGATAAAATTAATTTTTTAAATTCTTTTAGAGACAAAAACAGAATGCTATGCAAATATGAATTTATGCAAGAACAAAAATTATAAGTTCTTGTAGTGGTTTCTTAAAAAAAAGGTTTTATATACAAAATTTTGGTATGCTTACTTTAAGTTTTTATTACTGTACGAATGAAAATTAAATTTCCAAAAAAAAATATTGCACCGTTTTTGAAATATCGAATTTTCCAAAAAAAAATGATTTTTTTTTTTTTCAAAAATTCAAAAAATCTTTTTTTTAAGTTTTGAAATGCAATGGATTTTAGATTTTTTAGAAGCATCTCTACAAAAACTTTCATTAAAATCCGTCATGTCGATAATGAGTAATATTCAAAATTTAAAAAAATAGTTCTATGGTATGTAGGTACAAGCTGTAATATCTTAATTTCAATTTTTTTTATTAAATTAAAGATCGTTAAAATTAATTGAAATAAAAAAAATTTATCAAAATTCTAGGCTCTGTTTTCGAGAAAAATACGATTTTTGAAAGTCATTTTTTGACATTTGTATGGTGGGTACCTTTATTTCTAGGTAAAGTAAAACTTTTTTTCATACATCTTGTAGACTATGTTGATTAACTTTTATTTATCAAGTTTGAATAAAATCTAATATAAGGTTTTCGAAATATATTGAGTTTTAAAATTTTTTTTAAAAATCCAAAACAATTTTTTTTTGAAAATTTGAATACAGAATTCTATTTAAACTTTTGAGGAGCTTTAGCACAGAAAAAATTATCAAAATCCGTTGTACCGTTTTTGAGAAAATCAAAAACTAAAAAAATAGTTCTTTGCGGGGTACCCTCAATATCCATTTTTCGGAAAAATTTTTTCATTCAGTTAGGTACTGAACTAAATAAAATTTTTTTGTATCTTTTTTTTCAAATCTGTCGTGCTGTTCTTAAGAAAAAAAAAATATTTACAAAATTTCGTAAAAAATTCGTATGGCAGGTACCGTTATTTTTGGTCTTAAAAAAAAAGAAAAAAATGTGTGGGGGGGAAAAATTAAAAATAATATCTACCAAGTTTGAAGAAAATCGGCCGAGCCGTTTAGGCTGTAGTCGAACCGACAGACAGACAGAATTACGAGACCCACTTTTTTAGTCTTCGCTATCATCGTAATGTCAACTTTGATCAAAATCTCGAGTTCGATTTTTTTTACGAATGCATAACTTGCCTTATAGTACCTATAAGTCGCAAGTAAAAAACAAAGCCAGTAGAGGCAATGTCTATGAATCGTGTGGACTATAGATAGTGGCAGACGGAATAGAATAACGATCACATTCGAAAACCAACATCATCACCAGCTTGGAATGATCAGAAAAATACCATTCTTTCAACAACCGTTAGAAGAATTTTTCCTTTTTTCATCGCCAATGGGGATTAAAAGCAAGAAATTGTCGTTAACCATGCAATTTTAACCAACGAAACGAGAACGGATTTCATTAAATGCGGCAAATGAAAGCTCCAAGCCGTCTTTTCGTAACGGATAAATCCTCAAAAGTGCAGTTTTATGGGGCACGGACTCTTAAACATTTCCATTAACTGGTTCACGTCACAAGTCTTAGCCATCCGACTGCACTCTTTGCGCCGCCAATGGAACCCCAATAGCAACCTATAGTTTTCGTATGTTACAACTGAACTTTGGGCACCGTTGAGAATTTACATGGCTACTACAAAAACTGACGTTAGCAAGCCCATCATTGGAGCGGATTTCCTCGCCTTTTACAAGCTTCTTGTATATATATATATAACATATTTATGTATATATCGTACATGAGATTGCTAGAAGGACTCAATGGACTTTCAACACTTAGTTTTCATGCACATAAGATCTCAAACAATTTCTTAGTTTAATGGGACCAGAAGGAGTGTTCAAGGAAATTCGATATTCAAATATTCACCATATCAAAACATCCACAGCCCGCCACTCTGCCAGTAGGCTGAGAACAACGACGCAACGTTTAGCTCCAGATAAAATGTAAATCGCAAAACGTGAGCTTTATTTTGTCCATGTGGAGATAACCGCACTGTGAATGAAAGCATGATTCCGGATAACTACAGTGGCGTAGCGTAGGGGGGGGCGGGGGACGGTCCGCCCCGGGCGGCAGGCCTAGGGGGGTGGCAAAATGTCGCCGGTGATGCGGGTAGAGTAGAAATCATATGTTTCATGACAGATCGTTTGACAAGTCAACAAACAACAATGATGTAAATTTGAAATTTGCCACCCTATCTGTGGTTCGTCGTTGACCGCTTTCGTGAATTCGTAGACGGTGAGTAGGGCCGTAAGAGTGCATTTCGTATTGCCGCGCGACCCGCGAAACTAAAACAAAACGTTCCGAAACTCTCGCGAAACTGAAAGGGAGTGTTCCGAAACATATGAGATATGATAAGATAACTAGGATTCGACGAAAACGTTATTCTAGTCTCAGCCAGCTCAATGTTTTTGCTCCCTCCCGCATCACAGTAAGTTATTTCGATTGTGTTGTTTATAGTTTAAATACTGTTGAATCTTCTAAAACTAAGCACTTAGTACTTCACTCAACCTTTGAACTAGTTTTTGAAAATGAAAAGAGTTAAAGGAAGCGGCGTGGAATACCGCAGGAAAAAGGCTAAGAAAGAAGCAGACGCGAAGACGCGAAATATTTCAGTTCTAGTTCTGGTTCAAAAACTACGTTAACGTCTTCGGCGGCATCCAGCAGCAGCGGAAGTGATTTCAATGTAAGTAAGATTCCTCCATCTACAATCGTGAGTGGCCTAGAATTGTCCTTCGGCCAATATTCATGGGAATGCATAACTTATTTTACGGGCAGAAGAAGAAGACTTGCCTGCCGTCGAAGTTGGAAGTCGTTCTGGTCCCACCACAGAGCAGGGTCAATACGAAGTCGACTCACCAGAAGTATCTCAGCATCTAGTCACAAGCCTGCAAAAAAAAGTGAACCTCGTGAAGCTGTAAAGAGGTACTGGAAGAATTGACGGATCGGTAGCCAGTCTTCTTCTGACAGTCATGCAGTCATTCAACTTCCTCACTTTTCTTGGCTTTAGAGCTGCAGAGCTACCTGAAGAAGATGGCGCACAGATTTACCTGCAGCAATGTGGACTGACTGTGGATAAGTGTGCTCAGAAACTCTGCGTTTTAAAAGCTCTCCTGGTGGAGAGCAGAGACCGTTTCGTCCAAGCCGCAATCGACTTTCCTAAGACTTTTTGGAAAAAACTCGGAATCGATCTCAAAACGAGTACAATTCGCAGGAAAAAACACATGCATGGAGATGAATCTGCAGATGCAGCTTTGTCTTACGAGCCTCATTCGTAAGGCTCGTAAAATCCGTTTATGAAACCTCTAATTCTATTTTACTTTCAATAAAAGATACTTCATTGCCTGTTAAATGATGTCTCGAAATTTAATTTAAATTTAGTATTGAATGGGGCGGCAAAATGGGTCTCCCGCCCCGGGCGCCGAGATGGTACGCTACGCCACTGGATAACTACCCTTCATGTAATTTGCAGGATTATTCAACTAATATCGCAGGCAAAAAGATTTTCTCCAATTTTAGTCTGGTGAGAGCGTTTAACCAGATTCCAATCGAAACCAACGACATCAAGAATTCACGTTTCTGACGTTTAGAAACCGAAACGCCACCCAGACTTTCCCGCGATTCATCGACGAAAAAGTGAATGGTCTTGACTTCTCTTGTCCGTATATGGATGACATTTTGGTGAAATCGGATGACGTAGAATAACGTTTACAACACCTTCAAACTCTTTTCCAAAATCTTAATGAATATGGTGAAAGTAATTTAATGAACGTGAACGTAATTTAATGTGAGTTTGGTAAATCTAAAAACACATTTCTAGATTACTTAATCTCAAACGAGTCAAAGTTATCGTTGACTGTGAACATCCAACAACTGTTAAACATCTACGAAGAATCTTTTGCTATATAAATTTGTATAGACGATTTATTAAGAATGCAGCCAAGTTACAAGCTCGACCACTAAATGAGTGTCTTAAAGGCCTAAAGAAGAATGACAACCAAGCTATCGCCTGAACACAAAATCTTCGGCAAGCATTTATAGCTTGCTTGTGGCTAATGGGAGCCACCTTGCTTGCTCATCCCAAACCAATACTTAAGTGCGGACTTTTAAGCGATGTATCAGACTGGGTGCAATCAATTCAGATATCAAATACTTCAAGTTTATATGTTGGACGCCAGAAACTTCACCATCTGCATGAACCATAAACCTTTGATTTTTGCATTTAAGCTAAATCCTGAAAAGCATCACCTCGACAGTAAAGAATAAAGATACCTAAGCCTTATCGCTCAGTTTTCAACAGGTATCAAACAAAAAGCTGGAACGGAAAATTCTGTGACAGATACCTTGTCACGAATTGAAGGAATCAGCAAAGCAAGTGAACTTTGAAGAACTTCCAGCATCTGCATTACAGGTAGTCAAAGTTCCATTAGCGAACACCCAATTGGTGATATATTGTGACGTTTCCCAAAGTATTGCAAGACCCTTTAAAACACTATTGTACCGACGCACGTCGCACACCAAGTATAAATGCTTTAGTTAAAATGGTATCTTCGAAATTTGTCTGGCCTTCCATTCGAAAAGATTGTATGACTTGGCCGAAAACAACTATTCCGTTAACGACTTCTAGATCGGATACTTTGAATTGCCACTTTCACAATGGTGCAGATTTTTTCGTATCGATGATAGAATCTTTTTTCTCATTGATTCTTGAAAAAACGTGATTGAATTGATTTTGTAACAAAAAGCTATTTTAAAAAAATATATTTCTGCTTTTATTATGTATTTTACTTATGAAGTGTTTTGTTTTTATATAATCTGATTGAAATAATTCTTGTTTAACCCTTAAACAAATTCAAATAAGAAAACCACACCGGAAGAAAATATCGTAAATGTAATCAAATTGACTTAATGAAAACCTATATAACTTCTGTCTCAAAATGGTGAACATGCCTATTTAAGTATTTCAATATTGAGCGTCCATTGTACATATTAAATTCAAAATTACACAACTTTAACATTTTCATTTTTTATGAATTAAGTCCCATGTTTCCAAATTAATGGCTCAATAGCTATCTTTAACAGTGAATCTGAGAGAAAACGGAAATTAAGGTCAAAGATCTATTAAGTTATATAAGACACACAAACAAAAAAGGGGCAGGAGTAGTACATATATGTAGTCATACCAGAAGGCGCAAATATCGTCAAACCAAACAAATCTACTATATAAATACTTCAATCTGTCAAAAAATAAGTTGAAAACTTCCAAAAAAAATCCTTCCTTCCGTTTGTTTTGGGTTTCCGGCAGATCAGTATCCTTTCCTCCATTCAAACCAGCAGATGCTGTTGATACATAATATGTGTATATAGTATTTGAGCATCGATAGATATTTATATTCTGTTCAATGTATGTACATTTCGAATAAAATGTTTGTTTGTTTCGTTCCACCAAGGACATCCAATCCTTTTCCCGTATCCTGCCGCCCGCCCTGCATAAACCCGCTTCATTCTTCTAACTAAAAACAGATAATGTACCTATGTAGGAGAAAAAGAATATAGCATGAATTCTATTTTAGCTGTACGATTTTTGGAGAGAGGTTGTATGTATATTGGTTGATCTGATAGTCAGAAATACACGTTAAGTCAGTAGAAGCCGTTTTTTTTCAGCAGGGAGAGGAAGACGGGTGTAATAATATGAAAGTACTTTACACACATGGGAAAGGACAAATTACTCTTGCGTTGACTTCATGGGTACAATATTGTACATGTAGGTAGGTACATGCATTGCATACATACGTATACGCTATACAAACTTTCAATTGGTATTGCAAAGACAACTACTCTGACTTACTGATTGTGTTCTGTCGTCAATTTAATTACGTACATAAATATATAATAATACCGCAGTTCTATTTATATTGGTCGTTTTGTAAATAAGTCAAAAATACAGTACTTTGAAAAAATCCATTTTTACTTGCGACTCATAGGTACTATAAGGCAAGTTATGCATTCGTAAAAAAAATCGAACCCGAGATTTTGATCAAAGTGGACATTACGGTAAAAGCGAAGACCAAAAAAGTGGGTCTCGCAATTCTGTCTGTCTGTCTGTTCAACTGCAGCTAAACGGCTCGGCCGATTTTCTTTAAATTTGGTAGATATGGGTTTCATTTTTTTCCCCCGGATGTTCTTTGATTTGATTTTTAAGACCAAAAATAACGGTACCTGCCATACGATTTTTTTTTTGAAAGTTTATAAATATTTTTTTTTTTTTCAAAAACTGTCGCACAGATTTTTAAAAGAAAAATTCATATAATTTCATTTAGTTAAACCTGGGTAATAAATAAAAAAAAAATTCCAAAAAATTATTATTTTTGGTACCCCCTTGGAACCATATTTTTTTGTTTTTGATTTACTTAAGAACGGTACAACCGATTTTGATAATTTTTTTATGTTAAGGTTCCCCAGCAGTTTCAATATTATTGTGTATTCAAATTTTCAAAAAAAATTTTTTTTGGATTTAAAAAAAAAATCAAACTTTTTTTGAAAACTCAATATTTCTAAAACCCCTGCTCGATTTTTTTAAAACTTGATTAATAAAAGTTTCTTAAGGTAATCTACAAGATATGAGAAAAAAAAATTTATTTAACCTAAAAACAACGGTACCCTCCATACAAATGTTAAAAAATGGTTTTCGAAAATCGTATTTTGCTCGAAAACAGTTCCGAGAATTTTGCTTAAATTTTTAGTCTTTCGTTTAATTTTAAAGATCTATAATTTAATACAAAAAATTTTGAAAACAAGACATTACTGACTGTACCTACCATAGGACGATTTCTTAAAACTTTGAATTTATCATTATCGACATAACGGATTTTAATGAAATTTTTTATAGAGATGCCTCTTTAAACTTTAAGAAACTTTGCATTTCAAAACTTTAAAAAAAAAATATTTTTTTGATTTAAAAAAAAATCATTTTTTTTTTTTGGAAAATTCGATATCTCAAAAATCGGTCAATATTTTTTTTGGAAATTTAATTTTCATTCGTACAATAATAAAAACTTAAAGTTGACGTACCGAGTTTTGTTTTAGATATTTTAAAAATTTTATATATAAAAACTTATTTTATTTAGAAACCACTACAACGACTTATAATTTTTGTTCTTGCATAAATTCATATTTTCATAGCATTCTGTTTTTGTCTCTTACTACTAAAAGAATTTAAAAAATCATAATGATTTTATCCTTATGAACAGTTTTTTCTAATACCATTCGTTTTTAAAATTCATAGTATATTACATAGGAGCTAGTTCGTGCGACCCAGTCGTGCATTTTATTTTTTTTTTTTGAATCGAAAACTGACATATATAATATTTTTTTTTATTAATTTTAATTAATTTTCGAATGAAAAAGTCGAAAATATCTAATAAAAAAAAACTTCCATAATTTTTTTTTAATATTTTTTTGGCCAAAATGTAGACCAAACTTAAAAATGTACACATAATTTTTTTTATCAAAATAATTTTTTTGCCGTTTTAGAGATTAATAATAATTGAGCTAAAAAAGCAATTAAATTCATCCCCAAGACCTTTAATTTTAAAGAAAATTGCTCCAGCGTATTAGGCTGAAGATCGTGGTAAAGACATACAGATATACAGATAAACAGATATACAGATAATACATACATGATACATATATACCGATATAAAGATACTTAGACAGAATGACGGAATCGCGGGACCTATTTTTTTCTGTTCTCTATCATCGTAATGTCAACTTTGATCAAAATTTCGAGTTCGATCTTTTTACGAATGCATAACTTGCCTTATCACAAGTAAAAATTGCCCTATAAGTAAATAAAGTAAAAATGACGACTAAGCACATAAAAGCTATAATGGTTAGTGCGTTCGATTATGAAGTTAAAAATATTTTCGAAGATTCTGTTGCCCTGAATTTGATGCCTTATATTTAAGGTCATGTAACAAAATGATTTTTCTACAAGAAATCTTTACACCATCTTAAAATAACTTATGTACGATTAATGTAAAATTTTGAATCTTTAAAATCCTTTATTATACTTTTTAAGAAATTTTATTTAGTTATAACTCTCCTCCTGAATATTTGGCAGAGAAATATATGTATGTATGTATTGAAATTAATCGAAAATTATTTTGAAGGTCAAATTTAGTACGTACTTTCTAAACCCATAATTATTTTTATTTCAACAAAACTTATTTTTATTTGTAACAAATATATAATCTGTAGCAGTTAAATTTATTTTTTTGATTTTTAATTTAGATTATCTCGAAAACCTATAGTTATAATGATAAGGTAACTCGACTTCAGAAATGTATTTGCTCGTTCAAGTTACTGAAAAAAAATTATCAATTTTGCAACTTCGTCAACTCGACAGGTTTTCAATTAATTCCTGTTGTTTGGGTTTTGATGATTTTGCTTATATAAGCTAATGAAAAATTACAATTAATTTTTTATTTTACAAATCTATACCAAAGCTTCTTGACTTAATTTTGTTTGCACAGCATTGTATTAATCCTTGTTTACTTATTCGTTTTCCATGAATGAAAAGAAAAGGAATGCGGAACAAGTTGTAGCAGAAACACAAAGTCTTTGAATGTATTTATAAGTTTTGTTGTAGAAATAGAAGAGAAAATCCCATTAACAATATTCAAGCATCGTCACTTCGCATAGTGTTTGAAATGGATTTGATATTTAGTATGCAAAACACAAATAACTATATCTTTTCACAAATACAACAAGGCGATGGATTTTAGATTTCAAGATTAAGGTATGCTGCCTTGGTAAATATTAATGAATTTCCCTTGAGATTATGCATGTAAATGAACGCTTAAGTATAGAGAATAAAAATGAAGTAAGCTTATTCAAAATTCATATTTAATTCAATTTTTAGTTTTGATATTCCCAAATCCTTGCTCGTGGTAGAGAAAAAATCAAAATAAAAAATATTCAAAATTCAACTTCACATGTCGTCACCTTAAGGCATTAAGGAATTCGGAATTCCCTAGGTCTAATACAGCGTGGAGGTGCATAACTATGCATATATGTTATCATATGGGCAAACACAGCAAAATAGTACTATCTCATTTTGACGAGGCGCTTCAAATCAATATATTTACATCCTCTTTCATACGAAAGCAATCACAGATATGAACAGAGATTTCCGAAGCGAATTTTGTTATCTTTTTTGAACTTGTTAAATGAGAAGAAAATTTGTATTGTGGTGAGAAAAGAACGAATAAGTGCAACTTATTGCGACTTAAGGTGACATGAATCCGTAAAACTCTTGAGTTTCTGATAGTAAAATAAAGCATTTCGTAAGCTCTGGAACTGATGTAATCGATATGAGAAGTAAATTTAAGCCCAGGGACGAAAATAACCCCTAAATCTTTTTGTACTTAATATACAAGAAATGCTTGCTACACTTCTCAGTTAAACTTTGAATATGGTGTTAAGCTTATTATTATAAAGATAACAAAATCATATACAAATAAAAGCTTCTCAGCTTTCAAAATAACTGAATGGAAGTAAGTTATATAAATAAAAAATAGATGTGGACCAAGATGACTTCACTGAAATACAGCCCTTTATGAGTTTGGGGGATTGAGAAAAATAGTGATTTTTGTATAAAAGTGATTTTTCTTAAATTTCAATTTTTTGCAATTTTCTATTCAGTCCTGAAAATTGCAATGTTTTACGAGACTTGCTTGCGAAAATATCTCCATCCGAAGACTTTTTTTCGTTTGAATCTATATCTAGTTCTAATTTCACTATGTATGAAAATATTTCCAGAACCAGACCTTGTAGAACTTCTGGTTTTCATTATATGAAAGCTTCTGATGAACACAATAAAAATGCACAAATGAGTAATTTTGAAATCATAGAAACACGAATCTTATGATAATTTCGCTTGCATATTTTAAAATTAAATTACATATATTGAATTATAGCAATTTGAATGTTATTCTTTATAAAAAAAAGTTTTATTAATAAATTAATTCTTTATGTATATACAAATTTCTTTAAAATTAAAAGAAATGTATTGACAATTTAAAGTTGTTTTTAAAAATATATGTATATTTAAGGAAAATATTTAATGTATACAATATTATTTCAAAATCAAAGATGCTTCGATGTAAAAATTTTGATCAAAATCGGTAGAGTCAGATATGAGGAAGCAGAAAATCAAAAAACAAATCTATGACAGGTACTGTAAATAATTTTTTCTTTTTATAAAATGTTGACCGTATTGTTGGTATGGCCTGAACATAATTGTTTTTATAAAAACCATTAGAGCCGTTTTCGAAAAAATATGATATTTCATAATGGCTGTATGGAAAAAAAAAAAATTCAATTTCTCCTCTACGCTGCAGGTTGAGGTACGGACCTGCAGACAGACGGAATCTCTACTTTTTCGTGTTGTAATGTCAAATTGATGAAAATCTCGATTTGAAATTTTTCTAAAAGCAAGTAAAAAGTCATTTTAAAATCTACTTCGATTTTTCTCAATTTACTTTTTTCTTCAAATCTACTTTGAATTTTTCTTCCGGAAGTGGTAACGCTGATCGCCATTCGAATTAGATTTAGGTTTGGGTTGAAATTCAATGGGATCACTTTGCATAGAAATATTTCGACACCCAAACCTCGCAGAAGCTTCTGGTTTTCATCTCATAGAAAGATAATACAAAATTTTTTAAGCGCAACCTCTGACTAGCCTTTGCTTCCGAGAAAGCTACCCAAACACATCGTTTTCGAAAATCAGAAGAATGAAACTTTTGATTTATATGTACACATAGGAATTGAAAACACCTTTCTTTCGATGCATGTCTCGCTGGGTTTGGGGAACTTTGAGAAAGGCAGTGATTTTTGTAGATAAGTGATTCTATCTTTGAAAATCTCAAAAAAAAAAACTTTTTTTCGATATTTGCTAAGGAGGCATATCCGTGGAAAGGTTTATCAAGTTTCTATTCAGCCCTGGAAACTGCAAGCTCTTACGAGCCTTGCTTACGAAAATATCTCCATTGAAAGACTTTGTTTGGTGTAGATTGATATTCAGTTCTAAATTCGCTCTGGATACAAATATTTCGAGAACCAAACTTTATGCAAACAAAGTTTATAAAAATCGTTTTATTATAAAAGTTTTTATAAAGTAATTTTTTATATAACAAATATCCTTAAAATTTTTCGAGAACAATATTTGGGATGCCAGTTTAAAGTATTTAGTAGTATAGATTTTAGGAAATAATTTCAAAAAATAATCGTTCACAATATCTTTAAATTGATTTAAAAAAAAAAACTTGGAATTTTTTTTTCAAAAACTCCAAAATATATTTTTCGAATATTTTTATATACAATATTATTTCAAACTTAAGGGGGCTCCTGCTGAAAATGTTTGAATAAAATTGTTAGAGCCGTTGATGAGAAAATCAAAAATCAATAAAACGGTTCTATGACAGGTATCTTTCTTGACCAAAATGTAACCCATGTCAAAAATATCACACCTAATTGTTTGCATCAAAATCGTTAGAGCCGTTTTCGAGATAAATAAGATTTTGCATTACGGGTTTATGGGGGTACCGTTAGTTTTGGAGCAAAAAAAATTTTAAATTTCCCCTCTAGGTAATCACCGAAGACCCTTAACTACCGAGAGGTACAGACATATAGATATACAAAAACATTCAAAAGAACTGTACTCAAAAAGATTTTATTTTATTCCACATTTCAAAGCGAATTGCAATCGGGTTTATTTTAATTTCATTAAATAAAACATTATTATAAAACTAAACAAAAAGTCAAAAAACAAAAACTTATCTACAAGAAAAAAGTTTTACGTTTCCAGCATTTTTTGTACCTTCAATTATTCTTTTCATGATCCAGTCATGATTTTCAATTTTCCACAACAATTAATCAAGAGTTATAAGATATTTAAATAAAGACTAAGCTTATACAGTAGTACCCCTTGACATAATGGTTAGTGCGTTGGATTCTCAGCCGCTGAAAAAAAGTTTTTCAGGGGTGTACTGCCTCTTGCGAGGAATTGACAAATCCTGCAATAAAAATATGATAAAAATAACTGCAGGTTTTGACATTAAATAATGGTTTTTTTTTGTTCATGGAAGAGATTATTTAGGTATTGTTTAAGTAAGTCAATTTTTTTTTTCTTTTTTTTTTATAATTTACACACGCTCAAGGGAATATGATTACCCTTTAAATGTTTCAACACAGCGTGGGCGTGAAGTTACGGAAGAGAAAGAAGGATAGGAAAGATGTGTGGCACGATGTTCTGAGACTGAAGGTGGTTGTCTCAGATTTTTTATCTCCAGGGATAGCGGCTGAGCTAAAGCGGAGAATTGCCGTGTCTTATTTCTATGTCCCTTATAATTCGCATTATTTTATTCGTTTTTCATCCTTGTTGGGCATACTACTCGTAGTTAGTGTTATGCCTAAACAACATGTAATGAGTAAACCAGCAACCCATTGATGACAATTTATAGAAGGTTTTTTAATGGAATTAAAGACGACATAGACGACGGCAGGGATCGAACCTGTGATATTGAGGTTGACAGGCGAGCACACAACCATCGCACCACGGCCACCCCTGATGGCAAAAACAAAACTCTTGAAAAATTTTTGTATCATTTTATATTCGGTTTAGAGCATTTTAAGTTTCTAAATTGTTTTGAGAAATTCGTAATTTATCTTGAATGACCCTTACGACTTAGATTTAATCTGCATTGTTATTAAATTTCTAGACTCTATACCTCTACCAACTCTGCAACAACTGAAAGCTGCCAATTTTCCGTTATAATCCCTCTACACGGTAGATTATCACGATGGCCATCTTAGAAGGGCTACTGTGAAGAGGGCATCGTGCGATGGTCTGGGATGGCGTTGATGTAGGTTTTTCCTCTGCACATCCAAGAATAGTTAACTATAGTGATGGCGGTACGTATCCATACGTGGCACACTTCTTATTGTTTGATTAAATAGATTGTAGCAGAGGTGACAGCTTCACCATCTGATGAGCCATCAATTACCTATCGTATAAAGGATCCATTTTGGAGTTGGCGCAGCAAGTAGTAATGTCGAGCCATAGATATTCCAGGAGATCGTGAAACCAGCGAACTCGCCAAAAGTGTGATAACAATACCTATGTCACCAGATATGAAAGAGATAGTTATACGTATACCCATAGCTATATACATACTTATGCCGTAGTAAGATATGTATAATAATGGAAACAAACTTAAGGTGGAACAACATCACATATTAGCTGTGTTTTATTTTCCCCCAGACCTGATCCGGATTGGATTTTGTTTTCAAAATAACATGTAAAACAACAAATACAAACAAAACTGGGCCTTGTGTTGTTTTTGTTATACATGTAATTTTGAATGAAGATCCAATCTGGATCAGATCTGGGGGAAAATAAAACACAGCTATTGTTTTTCGGCGAAACAGAACTAGCCAACGCTGAATCTAAAGCAATCCAAGTGCTTGATATATCTAAGATCCGATTTAGGTATCATTACCGGAAACTCTCTAAGAGTCAAGCCCACAACGTGACTTGGAGTATTTTCAAGCGATTTTCCCAAAAGCTGTATGGACGATAATGAGGAAAAATATATTCCTAATATTTTTTATATTTGTCCTGGTTTATTCCAAAGATGTAGGCTTCATTTTTGAGACATAAGTGATCTTGTAAATGTAGAAGCAAGTAGTCCCTTACGCTTCATAAGGTACTCCAAATGGTATGTCCAACACGAAAGAAGTCTCCTCTAGATTTATATGGTATTCCAATTAACCAATTTATGGTTTAATTGTGTAACACTTCTTGGTGACAATCGCTCCATCTTAACCACAAAATAACTACTTAGGTTTAAAAAAAAAAGAAATCACATAGGTAACAAAAAATGGCTGTACAGATTTTGTTCAAGTTTTTTTTTCAACAGGATACCACTTCTGCAAGCGTGACCTTTCTTTGTGTATACAACGACCGAAAAATAGATCGTTTTATTCAGACATAATTATTTTCTAGTTGTCTAGATTTAAGAACTGATAAAATAACCAATCAACATGCCTACAAATCTTCCACGGATCTACAGAGGGCTTATAATTTAAAATATCGTCATTGGGAATAAAAACTAGAAATTTTTAATTTTCGATATTTTTTTCAGTTTTGAAAAGAATATATTTGATCGCATGACAGCTCGTGAAGGTCTTACATATCCGAACTGCACAGATGAGAAGTAGTTTTTCATGACAGGAGATGCTCTTGGTCGGTTTGTTCCGTTCTCGCACCAGACAGTACAACTTGAAAAAAGTTTCTGGTTTTAGGGTCACTACTGTGAACCAAAGGACATACCTGCGACGCAATTACCTGAAGGTTCATCTATCTGAGTAATCTAACTAGCAAAACTTTTGCTAATACAGATTTTCAGTTGGCAGTTATTGGGCCATATTCGGAAAAGGATATTAGTATGACAAGTCAGCAAATTCATTGCATTACCGAATGCTATGAACTTACTTTTTACTTTTTTACCTGAAATGTCTGTCGATGGACGGGTTGTAGTGGAAAAATCTCCTGAACGTTTTATTTATCGAAATTCAAATGTTTGAAATCACAGCGGGGACTACATTCAGAGTGCATTGTTCTCAATTTTTTTAATTTGTTTGCACAACACCAAAAAAATATAAAATTAATTAAAAAGATTAAATATCACAACTTAATTTGTATTGCGATCAATTATTATGAAATTATCAGCAATTATCAAATACCAAAAACAAGGACTTCTGACAATTAGGTTTCTTTAAATATTGTCATATGAAATAGTAAGTTCATACGATTTTCACACATAATTTCTGTTGACAGATCCGACAATATTCACAATCGTATGTACGTAAGGCAATGTTTCATATAAATACGGTCCACAAGTAACATACACAAAGGTGTCAAAGATTATCTATATGATAGAATTAATATATATTTATATGTAATCATATCTACGAGTATACTATTACGATATACAAAAGTGTTCTTTTGTTTATTTGTCAGTTTGGCTGTATATGGCAGCAAAGCTAATTAACAAACAAAAAATCACTCAAAATATAATATTTGTTATGTTATAAGCTCCATGAGAAAGTGAAACATTTGCTAAATAAACTATTCCCATAAAATTCAAAACATACTATAAAAAAATCGTGTGGAAACAATTTGAGGAATTCCATTTTTCAGTGTTTTGACGTTTCTCTTATATTCTTCTCATTTAAGCCTAGTACTCACCTAGCGTGAAATGAAAAATAAATATGTTCCAAATTACACGCGGAGAATAAAAATGAAAATAGAATAAACTTTTCCACGTGAATTTTTGATACTCACCTGAAATACTGAATACTTTCATTAAGTAAACTCTCGAGAGCAGTATCAAAAAATTCGTTATCCATTCTTTACTTCTGTTTATAAATTTTCAATTTTTTATTTTGAAACAAAATATTTGAATTAACTGACAAATGTCACAGTTTTCCACGCCGCCTTAAACTTTTTCCTGATGGTTCTACATTGAGAAATGAAAATTTGGCGTTAGTTAATCTCTTTTTAATCTTTTAGTGCGGTGGAAACACCATATTATAAATCTCTTGCCTTAAATCTCGGATATCTTTTGGTGAAAACGTAGTAATAGATTGATTCTAAGGGTGTGATATGGAAATCACACTTTTTATAGTGTCACACTTTGATTTTGATAGATATTTTGCAATTGACAATTCATTTTAAATGTAAGTTGAAAAAACTATTACTTTCAATTTATTTGCAGGTTTAGCTCAAAGTTACCACAAGCACTGAAAACTGGGCGCTAATATTATAAAACCTGCTAATATTTTTGTCATAAAAAAGGGTACCATTTTCAGTCCTGAACTTAACTCTGAGATTATTTATTAGATATTTCAAATAAATTGAATTCAAGTGAACTCAAAAGCATGAAAAAGAATATATAAAAAAAAAGCTTTTATATACAAAATTTAAAAAAAAAAAATAAAGAAAAAAATTTGGTGCGCTAACTTTAAGCTCTTTTTTATTGTACAAGCAAAAATTAAATTTAAAAAAAAAAAATTGTATCATGTTTTGAAATGCAATGTTTTTTTTTTATTTTTTTTATAAAAAAATCATCGAATTCTGAGAAATTCGAAAAAATGCTTCTGTGGTACACTCGTTTTATCTTAATTTCAATATTTTTTTTATTGAATTATACACCATAAAAATTATTCGAAAGAAAAAAAAATCAAAAACCATTTTTTAACATTTGTGTAGTGGGTACCGTTACTTTTAGAAAAAATTATTTTTTTTCACATCTTGTACATGGTCTTAAAAAACTTACAACTGTCAAGTTTTAAGAAAATCGAGCATGGGGTTTCCAAAATATAAAAAAATTGAAATTTTTTTACATAAATCCAAAACATATTTCATATAAAATTTGAATACACAATACTATTTAAACTTTGGCATAGAAACATTATCAAAATCGGTTGCACCATTTTTGAGAAAATCAAAAATAAAAAAACAAATTGTTCTAACCATTTTTGTGAATTTTTTTTCAAGAATTTAGCTTTAATTACATGAAATTTAAAAAAAAATCTGTGCAACAGCCTTTGACAATTATTTTTGTTTAAAACAAAAAAGCAGAAAAAAAGTGTGGGGGAAAATTTTAAAATGCTAACTATGAAGTTTTAAGAAAATCGGCCAAAGCCGCTGAGGCTGTAGGCGAACAGAGAGATAGACAGAGAGAATTGGGAGACCCACTGTTTTCGTCTTCCCCATCATCGTAATGTTATGTCTGCTCAAAATCTCGAGTTCGATTTTTTTACGAATGCATAACTTGCCATATAGTGCCTACATATGCATATCGTTGCTGTAGATCGAATACCTCGTAACCCAGAAAAGTCGATTTTTCAGGAGAGACAAAAAACTTATTATAAAACCAATGAGAGGCAATGAGAGACGTGTTGTTAAATATGCGCGTGGCTCTGCAATTATAGTTTTTAGGTTCACGGGATATTTTTCGTTAGATCCGGAATTTTTTTCCCAATATAATTGCATCATTAGGGTAAGCTGGGGTACATTTGACACCGGGGCACATTTGACTTTGCGTTTTTCGGTATGATCGTGCCCTTAAAAAAAAAAGTTTGGATGAAGGAAGAAACTTGATTTAAAGAAACATTGTCAACGGCCTTGGCTTTGATGAAAGCATCGCTTCCCATCGATCAGCGAGGGGGGACCGTTCAAATACCAACCGTGTGCTGTTGACGTGTGTTTCTTCTGTTGTTCTTCCTTTCTGTGTGTCTCTCTCTGTTGTATTGTCTAAAGCCGAGGGCCTCAGTTGCCAGTGCTTTTCAGTGTCTCTACTTCGTAGATTTATCTACGGTGTAGTGTTAAATGTAATGTAATGTAATGTAATGTAATGTAATGTAATGTAATGTAATGTAATGTAATGTAATGTAAAGAAACATTATGAAATTTGGCAGCCTTTCTTTAACTCTTCGCGGAGTACCACGTGTTTTCGTGTTTTCTGTGTCTCTGATCTAATTCTTGATCACCAGTAAGTAAGCGATTTATGAACCTAATAAAATAATTTTTTTATCGCGAATCAATAGTATGATAGTACTATGCTTAAATTTCAATAAATTGAAGCCACTTTTGTGAAAATATAATACTATAGTTATTAAAAAAAAAAAAAAAACTAATAAAAAGTTCCTTCGGGGCACCTTTGACTTTTGCAAAAAATATTTGTTTGACGTTGATTTTGGGAAATTATATATTAAATAAATTATTTAAAAAAAGTCAATATCGATAAATTTGAATTTAGATTTATATGGACTGATTTTTTATGTTTATGAATGAAATAATTTATGTTTTTTATTTTTGTTGTTTTGTTTTTTTAGAAAGTGAATTAATTGATTTATTTTTTTCGTTATATTGTTTAATAAATTGTTTAAAAACAAAAATTTACTTTTTTACTATTCAAACAACAGAACGTGCTGGATCCGTTGATACTTTTAGAAATATAATGCACACGATGTGGGGTTTAATCAACCATTGTCAAATGTACCCCTTTTAAAGTCAAAGGTGCCCCGCTCCCGGGGCACTTTTGACAAAATGACTTTTTTTAGAAAATATTTTTCTTTAAAATGTGGAAATGTTTTAAAACAAAAAATTATATGTTAGCATAGTCTTGAATAATCAATAAATCACATACAAAACAAAACATTGGAGTACATTAACAGTTTTCGGAAATACAGACTCTTAAAAACTAAGTGTCAAATGTACCCCCTTCTCCCCTACCTAAAAATCGTTTTTGTTTTTTTTTTTTTTTTTTCTGGGTTACGAGGTATTCGATCTACAGCGACGATATGTCGCATGTTAAAATTACGCTATATTCTCAAGTCTTCTAGTCAAAGAAGACTTGTCCAAAACAGTTTGAAAAATGCGATGTTTCAAGCTCGCGGATGTGAAAAAGATTTGTATTTTTTTTTCTCAAATGACGATAAAATTTTTCTTTTTATTTTTTGGTTAGCACATTAATATGGCCATTTAAACCAGCAGCAATGCTTCTTAAGTTTTGCCCTACATAAGCAGATTTAAAATTATAAGAAACGACAGGTAGGTTAGGTACTTCAGGACCTTGGAGAAGAAAACAAATCTTATGTGATACCAAGTAAATAATCACGTTTCTTAGTATCATCAGATTTATTTTATATCGGTTCAGTACTTCTCTTCCCTATACCATGCCCCAGCTGGTTTTTCAGAGAACGTTGTCTTCGAAGGAATGTTCAGTGGTAAGATGTTCGCTGTCACAACTAATGAGCAACAACAGCGAGTTATAGAATTTCCTCCAAAATGGCTTTTAAAATTTTCCTGGCAGTGATCCCGCTATATCCAATTTATAAAAAACGTTTTGAGTGGCTACAGCATTCCATTCTATAAATATTAAATATGCTGCTTCTTTTAAAATAAATTTTTACCGAAAAATAAAACGGTTTCCAACAATCCTGTCTTCTAGATTTTTTGCAATAAGTTTAAGTTTTCAACGAAATTGTATGTAAGTTAGCAACAATTCCCGAAATCCAAACAGTAATATGCCTTTCTCTTCTGATACTTCCTCTCTTCCGTGCTAAAAATACTATAAAACTTACTATAATGAGCTACACTTGCGCCAATGTTCGTTGTTAGCCCGCTGGTAGACCCCAATTTGTTTAATTAATGCAGTACTTACATTTTGTCAGATAATTGTTGCGCTCCTCCCTTTACCTATGTATGTTAAGTGCATGAGTTGTATTTAATGGTTTTTCGTAGTAATTTCAAAGATTGCTTAGTTGAGACAAGGCCGGGACTGGATGGCTATAGCTAAGGTTTTGGCTGGTTGACTGGAAACACGGTCGACGACGTGATGAAAAGGGGGTGGGCGATTGTGTCTAATAAATCATATGCGACAGCGATTAAATGCAAATTAAAATTACATCCTCGCGCAGCTCGCTGTTGACTTCAACGCCATTGACATTGTTCGTTGTTATTGTTGAAATCCGTGAGTCCTTTTTACATGGAACATTTTGTGCGTGGAGGCGAAGAGGGGTGAAGAATGCACACTTCAAAGCTCCAATGTTATAGTTATAGTAAGGATTTGCTTGGTGATTTAATGGCATAAGGTTGAACAAAACAATACCCCCTTGCCTTGTTGCACTTCTCTGAGCGTATGATGATGATTGTGATATATCTCCCTTAGCTATTGCACCTAAAGTTCAAATATCAAATCCTTGGCATAACAAAACAAATGAGTACTTCACTGGTGACATATTGTGCACATAGTCATTTGTATCTAGATATTTATCCGTTCTCTCTCGCTCGCTGTGTGTTCTCAGCTCAGGACTCTTGTGGTCTTTTTTTCTCTCCTTTGCCCGTTGTTGTTTTAGTTTTCTGTGTTCTTATTCTACGTTTCCTGCTGTTTTCTATGCTGAAATCCTGTTCACTTTACTCCGACTTTTATTTATTGATGCAATGTGGGACAAGGCGAGTTAAGAATTCAGACGTTTCCCCCTGTTAGTTCTATGTTCCGTTAAATTTGCAACAAAAGCAGCGGTATACCTATATCCAACATGATATGACGTATTGGTTTTTCCGTTACCGCTTTACCGTTCCTTTTGACAGGCTAGCATAAGCAGGCCACAATAAGAGTTGCTTGAAAGCGACGCGACACAACACGAGGGTGAGTTAGTGGGCTTGAGCCGGTGCGACTATTGTGGGTGGTCTCAACACTTTAACCGACGGGATTTCCATTTTTCTTTTACCGGAAAGTAATTTAAATCTCCGAGTGGTATATCATCCGGTTTGGTTTCAATTTTGTTACTTTAACCCGTTTTATTTTATTTTGCTCTCTCGAATGGGAATTTCGATTTTAATTTATTCCGGTTAGGGTGGGGTATGGGTTGGTTGAAGAAAGAAAAAAAGGGTTAAAGCAGGGTAAAAGTGAAAATATAGAACACGCGAGCTTACACGCCCGCCTTGCAACTCGGATCTATAGTGTAATTATGAGTTATGACCCCTCCCTATTAAACGAACAAACGTAACGCACACACAAAGTAACAACAAGTTCACGTATCGATTTACAACTTCTTCATATAAGTCAACCAACCTTATTTCGCGTGTGAGCACTATTTTTTTCGAAATTTTAGTTATAGTTATATGTAATAAAAATGCGTTTTCAGACTAGTTTAATGTCACTTTTCATAAATTCGATTTACCGTTCTATTTTGTTTCCCTTTATTTTTTGTGTTAAATAATTAAACCTTGATCTAGGGGTAAATATACTTCGCTACAAAAAATTTGTTTTTTTTTTTCCAAATATTTTTAAATATTACAAACGCAGCAGAACCGTTTCCGTTTGCCTCGATAACCGAACGTCAACTGAGGTTTGACGTTTCACAATTTTCGGAAGATGAATTTCTCCAAAATGCTCAACAAAATCCAATAATTAGAGAATGAAATCATTTGAAATTACATATTTGAGAGAGTATTTTTTATGCTGTAAAGTCCATTGTTGGTTTTTTTGTGATTCATGCGCACCAAGAGTTATTCAAAATTTGCAGCAGGTTGTTGTCTGAGATATTAAAAAAGCTTAATCAAGCTTTATATATACACAATAAAGAGCAATTTATTACTGTGGAATTATGTTGAATTGTGCTTTGTTTTGTGCCAAGGTTTAGCTTTCGTATTGTTTTTTATGTACAACAGTCGGATACAAGAAAATGCAACACTACGCACATTATTGCCTTCTTAGACTTTAAGGAATTTGAACCAGTTATGGAACAATTATACTAATATAAGTCAAAGTTTTTTAGATGATTATAATGGTTTTATCTAGGTGCCGATGAAGAAAAATTGGTATTTTAATAACAGGCCACGGAGAAAAAAATCATACAAAAAGGTATAGCTTGTGACCATAGCTGGACATTAACTCGTTAATCCATTAATGGTTAATTAACGAAGTTAAAATTTTGATTAACGGATTAACTTTTAAGTTAACTTTTAAAAATCTTAACGGACACGTTAAAGTTAAATTCGTTAATCCACGTTAAGTCCGTTAATCGTTAATCCAATGCCTACTATTTACCGCGCGGCGCGAAAAACAGGTTCAGACAAGTATGAGACAAGTGCCGTGCGGCGCGTGCCGCGGGTGAAACAAAAACAGCTAGGTACGTATTATATTTTGACGGCACGTGCGAGTGAGAAAACTGCGAAGAGATTCGTTTCGTTTGATCATTTCATTATGCCGGTCGTCCACTATGTGCGCGATAAGTTCAAGCAACTTCGTTCAACTTTTTATTCAACTCTTTCGTTGGATAAACGATTTACAACCTCTTACACTAGTGCAGCAATTCACGTTGATCAACTAAAGCTGAACATAATGCGTTCGGAACCCCGTACACATAATTAACCAACTTTCCCATATGTTGATAAATTTCGCACACATAGTTGATCAACTCTTAAAACTTATTTCAGTGTTGAATAGCTCCGTACACCTAGTTGACCAACTTACTCAAATGTTGAATAACCTCGTACACTAGTTGATAAACTTGTTCGATTTTGACAGAAAAAAAAGTTTTTCGAGTTGATCAACTGCGTTTTCGATATTGTTGTTTAACCAGTTGATGAACGAGTTGATACCTTCGTACACTTAACCAAGGATCACTCGTTGGGGAACGCGTTGAACGTACCACGATAAACAAAAAACTCAAACGTCAAACATGAAATAATTTTGACTTCAGTTCGGTACATACATTTATTGTCGACGCACGCCTTCGCGTATTTTCAATGAAATATATAATTAAAATCGATTGATCCCACCGCGCCCGTGAATTCGAATTCAAAGTTTAGGCAATTGCATTTTCGAGGAAATTTGAGACCAAGCCAATTCCCTGGCATCTCGATTTTTATAAGATGGGCTCTTAATGTCCCATATATTGGGCTTTTCCTCAATTGATGAAATCATTTGCAAAATTAATTCCGTGGTCCACTCTGATTTTTTATCACCTTCCATGACGAAAAACCAAAATAAACTACAGTTTGCAAGTTGCAACAACTTCAAGTTCATGGCAACGCAATAGTTCAACCACGTAGACACATTTCACTGGAGCCAACGCAACGCAACACAATATTACGTCAAGAAATCCCAAAGAAAATTAAAAAGTTTATCAACGCGTTGAACAAATAATGTGCAACACATTATCTTGAAAATGCGGCTCAACGTGTTGATCGAACATTTTTAAGGAGCAACACGAGTTCGTACACTATCCGTACACTTGTTGCGCAATTCGTTGAGCAACCGCCAACAACTAGATCCAACTCGTTGGTTGAACAGAATTGAAGGCACCGTACATTAGAGTTGAATGCGTTGAATTCGAAATTTGTGCGTTGATCGCCTAGTGGACGACCGGCATTAGGTACTTAGAGCCGGTGCTTAGAGAAAAAAAATATAAAAAATGCAATTTTTATCACATGTTAACGGATTAACGATTAACATTAACTTGCGTTAATTCTTCCGAAATTTAACGCTTTAACGTTTAACGAAGCTAACTTTTTTAGTAGCGGATTAACGATTAAAGAAGTTAACTGTTTGATTAACGGTGCCCAGCTATGCTTGTGACCGCCGGCGGTGCACACGGCCTCTCAGGCATTGAACGTGTTAATGCAGACCATTGTTCAAAAAGATACAGAATGAATATATTTGTATCTAAAAGGTGCTTGTCTCCCTGATTTGTTTATCGGTAACACTTTCGGAGATGAGTACATCAGACCAAAAACATAAATGTTAAAAAAGATCCAAGTTCTTCTGTACAAAAACCTTTGCGTAGTCAGCCGTGAAAAGTACTGAGATCTAAAAGAACGCCAAGTTTTTACTTCATGAAGGTTTAATACCGAATATTTAAAGTAGAATAATATTGAAACAGCTACAATGTAATAGAGAAATTTTATTATTTAATGATTACTGACTAAAATTTGATGGGTTCACTGGTCAAGTTTTTAAAACCTTTCGAATTGGGCATAAAAAAAACTTGCCAAGTAAGCCCATCAAATTTTAGTCAGTAATCATTAAATGATAAAATTTATCTATTACATTGTAGCTGTTTCAATATTATTCTACTTTAAATATTCGGTATTAAACCTTCATGAAGTAAGAACCTGGCTGACTTGTTAGGTAAATGTTTTTGTATAGAAGAACTTGGCTCTTTTTTTAACATTTATGTTTTTGGTCTGATATAGTATTCCACAGTTATTTTGAACATCTTACAGTTAGAATACTTCAAACAATTGGGGTACCCCATACATTTTAACAATCTGCTACAGTTTGAGAACCTTACACAAATTATAAAAACTTCAAAAACTTGCCAATTTACAATTTTCTGACGAAACCAAACGGCTAAGATTAGAGGCACTTTTTCATGAAATGAAATTTGATACTCTTATATTTTTATAGTAATTTACAAAATCCAATTTTTTAATACTTTAAAATGAAACAAAGTATTTAATATTTACGAAATGAGTTTTGTTTAATAAGGATAAAATAATATTTTTATGGAAAGTGAAATTTATAAGAATAATTTGGTAAGTAATGGGCTTATGAGTTAATCCTAGCATTTTTGTTAAATATCACAGACATATTTTCTCTCTTTGTTTTATCTCTCTACAACTTTTTCCAGGTTTGTTTTATCATATCTGCCGCTTTCTCTGCTATCATTATTACTATTGCATTTGTATGTCCAGCGGGGATAATGGGAATTATTGAAGCGTCAACAACACGAAGTCCTTGTATTCCTTTTACTTTCAGTTCGGGGTCAACTACTGCTTCAGCGTCCCAAACTGGACCCATTTTACAAGTTCCCGACTGATGTTGCAAGCTCGAACCATACAATCGAAGACAACACCTCCAATAGGATTCACTATTAAAGGGTTCATTTTCGCAGCCAAGAAATGATTTGGTGTGGAATTGACTGCCCAGCTTCCGCATTGATTTTGTTTGACCAATTTGTAATATCTTAAAGAATAATTTAATTGAAGAACTTAAGTTTGTAGTTGCATATAATTATTCCGTACCATCTTTATTCCCTCTATCATGGCGCGTTTATCATCTTCATGCTCCATATAATTTGGCTGCATTCTTGGCCAATGAAAAGGATTCTTACTTCGTAAGGAAATCCGCCCTCGACTTCTAGGCCGCAGCAAAACCGGAACCATTCCAAATGTGTTCTGTGAAATTAAAAATGAAGACAAAACTATATTTATTAAAACCGCATACCTTATCAACAATTTCTCCATAAACATGGTCATAGAACTCCTTTGTGATTCCAACTAAATCTCTCATAGCACCCAAGGTATCTCCACCCAAGGATCCTGCTCCGAGGACAATTTCCATATTAGGGTAGTCATTATCTGAAATGAACATAAGTATACACAATTTCCTCAAAATATAAAGAAGATCTTTACCATATGTTGAACTTTTTGTTCTAACGAATGCAACAGCTTCTGCCCCTCCTGGAAGCGTATATGGTCCTTTTCCCTGAAGAATGTACTGCATAACATCGGATGGATTCATTAGAGTTTTATCACTTAATGATGTTCCATTAGTCATGAATACCAAACCATTCAAAGTGATATGATCCTGGAGATTATATCCAACTTTGAGATTTTGAATCACTGGTATCTCAAGCTCGGCTAAATGTTCAGCAGGCCCAATTCCAGACAGCATCAAAAGTTGTGGTGAAGATATACTTCCTGCTGAGAGAATCACCTCCTTTTTAGCATATGCAACTAACTTCTTCTTATTTTTTACAAACTCTACTCCAAAAGTCTGTTTTGTTTTGGGATCAATGAGAATTTTTGTGACCCAAGACCTCATTGATATGTGCAAGTTAGGACGACCAGAAGCAGGCCTAATGAAAGCTTTTGCAGTACTACAACGTCTTCCATTTCGAATCGTGGCCTGGGATCTACTGAATCCCAGCAACTGTTCACCATTAGGATCAGTTATGTTGTAACCTATTTCATTACTCGATCTTAAAAAAGCTTTCAGCAGCTTTGAAGTGTACCTTGCATATTGAACATCCAGAGTACCATTATGCCCATGGTACACGGAATCTTTCAACTCAGGAATACCTATCCTTTCTGATTTTTTAAAGTAAGGCAGAACTTCTTCATAACTCCATCCGGTATTTCCAAGCTTAGACCAATAGTCGTAGTCCTTACGATGCCCACGTGTGTAGAGCATGAAATTTATAAGACTCGTTCCGCCCAGACCTCTTCCTTTCGGCCAATTACAAACACCATATTTCAATCCTTTGCAAGCATTTTTCACTGGATCAGATTTGTAGCCCCAGTTATACCTTGTCATCTGAGTAAGGGCTGCCGTCATAGGTATATCACTTAAAAAAGTTTCTTGATCTCCAGCTTCTAAAAGCAAAACTTTTGCATGCTTAATTTCGCTAAGTCTGCTGGCTATTACAGCACCCCCAGACCCGCCGCCGATGACAATATAATCGTAAGTTGTAAGAAATTCATTTGTATCGGGGATTCGAGTATTGAAAATGCTTGTCTCCAAATCTAAGGCCAGATCAACCAACGGTTGAGATCGAATATATGACGCATAGCTTAAAAAAGAAAGCAGTAGTGGAAGCATTATCCTTTTCTGTTCCTGGAATAAAGAAATATAAAATTAGTTTTATCATGCCAATATTAAATCATTATCAGCGAAAAAAAATTGTAACAAATTCAGAAATAAGCTTGAAAATCTTATTAACCTCAGATACCTTATGGAAAGAATTGAACAAGTTGATAATGTGGAAGAATAATTTATTACTGATGTGCAACAGGCTGCAGAAGAAAGTAATTCAAGTATTTCCAAATTCAGAAAAACTAAAATGAAATATCTTATCGAAATAAAGGATCTGAAAATAGAAATAGAACTCGAAGAAAATGGAAAACTACGAGAATCCCAGACGTTAAGGCACTATTCAACCGTTTGAACTGTGAGCTTAAAAAGAATAAACAGTGAGATTAAAATAATTCACTTAGTAGATCTCTGAAAACTTTGACAATGGATGATTCTACCAAAACCAACCAAGCGCCTAAGAAGACCTCAAAAACAAAAACCGCCAGTAAAATCTGACCATGAAAATTGGATCAGAAACTTGAAATAGAAGGCTAACATTTCCGCTGGACATCTTGCGAATGTCTTTAGGCCATTTTCAGCACACACCCAGCTACAAATTACTAACAGTTAAGTGATAGAATTTAAGAATATGAAATAACATTTTTCACGCTCAAAGAAGTATAAGCCAATAACTGTTCAAGTTTTTAAAGAAATGTCTTCAATTTTCTTCAAAAAACTTCAATTCATAACAAACCTTAAGCTTAGATGTGTGCCACATCGTTGAAATATTACAGAAGTCATTGTTTTAGGAGTACAATAGGCAAGATAAACCACCAAACGAAATTACATCTTACAAGCCAATATTGCTTGTAGAAATCATGGCATATGTTTTGGAAAAACTGTACATGAAAAGACTTATAAAAATAATAAAAAAGGGTTATCTCTAAATATCAGTTTGGATTTGAGAATTAAATATTCCACGATAGACCAAGTGCATCGAATTACGTATGTTGTTGAAAAAGTACTTGAAGGAATTTAAAACACGAATGTTTTTAGAGAAAACTGTTCATAAGTATAAAATTAATTCTTTAAATTCTTTTAGTTGTAAGAGACAAAAACAGAATGCTATGCAAGTATGAATTTATGCTAAAACAAATTATAAGTCGTTGTAGTAGATTCTTTTAAAAAATAAGCTTTTATATAAAAAAATTTTAAAAGATTTAAGAAAAAAATTTGGTACGCCAACTTTAAGTTTTTATTATTATACGAATGAAAATTAAATTTCTAAAAAAATATTGACCCGATTTTGAGATATCGAATTTTCAAAAAAAAAAGACTTCCAAAAATTCAAAAAATATTTTTTTTTTAAACCTTTGAAATGCAATGTTTTTTAAACTTTTTGGTAGTATCTCTATGAAAAATTTCATTAAGATTCGTAATGTCGATAATGAGAAATTCAAAATTAGAAAAAATGGTTTTATGGTAGTTACAAGCTGTAATATCTTAATTTAAATTTTTACTTGCGATATACTCGTAGGTACTATAGGGCAAGTTCTGCATTTGAAAAATCGAACTCGAGATTTTGATCAAAGTTGACATTACGATGATAGCGAAGACGAAAAAAGTGGGTCCGGCAATTCCGTCTGTGTGTATGTATGTCTGTACCTCGAACTACAGCCTAGACTACTCGAGGTATTTTCAAACTCGGTACTTAAGGGTCTTCGGTGATTCCCTAGAGGAGAAATTGAATTTTGATTTTTGCTCCGAAACTAACGGTACCCCCCATACACCCGTAATGCAAAATCTTATTTATCTCGAAAACGGCTTTAACGATTTTGATAAATAGGTGTGATATTATGGACATGGACTACATATTGGTCAAACAAAATTTTGGGGCAAAACGTTATTTACGGTACCTGTCAAGAACGGTTTTTTTTGATTTTCGACTTTCTCACTAAAAGCTCTTAAGGATTTTAACGAAAAATTTTCAGCAGGAGTCTCCTTAAGTTTAAAATAATATTTTATATAAAAATATTCGAAAAATTATTTGTTGGGTTTTTTTTGAAACAAATTTTTTTTTGAAAAATCAATATCTTCAAAACCTATGAACGATTATTTTTGAAATTATTTCCTAAAATCAATATTATTAAATACTTAAAATTCGCATGCCACATTTTTTTCTTAAAAAATTTTAAAGAAATTTCTAATATAAAAAATGTATTTAATAATAAAACGATTTTTTGCATAAATTCATACTTTTCTAGAAATCAGACGGCAATTTTATGCATTTTAACATTATCTCATTAAATGCATGTTTTATATTTATAAAGTGTATATTAAATTCCAAAGTACTTTTACATAAGAGCAAGTTCGTGCGATTAAGTCGTGCATTTTATTTTTATTCAATTAAAGATTATAAAAATCACTTGAAAGGAAAAAAATTATCAAAATTCTAGGCACCGTTTTCGAAAAAAATACGATTTTTGAAAACTATTTTTAACATTTGTATGTTGCGTACCTTTATTTTTAGGTAAAATAGTTTTTTTTTTTCTCACATCTTGTAGATTATATTGAGAAACTTTTATTTATCAAGTTTAAGAAAAATCTAGCGTAGCGTTATCGAGAAATTTTTTAAAAATCCAAAAAAAGTTTTTTTTTTTTAAATTTGAATTCACAATACTATTCAAATTCTTAGGGAGATTTAGCAAAAAAAATTATTAAATTCGGTGGTATCGTTTTTGATAAAAACAAAAAAAAAATAACCATTTTTCGGAAAAATTTTTTCAATGATTACCTAGCTTCAACTAAATGAATTTTTTTTTGTATTTTATTTTTTTACATCTGGCGAACAGTTTATGAGAAAAAAAAAATATTTATAAAATTTTGAAAAAAATTCGTATGGCAGGTACCGTTATTTTTGGCCTTAAAAATAAGAATAAAACGTGTGGGGGAAAAAATTATAAATGATATCTACCAAGTTTAAAGAAATTCGGTCGAGCCGGTCGAGTCGAACAGACAGACAGACAGAATTGAGAGACCCACTTTTTTAGTCTTCAATATCATCATAATGTCAACTTTGATCAAAATCTCGAGTTCAATTTTTTTTCCGAATGCATAACTTGCCTTATAGTACCTATAAGTCGCAAGTAAAAATGTTCAAAGGCATAAATTTCATTTTTAAATAGTTCAATAAACTCCCTTATAAAAAACAACCAACCAACCAACATAAAAAATAGATCAAAATCAATTGTTTCGCTTTTTTCAAAAATTGAAAATAACAGAAATTTGTAAAATTTATCAACCTTTACCATGGGCTCTTATTAAATGAAATTCTATGAATTTTACGAGGAAACAAAAATATTTTATAAAATTACGAACAAAATTTGTATGACATAAAAGGAATGATTGCATTCTACTCCTGTAACAGAATCTTTGGGAAATCCTGGGGACCTAGTCCAAAAAATATCAGGCGATAATCAGACCAATACTAACCTATGGTAATTTGGTATGGTGGAATGCAACGGAAAGCACGAACCTCAAAACTCTGACAAAAGTACAGAGACTCGCGTGCATTGGAATTACGGGTGCCATGAGATCCACACCAACTGCGGAGTTGGAGGCGATACTCAACCTGAAACCCCTAGACCTTTTCGTACAAGAATCCGCGCCTTAAGGCTAAGCCAGACTAATACCTGGAAAAACAGCGCAATAGGACATGCTCAAATTCTTCAGAAATACTTGGGTGATAGCATCATTACAGATTATACAACACCCGAGCTTGACTTTTATAAACCATTCCAAACTGCTTTTCCAAGCAGAGAAGAATGGCTGCACAACCAACCCTACACCAGTGAATCAGCAATAGCAATCTATACTGATGGCTTCAAAATGGACACAGGTGATGGTGCAGGCTTTTTCTCAGAACCTCTTGAGCTTAACAACTCAGTTAGGCTCCCAGATCATAGCAGTGTCTTCCAAGCGGAGGTCCTGGCAGTGACAACAGCTACTAGACAGGTATCAATGATGGCGATACCACGGGCTGATATCACCTTTTACATTGACAGCTAAGCGGCAATAAAAGCGATTTCTGCCACTGTGATAAAATCGAAGCTTGTCTCCTGCTGCCGCGAAGAGCTTAAGGTTCTTGGCACGCAGCACAATATTAGACTCTGCTGGGTACCGGGACACAGCGGCATACCAGGTAAACGAAAATGCCGATGAGTTGGCAAGACAGGGATCAACGCTCGACGCTAGTCAAGCAGAGATTTTAAGTATCCCACTCTGCAACATTAAACAGAAAATTTCAGATTTAATCCTAAAGAAATCCAATTAAAGGTGGAGTCTACTTGACACCTGTGATACTACTAGAAAAATATGGACCTGCTTTAACAAGCAGAGGACTGACAAAATTATGCAACTTAGTAAGAAGTCCCTTCGCTCTCTTACGAGCATAATCACCGGTGTGGTGATGAAGAGGTACATGAAGACACATCACACTTTCTCTGTCATTGCCCGTCACTATGCCACCAGAGAAGGAAATGGTAGCTACTTCTTTGACAATCCAGAAGATATTTCTAATATTTTAGGAATACACATATTGAACTTCGTCAATGCCTCAAAATGGCTTGACTGATTAATAGAATACATAGGTTTTATCAGGAAAGAGTAATTACACTCACGGGTAACACAATGGATCTAAGTGTGACGATAGCAACATCAATTGTCAGCCCAACAACCTTTGTTAACCAACGTTACTTTTGGTAACCTGTCGGAGAAATTTAGAAATGCTGTCTAGCAAGTCGAGTCGCTTAGGATGTGGTCGAACAGAAGGATAGACAGACAATCAAGTCGGATCAAAATCTCGAGTTTAATTTTTATACGAATGCATAACATCCCATTGTAGTAGTATACATATTATCTAGCAAGAAAAACCTGCCATATTGCTCCTTTTGGAGAGTTTTTTATTCTATAATCTTCAGCTGAAATGCGTTTCCATAACATTCTCCGTTCAAAAGTTATATGCAAGCAGCCGATATTTTCGGCACTTGATATACCAAGTTTCAGCATTCTGCGTTTTTTATGATACCAAAAGAGTCAGATTTTCAAATGAAATTTCAGAGATCAAACTTATTATTATCATTTCATAGGATGATTTTTAAATTTTGAATGAAATAAAAACTGATTGATTTCCATCAAAACATAAATCAAGTATCTATATGTTTCTCAATTGCATAAGTGGTTCCAATTAGCAACACCCCGCATGAAAGAAACAAGTGTGGTATAAAAAATAAGAACATAACAATAATTGCATGTCAATGTTACAAATTAAAGATAATTAATTGTTTATTTTAAATTGCACATCAAGCAGAGTTAGCAGGGCCTGATTTGTGTAACCCTGTATTTTTAGATCAACAACAATTCTCACTTTCTGATAGAATTGCTAGGTAATAAAAATATGAATTATTTGGGATTCCAAGTTGAGTTCATAGTATGAGGCACCAATAATCTAGATTCTTTCACTTAATTTTAAAAACAAATAAATTTAATGTACGAGTATAGTATTATGAATTCTTGCATTTCGAAATATTTTCTTGATTTTTTATTTTGAACTGATTTGTTATTTCTATATTTTAAGAAGGTCAAAGTCAGTGGTAGACTTAAACGCATTTTGTATGTGAAATTTTATTGCTTGAATAAATTAATCGAATGAAAAATAAATGTATCAATTCGGCCGCAGCCAGCGTGGGGTCTGGCATCAGTGGTATGGGTACAAGGAAACCTATAAATTAAAGCCTAAATGGAATATTACAAAGCCAAGCCTGGTTTAGAAAAATTATAACATTTAAAATAATTTATTAGAAAATATTATGTAGGTACATGTACCAAATGTATTGGTTGCTTACTTATTCTACTAGTGGAAGGAAGGAAGAGGCTATAACAGTAATTTATTTATTAACAATACGTTAATGCTAACGTTAAGCTTATAATATAATATTTACTTAAAATCTAAAATTTATCTATGAACAAAGTATTATTTATCGATTTTGAGCATAGAAATTATATTTAAAGAGTTCAGATTTTAGATTGACATTTGTAGACTCAATAAGAAAAGAGAATTTATTAAAAGTATTTATTAACAGGTTAAGAGGACTATAAGCGCCATAGTTTGATCTGCTAAAAATAGTACAAATTTGTAAATTTCTTCTTAAACTAGAAGGACTTATATTGAAGTTTAATCGACAAAGAACCGATGAAGATGAAATAGATCCATTCATTACTCCAGTTATTAAACAGAACTGCAAATAACAACAGAAAAAGATGGATGATTTATCAACTGAAGTCTCTGGGTAATAAAACTCTATCTGACCAAGGGAAAAAATGCAGAGCAAATCTTAAAAATCGTCTTTGAATAATTTCTATTCTATTTATGTGAAAAGAGTAGCATTGTGCCCAAGCTACATATCCTTATTCAAGAATTGGCCTAATAAAAGAAACAAAGAATTGTTATAACATATATGGATCACGGAACTCACGGGAAAATCTTTTGACAAAACCAAGTATTTTTTTTTTTGATTTCTTTACAATAAAGTTATAATATAATGATCATTGAGTGATAATTTTGAGTCCAATAAGATTCCGAGATCGGAGAAACTAGACACTCTACATAAATGTGACGAATTCAACAGGTAGTCAAATATAAATAAATTACGTTTGCGTATAAAACACATACTCTTACACTTGACAATATTTAAAAACAATAAGTTATTTCTGAATATAACACTATAAAATCTATCTTTAAGGTATGAAGACATCCACAAATCAAAACAATGGTTAAATCCGAATTTCTTTAATTTATCTAATAGTATTTTTGACTTAATTTGTTAAAGCCTTTACTGAAGTCTGTAAAGATGCAATCTACTTGTGAGTGTTTTTCAAAAGCATCTAAGAAAAAGGTAGAGAATTGTAATAAATTTGTGACTGTGGATTTTTTCTTTACAAAACCATGTTGATTTTCACATAATAATAGATGAACAATTAAAAGCAAGTATGTCACAGACCAGAGATTCGAACAGTTTGGGGATAGCAGATAATTTCGCAATAGGACGATAGTTTGTTATTAAATTCTATTGGCTTTTCTTATGTATTGGCGTTAAATATGAATTTTTTCCAAAGAGCAGGAAATTTCGAACATCTCAGCGACTCGTTGAAAAGAACATATAACGGATAAGACAGGTAAAACACACATTTTTTCAATATAAATGATGGAACACCATCCGGGCCTGGACTAAAACATTCATCAAGTTTCAAAATATTGTCGTGTGTAGAAGCTTCTGTAATCGAAAAATTTATAAAATTAAGATGTGTGTATTGTTGAGTATAAGAAGGAATGGAAGAAGAAGTATTCGAAGAAAAGTCTTCAAAGGCAGTTTTAAAATTCAAACGGTCAATAAGTCCGTGACTTTTTGAATTTCTGACCTCTTTACTGAAACAGCAACACTGCTCCTGTCAACAGGCATCTGTCAGTTGACTCCTGTTAAAATTTAAACTTGCTGCGTCAGTTAGTTTGTGTTTGACACCTATTTTTATCAGACTACTCACTAATTTGAGGAGAAAATGGAAAAAAGTGAATTTCGTGTGCTTATTAAGCATTATTTCTTGCGAAAAAAAACCATTACCGAGACCAAGGCTAAGCTTGATAAATACTATGGGGACTCTGCACCATCGATTTCAATGGTAAAAAAGTGGTTTACTGAATTTCGTTGTGGCCGTACAAGCACTGAAGATGCCGAACGTCCTGGACGGCCAGTTGAGGTCTCTACACCCGAAACAATCGAAAAAATTCACGATATGGTGTTGGCCGACCGAAGATTGAAAGTGCGAGAGATTGTGGAAGCCATAGGGATCTCGCATGGCTCAGTGGTTTCAATTTTGAATGATCACTTGGGCATGAGAAAGCTTTCCGCAAGATGGGTGCCGCGTTTGCTCACAGTCGACCACAAACGCAATCGTGTAACAACTTCACAGGAAGGTTTGGCGTTGTTTAATCGCAATATGGAGGAGTTTTTGCGCCGTTTTGTAACCGTGGACGAAACATGGATCCATCACAACACACCAGAGACCAAACAACAGTCAAAGCAGTGGGTTTCTAAGGGTGAATCGGCGCCAAAGAAGGCCAAGGTGGGTTTGTCAGCCAATAAAGTTATGGCGACTGTTTTTTGGGATGCACGCGGGATAATCCACATTGACTACCTTCAAAAGGGAAGAACAATCAATGGGGAATATTATGCCAACTTATTGGACCGATTCAATGACGATTTGAAAAAAAACCGACCTCAATTGGCCAAGAAAAAAGTTCTTTTCCACCAAGACAATGCAAGGGTGCACACATGTGCAGTTGCCATGGCAAAAATCCATGAATTGGGCTATGAATTGCTCCCTCATCCACCCTATTCTCCAGATTTGGCTCCGAGCGACTACTTCTTGTTCCCAAACCTGAAGAAATGGCTTGGTGGAAAAAGATTTGACTCCAATGATGAAGTCGTCTCGCAAACAAAGGCCTATTTTGAGGACCTCGACAAATCATTTTTTTTGGAAGGGATACAAAAATTGGAGAAGCGTTGGACAAAGTGTATAGAGCTCAAGGGAGACAACGTTGAAAAATAAAATTATTTTTTTATCAAAAAATCTGTGTTCATGCTCACATTCGGTGTTCGAAATAAAATCGGAGTAAAGTAGATTTGAATAGTTTATAAAGTCAATTTGCAGTTCTTGATAATCTCGAAATGTCTCGTCAGTCTTCGATAGATTAAATCTCTACCAGGCTTTATTTCTTTTATTTTTTCTAGTTTTTTTTTTTATGCAAATCACATAGCGGGTTAGTACTTAAATACTTTGCTTTGTGAAATGAAATGGTATCTAAAAGCCAATTAAACAAAATTTTATAAAATCGCAAAATCATTGAAAATAAATCATCCCAATTTTTCTCCATTAATAAGATAAAGAGTAGATTAAAATTACATTTTTACTTACTTGGTACTATAAGGCAAGTTATGCATTCGGAAAAAAAATCGAACTCGAGATTTTGATCAAATTTGACATTACGATAATAGCGAAGACAAAAAAAGTGGGTCTCGCAATTCTGTCTGTCTGTTCGACTGCAGCAAAACGGCTCGGCCGATTTTCTTCAAATTTGGTAGATATGGGTTTTATTACCCCCCCCCCCCCCGGATGTTTTTTGATTTGATTTTTTAAGACCAAAAATAACGGTACGTGCCATACGATTTTTTTTTCGAAATTTTATAAATATTTTTTTTTCTCACAAGCTGTCTCACAGACTAAAAAAAAAATCATAAAATTTCATTTAGTTAAACCTAGGTAATGAATGAAAAAAATTTCCCAAAAATTATTATTTTTGGTACCCCTTTTGGAACCACTTTTTTGTTTTTGATTTACTCAAAAACGGTAAAACCGATTTTGATCATTTTTGTTATGTTAAGGCTCCCCAGCAGTTTCAATATTATTGTATATCCAAATTTCCAAAAAAAAAATTTTTGGATTTTTAAAAAAAAATTCAAACTTTTTTTTTGAAAACTCAATATTTCGAAAACCCCGTTCTAGATTTTTTTAAAACTTCATAAATAAAAGTTTCCTAAGATAATCTACAAGATATGAGAAAAAAAATGTATTTAACCTAAAAATAACGGTACCCTCCATACAAATGATAAAATATGGATTTCGAAAATCTTAGTTTGCTCGAAAACGGTTCCGAGAATTTTGCTTAAATTTTTAGTCTTTCGTTTAATTTTGAAGATAATTTAATACAAAAAAATTTGAAAACAAGATATTATTACTGACTGTACCTACTATAGAACGATTTTTTAAAATTTTGAATTTCTCAATATCAGCATAACGGATTTTGATGACATTTTTTAAAGAGAAGCTTCTAAAAGGTTTGAAAAACATTGAATTTCAAAACTTAAAAAAAAAATATTTTTTGAATTTTTGAAAAAAAAAAAATCATTTTTTTTTTGGAAAATTCGATATTTCAAAAATGGGTCAGTATTTTTTTTTGGAAATTTAATTTTCATTCGTACAATAATAAAAACCTAAAGCTGACGTACCAAGTTTTTTTTTTTAAATATTTTAAAAATTTTATATCTAAAACCTTATTTTATTAAGAAACCACTACAGCGACTTATAATTTTTGTTCTTGCATAAATTCATATTTGCTTAGCATTCTGTTTTTGTCTCTTACTACAACAATTATCAAAAAACAACAACAACAACAATTTAAAAAATGATGATATATTTATCCTTATGAACAGTTTTTTCTAATAACATTCGTTTTTAAAATTCCTAGTCTATTACATAGAAGCAAGTTCGTGCGACCCAGTTGTGCATTTTATTTAAAATTGTACTCAAGTTGTTTTTTACAAATATTTACAATATTACATACACATAAATTCAATGAAATAGTTAAGGCGGGATGATAGCGATCTTCTTCAACAAGCTTTGAATCGCATGAGATAACAGCAGCATCAGTATTCATATTACATCAGAGAAGTAAACAACATCTAATATTCTTCCATTTTGGTTTTTTACTCCATTCAGCTGATGTTAGCTAAAACAACCCATTCCATCCAATATCTACATACAATTCGTTTATAATCGATGCGTTTATATAGGAGAATAGATATCATCATTAGTAGATCTACACCATTCCAAGTTGGCAAGATTAAAGTCCCCAATTACAATGACTTCGTCAGTTGCATCAATTTTCTCATAGACAGTTTCAATGGAAGTGTTAAAATTTTCATAAGTATCGCTGTTAGAGCTGGGTGGAATATAAGTAGCAACCACATAAACGTAACCAGATGACACTTTTATTTTTACACATAGCAATTCAAGTGAGGACTGTAGAATATCATCAAGAAGTGAGCAAATAAGAGAGGTCCTTACTCCTATTAATAAACCCCCTCCAACAGTAGCTGAGTCATTAAGAAGGTGTCGATCACGTCGAAATACTTAATAGGTATTGTCAAATAGCTCAGTGTCAGCAAAAGATGAATTCAACCATGTTTTAGTCAGCACAATAATGTCGTGTGGGATATTATTTATATTTTTATAAACCTTGCTGGTTTTTGTCCTTAATCCATTAACATTTTGGTAAAATATTAGTACGTTTAGTAGGATCCACTTCAAACTCTATTATCGATATAAAAACGAAGAACAACTTTTGCTAATCGCTGCTTTTCGGGCAAAAAAGGAAAACCTCATGAGCAACTAAAACTAATAATGCAGAGCCAAGGATCTTGTCAAAGATGAATAAAATTTTTTAGGTTATCCCATCTTCATAGATGGTGAGTAAAAGAGAATAAAAAAACAACAAACTGTACGACCCAACCAAAATATATCAAATCGAGCGATAGAAATGGCTAGATCATATAGAAATGATGGACATCCGGGCCGGAAAAGCATTGAATACATTATTGAAAGGTGGTGTTGCCAATTAGAAGAAGATCACAACTGAAGTCTGAACAAGGAGACAACTCAGCTAGAAGGTACCCATCTGGCTGGAGATGTTTGTCGGTTTAGTTTCAAATGTACTTTGGGCCCAATCGCCCTCAAAAGTAAGTATGCAAGCGAAACAAACTTAATGGCGCAAAATTTTAATTGAATTAGTACGATGCTAAAGCTGTTTTAGTATGATACACTTTTATTAAAGTTAAAATCATCGAATATCTACTTTATTTTTTTAGTATCGTGCTAGCTTCATATGACTCTTTGATATTTGCAAACATCAAAAAAGGTTCGTGTACTTACTTTTTTACACGAAATGTCATCGTTTTAGGTGTGTTCCGAAGCAATTTATTAAGAAAATTCTTTTAGTACGATACTAGTTACAAAATGTTTAAAATTGAGAATGAGTTAGTAAACTACTATAAGGATATCAAATTGTTAAGTAGTATCATACTAATACCTTAATAATAGGCTGTTTAAAATTTTGCGCCAATGTTTTTAGTTAAAATTTTACAAAAAGAAGTTTAAAATTTAACAGAACCGGCCATGTGAGTGCAATAGAATAGCTGAGAAATCAGTTATTTTTGTTCCTCGTGAATGTATCTTTTGTGAGGACTTAAACCAAATCCAAACTAAATTGCGCTGCTCGTGAAAATAAGTTTGTCGAATTCTTAATCAAACCTACAGTTTTAAAAACTTGAAAAAATAAAACATAGCTGTGATACGCAGAACTACTAACATAGGCTTAACAAAAATTTAACGGAAGTTGCCATTACAGTTGCAAATATTGAATTTGGAAAAAAGAAAAAGTATTCTGAAAAAGAATATTTTTGTCCCGTCACCAAAAAAACGAAGTTGGCTTTCCAGTCTCCTCGTGGATATCCTCTATTTTTGTTCTTTATCAAACATATCTTAGAATTAAATGTAAAAACTGTTTGCACAAAATTCTTTCAAAATAGCATCAAGAAGTTTAAAATCCATTCCACACACAAAAACACACAAAACTAAAAAGCCAAAACTGTTTTTAAAATATTCTAAAAGCAAATATGAAATCTGAGATTAAATGTTACTCTCTAGACTCCTTGCTATTACAATAATATTAAATGCGCTTCACGTTTTTATCATTTCTTAAATCAGTGGTATACTTAAATTTATACATTTTTATTTAGATAAGTATGTGAATATTTTATAACTAGATACATATCTTTTTTTTTGCTTTCTAATTGATGATTTTTTTTTGTACACAGCATGTCAAGTATTGTGTGTATAATAAATTAAATAGTACACTTTTGTTTTATTTATTGTGTAACACACTTTCAGAAAATCTAATATTATATTTTACACTTTTAATTTAATTTTGAAATTTATATCGAATAAGTTTTTGATTTTTAATTTGTACTTGTAATACCTTAGATTATGTCGAAAGGATATTTTGCACGCTTCACTTCTTTAAATTCCAGTTATTAAGAATGTATATTATAAACTGATCACCTTACAGCTCGGCTGCTTTATGCATTCTTCTTTCAGAATATCTTTTTCATTTTTATATTTATATTCCTTCCAAGCACTTCTAGACTACACTCCTCTCAAGCTCAGCACTTGATAATCAAAGCGCATATGCACTCTTGATTAGCACTCTTTCCGTGACTAGATATTTTACTCGCACAAAAAAATACCTTATAAATAAATAATTTAAAACATATAATTATGTTAACAGTATGACTGACACTTAAAGCTATTTATAGGACCCACAGACAAAAAAAAAAAAAAAAAAAACAAAAAGAATATCTGCAATATATTGATCCGAAGTGATCTGTTTCCTATTGAGTTTAACTTTAAAATGAGACTTCGCATTCCGATCGAAAGACATAGACCACTTTAAGGTGGTGCTGCTCCCCGGCACACGCAATCGAACTCGGATGTGGTGTTGAGCGACTTTGTGCAGAGTTCATTGGGACGGTTATTCAGTATTTCCACTTGAACTTGAAAACTTGTCGGTCGATGATATTGACAGACAATAATTACCATCAAGTTCAATGGAGACCCAGTAAAAGATACTTTCAGCGACGAATGAATTTTAATGAAATTGTGCTTCATATCTTGGTCCATTCGATTACCATAAGGTTTGTGTTTAAACGAGCTTAAACGATAACAATATGGTGCTATGATGTGTTTTTGAAGTATTTGTAAATTCCAGTTGGGTTTTTGCTTGAAGATACGAGTAAACCCCTCATTTTCAAATGTGACAATTGGAATTCAAATAATAAATTTTCAAGTAAATGCAAAGTGCATAACTTATTTGTATTTAAAGTTTTTGAGGAATGTCTCCTATTATTTTATATACTCTGCTTTTTTATATACTCTGCTTTTTTGTTAGAAAGACCAATGGATATTAAGTGACAAACTAATAAATACAATGATCACTCCAAATTCTTAGCAATTTTATCTCTATAATTTTATTGTACACTTATTACACTTATTATTACCGTTTTTCAAGCGACTGAAGGTCAATTAGCAGTAAGCGATTGGAATATGGAGGAAGTCGATAATTATCATACCACGGAAGATTGCGCAGGGCCAAACGAACAAACCTACGCTAGACGGCTTCGATCCTTTTAATTTGGGTTATTTGATATGATGACCAAACCTGAGACGCATATTCTAGGATGGAACGGACAAATGAAATGAAAAGAGATTTGGAAATGTACGGGTCAGAGAACTCTTTTGACCAGCGTTTTATAAAGCCAAGCGTCGAATTAGCTTTATTAATGATGTTATCAATGTGGCATCGAAAGTTAAGCTCTTTATCACAGATTACTTCTAAATCGCGACAGGAAGTGACTACGGGTACAAGTTCACCATTTATAATGATATTTTCTGGGAGGAGAAGGAAGCCGTTTACGTGAAAAAGTCAAGCTGTGGCATTTGCTGACATTGAGGTCAAGGAGGTTTTTATGGCACCACACGGAAAATTTGTCAAGATTTTGTTGTAAGGAACAAATATCAGAGGCAGTAGAAATGCGTTTAAATATTTTAATTTCATCGGCATATATTGATAAACCACAATCGAGAACTTGAGCAATATCGTTAATAGCTAAGGTGAATAGCAGTGGGCCAAGATGGCTGCCTTCTGGTACTCCTGAAGGTGCATTAAAAGAAATAGAAAGAGATGATCTAAAATGGACAACATAATTTCTATCAGTCAAATATGAATTCAACCACAAGATAAAAAGTGAAGGAAAGCCCATGGAATTTAATTTTAACATGATGATATTATGTGATATTTTGTCGAAGGCTTTGCTAAAGTCAGTAGCAATCACATCGACTTCATCCCCATAGACCATTGTGCACAGAGCATTGGAAACAAATTCTACTAGGTTCGCTGTTGTTGATCTATCCAATATAAAACCATGATAATTTAGCTATAGGGCGATAGTTCGATACACTATTTTTTGGTCCCTTTTTGTGGACAGGAACTATGTAAGCAACTTTCCATGATTGAGGAAAGGTGTTCTGCAGAATGAATAGTGTAAATAGGTCAGTCATGGCTGAATAAAGGCATTAATGCATTTTTTTAGGATGATTGCCAGTACACCATCTGAGTCTGTGGAGAAGTCATCTTTAAGGCTTTCAATTTTATCTCTTACCATAGTATACTGGTATAATATTCGGTGCTGTGAATGTGGTTTGAGAAGAATTCTTTAAGTAGCGGAAATATTGGGTATCTGGTTCAATGTTGCAATCAGTAAAGGATTGTTTGAAAAAGTTTGCAAAGAAATTGGTTATCTCTGTTGGATCAGATGAAAAATTCCTATTAAATGTTAGGGAGGATGGGTAGCCATCGGATTTTCTTTTATTATTAATCAATTCAAAGAAACATTTAGGATTCGATTTAATCGAAGATTGCATACGAGTAATATAATATTTGTACTGACGATCGCAAAGGAGAATAAATTCTGTCGAAGCATCTGAGAAAGCTTGATGGTGGTAAGGATATATCGATTTTTAGTATTTCTGCCACAAATTATTTCTTCGGTTACGAAGAGATCGAAGTTTTTTGTTATACCAAGGTGGAGAAGAAGAAAAATTTTTACGTGGCATAAAAGGAACAGTGTGCGCGAAACAGCTGAAAATTTCATCGTAAAAAGTCGTTACTGCGTCATCAATTGAAATATGAGTAAAGTTAAACCTAATTTTGCTGAGAAGCATGTTTAATTCTTGGAAGTTAGTTTTACGAAAGTTAAAAAAATATTCAGGAACAGTGGCAGCATAACATTTTTCATAAGAAAAAGAAATAAGGAGAGGAAGGTGAAAATGATCAAGATTAGAAAGAAGGTGATCACTTTCGATCACAATAGTGTTATCTGGGTCGGATGTGAAAATGAGGTCAAGTTGTCTGTTAAGATTATTTTTGACACCACTCACTTGAAAAAGATTTGAGTCTACAATAAAATCTAACACTAACATTTCTTTTTCTGACTTGGTATTGGTTTAATAGAAATAGTTGCCCTCGTCGGTGGGAGACCATTCGATGTGTGGTAGATTGAAATCGCAATTGCGTCAACTACTAGTTTATACGAACTTAGGGGTTGAGATGGACGAATATAACAACACATGATAAATACATTCCGAGATGACATTTTTTTACTATAATGAATTCAAAGTCTGTTGACTCAGAGGACCCGACAAATGTGACACCAAAACAGTTATTGATGGCTTAAAGAACACCACGACCAGAAGAGTCGTTATTATCATTATTACCATCAGTTCGAAAAGTGACAAAATCTGAGGTGAATAATTCACTATTTAGAAAATCAGGAGTGAGATTGGTTCCAGTTAAAGCAAAAATGTCGTAAGGTAATTTTTGTGAGTTTAAGAAGATGGTAGATGTTTTTGTACGCAGTGAGACCAGTAGGACGATTATTATTTTTGATTATTATTATTGAACTTGTGCATTGTGAGAAGTGATTGTAGCAGCTGTAATTAAATAAAAAAATCGAACAAGTGTTCTAGTGAAATATTTAGCAGTACTTTGATCTATATATGTATATTTTTTTTTGCCATGGATTTAGCACACACAGGTTTGTTAACGTTATTAATGTAAAACTACTGTTCGATGTGATTAATTAAAATTTTTGTGAATATTTGAAAGTTGGGTGTGCTTTTAGAACAAAAAAAAAATATTTTCTTTTTTTGCGTCTAAAGTTCTACTTATGAACATGTCATAACATGTCTTCGAATTATGTCTTATTTGTTAGTGCATCATGTGATCTTGTACTTGTAGCAACTTTACTTTAGGGGTGGCCGTGGCGCGATGGATGTGTGCTCGCCTGTGAACCTCATGATCACAGGTTCGATCCCTGCCATCGTCTATGTCGTTTTAATTCCATTAAAAACCTTCTAAAATTGTCATCAATGGGTTGCTGGTTTACTCATTACATGTTGTTTAGGCATAACACTAACAACATGTAATTGAGTTAAACTAGTATGCCCAACAAGGATGAACACGAATAAAAAAAATAATGTGAATTATAAGCGACATAGAAAATAAGACACGGCATTCTCCGCTTTAGTTCAGCCGCCATCCCTGGAGATAAATATCTGAGACAACAACCTTCAGTCTCAGAACATCGTGCCACACATCTTTCCTATCCTTCTTTCTCTTCTTAACTTCATGCCCGCGCTGTGTTGAAACATTTAAAGGGTAATCTAATCCCTTGAACGCGGGTAGATTATAAAAAAAAAAAAAAAAAAACATTAATGAAAATCTGCGGAATTTTGCGCTTTCCAAAATTTTCGCTTCGAGAATGGGTTATAAAAAGAGGTTTTTTTTAATTTTTACTTGCGACTTATAAGTACTATAAGGCAAGTTATGCATTCGTAAAAAAAATCGAACTCGAGATTTTGATCAAAGTTGACATCACGATGATACGAAGATAGCGAAGACTAAAAAAGTGGTTCTCGGAATTCTGTCTGTCTGTCTGTGTGTTCGACTATAGGCTATAAATGGCTCGGCTGATTTTCTTCAAACTTGGTAGAAATCATTTTTAATTTTTTCCCCCCACACGTTTTTTTCTTTTTTTTTTAAGACCAAAAATAACGGTACCTGCCATACGAATTTTTTTCGAAATTTTATAAACATTTTTTTTCTCAAAAACTGTTCGACAGATTTTAAAAATAAAAATACAGAAAAATTTCATTTAATTAAATCTAGGTATTGGTTGAAAAATTTTTTCCGAAAAATGGTTATTGAGGATACCCCCATGGAACCATTTGTTTTTTGTTTTTGATTTTCTCAAAAACGGTTCAACCGATTTTGATAATTTTGTTTTGCTGAAGCTCCCCAAAAACATAAATAGAATTGTGTACTCAAATTTTCAAAAAAATTTTTTTTTTTGGATTTTTAAAAAAAAACTTCAAATTTTTTTTTCAAAACTCAATATTTCGAAAACGCCATGCTAGATTTTTTTTAAACTTGATAAATAAAATTTTCTTAATATAATCTACAAAATGTGAGAAAAAAATTTGTATTTTACCTAAAAATAAAGGTTACTACCATACAAATGCTAAACAATTTAAAAAAAATGGTTTTCAAAAATCGTATTTTTCTCGAAAACGGCGCCTAGAATTTTGATAATTTTTTTTTTCTTTCAATTAATTTTACGATCTTTAATTTAATAAAAAAAATTTTGAAATTAATTTGAAAATAATTAATAACGGATCTTAATGAAAATTTTTTTAGAGAATCTTCTAAAAAGTCTAAAACACATTGCATTTCAAAACTTTAAAATAAATATTTTTTGAATTTTTGAAAAAAAAAATCTATTTTTTTTTTTAAATTCGATATCTCCGAAACGGGTCAATATTTCTTTTCGTAAATTTAATTTTTATTCCAACAAATAATAAAAACTTTAAATTGGCGTACCTAAATTTTTCTTAAAAAGCTTTTAAAAAGTTTGTATATAAAAGCTTTTTTTAAGAAACCACTACAAAGACTTATAATTTTTGTTCTTGCATAAATTCATAGTTGGATAGCATTCTGTTTTTTCTCTTATACTAAAAGAATTTAAAAATTAATTTTATCCTTATGAACAGTTTTCTCTAATAACATTCGTTTTAAAAATTCCTAGTCGATTACATAGGAGCAAGTTCGTGCGACCCAGTCGTGCATTTTATTATATGTATAATAGTAATCACAAATATAACTAACCAAATAGCAAAAAAGTATTTAACCCAAAAGTAAATTAATTTTAACTAACTAAATTCTAATTTTTTAAAGATAAGTTACAAATCTGTTTTTCTTACTGTTCGTAAGTTCCACAAAAAATTGTCGAAAATTAAACTCATAAGTGCAGTTACAGTTGCAGATCCACAAAACAATTTCACTTTTCTATATTTTTGTTTTTTTTTTTTCAGAATATGTAGGTATGTTGTTTTTTCCCAACTGCAACTTTAAACCACTTTTTGAAGAACTCACGAGCTGGAAATTGAACTTTATGTACAAGTCGAGTCGTTCCATTTCTTAGGAAATTTATTTTTATTTTCAGAATAAATTTGTGGAATAAATTTGTCTCTAAGCTAATATGATTTGTTAAAAGTTTGAATGATTTGCTGAAAGTTTAAATTGGTTTGATTTTTGGCTTAAAACATTTTCGTGTTGGTTGAACTTATTTGCTTATTGGTTAGTTTAATTTGCCAATTATTGAAATTGATTTTTTATGATTTTAAACAAAATGGAAGAAAACGCAAAGCAGTCAGACACAACAAATTTCACTTTGGATGCCAATGAATACAAAAGAAGCAATCAAGTGGAATTAATCGAATATCAAATCATGTTCTTAAATAATATCTATGTAAAGCTATAACAGATCAGTCTGCAAAAAAAGAAAAAACACAAATGTTTGCTTGTGAGTTTTGACAAGTTCTTATGAAAATCCGCTCGTGTGCCCCGGTGTATACAATATTCATTACGTTCGCGGTCTCTTATATTTAAACTACAATATCTTGTTTTATCTTCTGTTGAAATCAATCAAAAACTTAATCCTCATTCGATTCGGAATGATCAAAATATGTGATATGATACACCCCTCATGACTTTTTCATTCATAATATCTACTCGACTTTCATTAACATTTGCCATGTAACAATACAAAACATTCCATTTTTCGCTTAATTTTGTTTTTATTTATTTCGCTCGATTTGTTGCAATACTTGCTACATCCGACCTTCATCAATAAAAACAAACCATAAAATAAAAACCATTTTATCAAAACACCAAAGCCTTTAGGTCTTCATTTCTAATATAGTCCAGGATGTAACAAATTATTTAACCTAGTTGACAATGATGTCATCAAACTTATTTATATTTTGTTTCATTTGCTCTTGTAGCCTTTACTAGATGCAAAATTAAGAGATTTCGTGTAAAATTGGGGTCGACATTTTGTAATATCTACCATTTTATTTTTCTTAATATTTTCAAACTTCGCCTTAATTTTTCGTAAAATTGTTAATTTTATTGTATTTTTTTCAGTTTTGTTAATCTGCCGTTACACTAAAAAAAAATATTTGGTGTCAAAAAATTGTAAGACATGTTTGAAAATAAGCAGGTTGTATAAATTATTCAACAGGTTGCTTACATGTCAAGACTAATTTCTGTTTATTAAGAAAATCTGATAAACAGATCATTTTTCAAAAATCAACACTTCCCTACCAGACTATTTACTCGTAACAACCCAATCCAAAAATGCTTTGATGATAAATATGTAAACAAATTTTCTCTCGCAATAATTTGATCACATGGCAAATTTGTCATTTTACCGATTAGGCGCCTAGACTCTTGCACAATCATATAGAATGACCATAATTATTGGCTTAAATCAAACAATTAAGAAATAAGTCTTAAAATGTTGAAAGTTTTCTTAGATTTCGTATGCGCTCCGGATTTTCTGAAGTTCGAATGTTATCAGGAAATCATTCTGTATTCAAACCGGCTTTATTTATTCTCTATGAAAGAAAATCACAAGGGCTTTCCTAGCCTCAAGCTCATCTGTTCTTTTTTTGCGACTCAATAATTGTCAAAACTTTGACATAAGTTCTAAGCTTAATTCCCAAAAACTATAGCCACCTAAAAGTTTATAGGAAGAAATAAAATAACAACTGGCATCTTTCAACATTTCATTAGTTTATTGCAACTACGCCATAATACTGCCCCACTGTTTAAAGCGGCCTACCACCACTTTTCAAGCATTTTTAATTTGAATAATTTAATTTTATGTAAGACAAAGGCGGCGGCGGCGCGGCGCTAACGAACAAAAAATCAACGAAAGTGACCCTAGTTTTGAGGGAAAAATGTATAATATGTATATAGAAACAATGACAAAAACGGATTTGATTCCCCAACAAATTTGGTCATATACATAGTTTAAAAAAGTGAGGCCTGCTCCCAATATGCTATGCAAATTAAAATATTAGTGTTAGGCTTTTAAAAAAAATTGCCTCATGGATGTAGTATGTAAATACAGATATATTAAAAGTCTTAAATGGCAGTTATACAACCTTTCACAAAATTAGCTAAATTTTATAGAAGATGGATCCAGAGATTTTGGTGAAACCTCATATGCTGGGTTTCCCGTAAAGAATGGATAAGCCTGGAATACAATAAAGTATATTTTTTTTATTCAAAAAATGTTTGTTTTTTAAGTTTTAAAACGCTTTTTATACTTTCTAGAAGCTCCTCTAAAAAAAAAATCATAAAGATCCGTTATGCCAATAGTGACAAATTTAAAATTCGAAAAAATGGTTCTATGGTAGGTACAAAACTTTTTTTATTGAATTATACAGGGTGTCCCTTAATTCGTCCATAGTATTTTGGAGCATGAGTCCTGTGTATATTCTAAGAAAAAAATCGTTTCACAGTAAGGAAGGACCATTCTCCAATTTTTATATCATACATATATCGGGGATCTAAGCAAATGCTTACTCTGGTGTACCCTGAGTAATTTTAACGATATTTGCACCAGTGGCGATTCGTCTCAGTTAGCAGGTTTATCGCCGCTAAACCAAGAATTTAAATGAATAATTATGTACTATGATGAACATTTTATGTTGAAAACGCAACTTTCAAATCATACCTTTCTAAACACAACACAAAACTATCATCCAAAAAGTATACCTTAGCGTTAAAATTTGCGATATCAAATTCCATACAATATAACAGCATTGATAAATACACAAGGCTACTTAACCTACCCACATTCCTATTCTCAAATCATATTTTCGTAAACAAACGCAAGACAAAACTCCCATGCAAAAATGTCTTCCTTGAAGGATTTCATTTATAGCGTGAAAATTTGCGCTACCAAATTCCCTACAATTTATACAAATACAAGAGCGTTTGACTACAACATGTCCTAAGCAAAGCCCAGCTAAATAATATGAAAGCGCAAAAACATGCGATAAAACCAGAGATAGATCAGGTTGAATGAAAGAAGAGTAGATATAGTGTAAGCAGGGGTGGAATCGCGTAAGATGATAGTTGACTGTCGTTTTCTTGATGGTCGTTTTTGATTATCAACTTTCGGGTGCTCTGTGTAAGGTGATCACAAAAAATTGTTGGTTTTTTGGCATCACTCACAATTTTTTTCAATGAAATGTCATTTTGGCTCTGTGTTCAATTTGTTTTCTTCTGGAATTTGTTTTGTAATTTTGTCTCTGCAAAGTTTTGGATATTTTTATCAAAGTATGTAAGTACATAATTATTATTATTATTATTATTATTATTATTATTATTATAAGCCTTTTATTGCCTCAGGTATTTGGATTACAATATTAGATATTTACAATTTATTTATTTTTTTTTTTTTTTTTTATAATTTTTAAAAGAAATTTTAGATATTAAGATCGTGAGAATTTAACACTTATTACTAGAAAATGACAGATATAATTTTTTTTTTTTTTCTTAAATTCAAAATTTGTAATATGTATTAAGGTTATAAATCAAATTTTTTTTTTTTTTTTTTTGTATTTGAAAGAAAATAATTGGATAAAAGTTAAAAGTGTTGGTTACTGGCATAAGCCTCCCCCAAGGCTGCCCATATGTCTTTATTTTTGGCTTCGTTGTACCAATTTGTACTTATTTGGGATAGGTCGTCACTCCATCTTTTATTGGGTCGTCCTGCTGGTCTCTTGTTCTCTGGTCTCCATTTCGTTGTCATTTTTGTCCATCTTTGGTCCTGAAGTCTAGATACATGACCTGCCCAGCTCCATTTCAGCCTTTTTGTTCTATTTATGACGTCAATAATTCCGGTTTTATTACGAATATCTTCATTTCGTACCCTTTGACTTGGTCGTATGTTCAGTATTTTCCTTTCCATTTTGGTCTGACATATCCTTAGCTGGTCAATTGTTTTTGCAGTCAAGCTCATTGTTTGTAGTCCGTAAGTAAGAATCGGTAGAATAGCAGAGTCGAAGATATATTTCATTGTGTTTACACTTTGGTCCAATTGTAAAATATGTTTAAGGCTCCAGAATTGTTTCCAGCTATTAGTAATGCGTCTGTTAATTTCTTTATTTTCTTGGTCCTTAAATGATTTTAGTTGTCCCAAATATATGTAATCTTTTACGTACTCAATTTTTTCTTCGTCCAACGTTATATCGTCTTTTGTGTGATTTGTCATGACTTTAGTTTTCGATTTGTTTATTTGGAGTCCATAATTTTTACACAAGGTAGTTAGTTCCGTCAACATTTCTTGAATGTGTGTTGCTTTTGTAGAAATAAGAACTATATCGTCTGCAAATCTTAAGTTGTTAAGAACTTGTCCGCATATCCTTAGTCCATATTTTGTCTTCCAGTTAGTTTTTTGAAAAATGTCTTCCAGAACTGAACTAAATAAAGGTGGTGAAAGCGGATCTCCTTGTCTAACTCCTCTTGTTATATTAAATTTGCGTCCTTTATTCTCTGTTTTTATTCGTGCTGTGTTATTTTTGTATATGTTTTTAATTGTTTCTACTACATTTGGGTTTATGTTTTGATTTTTCAGGGAGGACCATATCATTTCGTGTTCAACGGAGTCAAAAGCTTTACTAAAGTCAATAAATAGAAAATAAACCGGTAGTCTAAATTCATTGCATTTAGTACATAATAGACAAGAAAAAATGAAATTATTTTGGAATTTCAACGAGGGCAAATACAATTTAAAATGCAACAGACAAATGGATAGTACAGTTGTACCATGTACTTTTCTACCTTCAAATTGTTCCATCATTTTCGATTCAAACTACCTAAAACATAGTATGATTATGAATAGTCAGTATATATCATCTAACATAATCAAAAATATTACATGCGATCTTACACCATTAGAATTTCATTGCTAAATTGATAACGAACAAGTGCATTTATGATGTATGGGTGAATATGCTCTGTTTGTACTTGAGCTTTTGTTCAGCGAAAATCAGATACACATCACTACTTCACAATAGTCAGTATTAAAGTTCTCGTTCAGTGGATAAGGTTCGTTTTTGTGTTGTTGGTTGTGATGTGTTTCAATATATGTAGTAAAATATGCTTAGGCTAAAGTTTGGTATTTTGGGGCTCTTGTAGTGTTGATTTTTTATATGTTTTATGCGTATATCGGTACAATAAAACTCGGTCCTAAGTTGTTCGTTCAAGATCAACTTGTCATTTTACAATTGACAGACTCGCGGTCAAGTGTATCTTTGCCAATCGTTATGGATAGTTTCACTAATAATACATCAAATCACCGATGGAAGTGGCGGTGACGCCATCGCTTTCACGCGATGCCAGAAACGGTCGCTCTCGACAGCAATTAAGAAAATACTGGACAAAAATGATGATGCGGTCGAAATTTATAGGTCTGGTTATGTGCCCAATGGCGTTAATACGGTGAATTGTGTCAAAGACACATTGAGGGCGCGTAAAAGGAAATTTGAAGCTCGTCACAATGTAACTAAATTGGCTAATAGTGATACTTCAACTGGTGAAAATGTCGATATTGTTAGTAAATTTATCAATAACAATAAATTTAAGCGAATTGAATAAATAAAATACACGATTTATCAATTAGTTAGTTTTTTTTTTCATATAAATTCTACCATAATCTTTATTCCCAACAATTAACATTGTGGGCATGTATACAATGAAAAAAGTAGTTTCATGAAGAGCTACAAAATACGAACCGAAAAAGGGAACTTGCTATTAGTCGTCTGGATTCCAGAATTACATGTCTACCGATGTTTGAGCAAAAATTATTTTTGTGCAAGGTCTATTCTTCAAACAACCACCATCGAATACAGTCCATCTTTTGTTTGAACTTCATGCTCTTAGTCTCGATCTAATTGATACTTTAATAAATTCATTTGTTTATTGCATTTACGTTTGATTTCGGTCTGAAATCATTCGATTTTTTACATAAACGTGGAACTTGGTTGTGTTTCTTTGGTCAAAATGCCCCATAACTATAATAGCGAGGAGGAAAACGCGTATTCAGAGCTGCTGTTGAAAAAATGCTTAGAATTTCAAAATTTCGATAGGAAAGATACTCTTTACCAGGTATTTACATCTAATAAAGCATTAACATTTGACACGGTGTTGAAACGTCTAGATAAGCAATGGTGTTGGTATGGAATTGAACATAATCCAAACATCACATGGGATATCGTACAAGATCATCGCTCATTACGTGATTGGAATTTCAATAATTTGTCATGTAATCCAAACATCACATGGGAGATTATACGCGATAACGAACACGAGAATTGGGACTACACACTAATGAGCGGACACAAACCCAATATAACGTGTGATATAATATATTATATATATATTATATTATATTATATTATATTATATTATATCTATGAAATAATAGTTTCGAGCGTCCTTTAAAATTTATTTGTTTTTTCGAAGGTCTCATGCAACAAAGAAACAAATTGCTATGCTTTCAATGCTCATGCAAGAACATCCGGAGCTGGCAAAATCCTTTAATGGTACCACAAGCACTAGACAGACAACCCAAAGGCAACAATGAGAATAATAAGCTAAACATTAAACTTCACTTATTTTTACTTGCGACTTATAGGTACTATAAGGCAAGTTATGCATTCGTAAAAAAAATCGAACTAGAGATTTTGATCAAAGTTGACATTACGACATTCGCAATTATGTCTGTCTGTTGGTCTGTCTGTTGGTTGGACTACAGCCTAAACAACTCGGCCGATTTTATTTAGACTTGGTAGATATCACTTTTATTTTTTTCCCCCCACACGTTTTTTTCTTTTTTTTTAAGACAAAAAATAACGGTACCTGCCATACGATTTTTTTTCGAAATTTTGTAAATATTTTTTTTTTTCAAAAACGGTTCGACAGATTTAAAAAAAAAAGATACAAAAAAATTTCGTTTAGTTAAAGGTAGGTACTGGTTGAAAAAAAATTTCCTAAAAATGGTTATTAAGGGTACCCCCCAAGGAACCATTTTTTTTTGTTTTTGATTGTCTCGAAAACGGTAGTACCGATTTTGATAATTTTTTTTGCTAATGCTCCTCAAAAACATAAATAGAATTGTGTATTCAAATTTTCAAACATTTTTTTTTTGGATTTTTAAAAAAAAAATCAAACTTTTTTTTTCAAAACTCAATATTTCGAAAACCTTATACTAGATTTTTTTTTAAACTTGATAAATAAAAGTTTTTTAATATAATCTACAAGATGTATGAAAAAAAGTTTTATTTACCTAAAAATAAAGGTACCCACCATACAAATGTTAAAAAATGGTTTTCAAAAATCGTATTCTTCTCGAAAACAGTGCCTAGAATTTTTTTTTCTTTCAATTAATTTTAACGATATTTAATTGAATAAAAAAAATTTTGAAATTAAGATATTACAGCTTGTACCTACCACAGAACCATTTTTTTAAATTTTGAATTACTCATTACCGACATAACGGATTTTAATAAATTTTTTGCAGAGATGCTTCTAAAAAGTTTTAAAACTATTGCATTTCAAAAATGCAAAATATTTTTTGAATTTTTGAAAAAAAAGAATTTTTTTTTTTTGGAAAATTCGATATCTCAAAAACGGTTCAATATTTTTTTTGGAAATTTAATTTTCATTCGTACAGCAATAAAAACTTAAGATTGGCACACCAAATTTTTTTCTTAAAATCTTTTAAAAATTTTGTATATAAAAGCTTTTTTTTTAGAAACCACTACAACGACTTATAATTTTTGTTCTAGCATAAATTCATATTTGCATAGCATTCTGTTTTTGTCTCTTACTACTAAAAGAATTTAAAAAATTAATTTTATCCTTATGAACAGTTTTCTCTAATAACATTCGTATTTAAAATTTCTAGTCGCAAGTTCGTGCGACCCACTCGTGCATTTTATTTTATTTGTTTCACAAAATATACTTCAATTTCAATAAGAAACACATTTTTAATTTTAACTTTTATTTTCCAAACGAGTTGAAACCAACCATGCAAAATGTCAATTGAAATTGAAAATGACAAAAAGTATGAAAACGACACCTAAATAAATTAATTAATTAAAATCATCGCAAGAAAGTGATAGTCGTTTTGATAATCAGCTTACGCGGAGCAAAAGTATCAATTTTGATTGTCAACTATCAACTATCACCTTACGCGATTACACCCAGGCAAATTTTGTGTGCGTTCTCTTTTTTGTTTATTTGCATGCAATAGAAAGAACAAGAAATAAGTCTACTTACTTTTGTTTTTATTTGATTGGGATTTAATATCTAATATTTAGTTAGGTATTAAATCCCAAAAGTTAAGTGAGAAATAAACAAACATTTTAGCATTTAACATTGATATCGAGTCCTAAGATCTAAGATCAATGTGAAATTAATTAAGTATTTTGTATTTGCGTGGGTTTTTAATTTGAGTAAATATAGATACGAAGGACGAGAGTGTGATCTTGTTTTTTTTATTTTTATTTGTATCTATATATCTAAGAGTGGTCCTTATATTGATTTTTAAAATTTTAATGCTTTCAATTTAGAGACCAAAATTAATCTGTTTCGTCTTTAAACCGAGGAAACTACATTGAGTTTTTAAATGTATTGAAACAATACGAAACGGCAACGGGTTTTAAAGGTACCTCAATGGCGAAATGATTTGATCAAAGTGGTAACTGAGCTTACAGTCATACATACAAAAAAATTAAACAGTTAGATTTTGTTGCTATTATGATTGATGAGTCTTCTGACTCAATTATCCGTTGTTTCTTATTAAGGTAATTCCGAAACCTTAATAAGAAAATCCATAAAACTTTCGTTGGACTTATTGATGTACCCTCTGGGCTAACAGCAGAAGATTTGTTTCAATTAGTTACAGTTGAATTTGGTGCAGTCTCGAGGATTAACCAACATAAGAGAGTGCAAGATTTTTTTAGCACTTTAAATGGGATTGCAACGGTGACATGCTCTTAAAGAATTTTTAAAACGAAAAATACCATCGTTAGCTACGACTTCTTGGTGCTTTAGTTCACGACTTGTCAATGTATTCTACTCTTACACCGAAAGCATTCTACAATATTTTGAAAGTATTTATAAAATGACGAAAAAATATATGGGAAAGCAATGATCGAATGGCAGCATCGGTTGACTGTAAATTCCTGAAAAGCTTTAAAACTGTTTTTTTTTAAAGTGATGAATTTAATAATCAAGTCAGAAAAATATTCTTTTGGAAGGCATAGAACTTTTTGAACTGTTTTTTTGGAAGAAGAAGCTATACATTGCACAATAAAAGATTACAAGCAATAGAAAATGTTAAAAATAAAGCTTTTAAGCGCTTTAAATTAACAGGGTGTATTGAAGATCGAAATCGGTTTCTTCAATTCATTAAAAAAAAAAAAAAAAAACATTTCAACTCATCTTAAAATATCGATTTAATTCAAGGTGTTAGTGATATGTACTCAAATATCGATCCGCTGATCAGTTTTGTGCCCCAGCACTTATCCTTGGAGGAGGTTTTTGTTGCTTTATGCAAATTAGACATTTCCAAAAAAAGGCTATAGCAAAATACCCCATTTTCTTCTATCAAGATGCTCTGCCACAATTTGCCTTACCCTAACTCTCCTTTTTAACAAATCTCTCTCACGAGTGTGTTTGTTGAAGCCCATTTCGAAGCTATCGGTTCTACTCAAGCTTTTGGATAAGATTATAACTAAATATTCATATTTTTCTGTAAGAGTCATTATCGCTAAGCCAACATGGATTTGTTAAGGGTCGCTCAACAGCTACAAATGGAAAAAGGTTATCAAGTCGATATTCTCTACACAGACTTTTCTAAAATCCTTCGACCGTGTTCATCATGGTTTGCCTACACAAAAGCTATTCAAAAAGAACTAGTAATTCTTTAATCAGTTTGTGAAAATCGTATGCTTATAAAAGAAAGCAAATTGTTGTTATAAATGGACATTATTCAAGTCCAATTTATATGGATTCAGGTCTATCTCAAGGTCGTCACTTGGGTCCATTGCTTTTCCTTTTGTTGATAAATGATTTACCCATTCTCCAATTCTCTAATGGTTGCCGATGACAATAAAATTTTCTATGCTATTAAATCGATTTTTAACTAGTCTCCACTCAAATGTAAAATCTCTAGTACAACCAGATCACATGTTTGAATTTTTAAAACTGAACTCATCAGAATTTATAGATGTTAACACACTTAAAACATTATATAACTCATTAGTACTTCCTATTTTAAATATTATTCTTTAATTTGGTACCCATTTTACACGAATGTAATACTATGAATAGCGCAAGTTCAATATAGATTCACGCGAGTTGCACTCCGCAAATTGAATTGTTTAGGCGATACACAAAATTTTCGCTCAAGATGCGCCCTGATTGATATGAAAACGCTCGAGGCTAGAAGAAATGCTCAAAGCATAATTTTTGTTAGAGACATACAGCCCTATTCTGCTATTCACGTGAATCGCACATCCGATCTACCCTTCGATTCCCTTTCACACTGCCTTTCCATTCTGCTATCCATCAGGTGAACTACATTTAGGCCTATTCTGCAACATCTGTTATTCTGCTATGGATTTTCTGTTATGAATCGTAAAAGATTTCCATCTTAAAAGATCTTTTATAATTGGTATTCAGCGGCTCGAACTTTTATAAAAGTCTGTTATGTAACTTCGAAAACGAAATCTGTTATGAAACTGAACTAAATCTGCTATCATAATCAGCTGTGATTAAATAAAATAATTCATCTGACAAAATTAAAATGGATGACGAACAAAAAAGTAATCTCCTCTCTTACACATTATTGGTGTCCTCTACTCTACTTACATATACATATGTTTATATAATACTCGTATGTGTGTAAATATATTTTCTTTCATTTGTCTCATTTTAAAAAGATTTCGTTGAGGAAATAAAAAATATATCGTCGTCGTTCTATGAAACGTCCATTCTTAACAAAAATGTGATTTAATTCTTATTTAATTCATTCCGGATCAGCCATATTTGCAAAATATTGTATTGCACAATGGTATATCATTTTTTCATTGAGATACTCGTATCTGTGTATGTATTGAAATCTTTTATGATAAAAGTCACAAAAGTTTGTCTTTTATTCTTTTATGATTTTTAACAGATTTCATAACAGATTTTGGCATGCTGAATACCAAAAATGCTATTCGTAAAAGATTTTTTCTATGTTCGAACGTTTGACAGTTCATAAAAGTTTTCTTAGCAGATTTTATAACAGATTTTAGCGTGCTGAATACCAAAATTAAAATTCATAAAAGATTTGTTGACAGCTCAAACATTTGTATGGAAATTCATAGCAGAATAACAGAATAGAAGAATAAAATATCTCGCCGAATAGGCCTAATTATTCCGAACCAATTTGACATTCAAGTAAACAGCTGTTCCATTGAGAATCTTGAATAAATTTCTTTGATTTCAAAATTCAAGTTCAATCGCTCCACCTAAACAGAAGTAATTTTATAATTTTTTTCATCTTCGTAATTGAATTTGAAAATAGACAGTATTGGACTTTTTTTTCCAATTGTGAGAAGAAGATTAAGAGAATCCTCGAACAGAGAGCTTCGGAGAAATGTTAGAAAATCAAAACAAAATATTTTGGAACTGCCGGATGAAACGTAAGTTGATTCATTTTCATTTTGAAATAGATAATATACAAATTATTTCGAAATCATAGGCTTACCAAAAACTTTCGGCTAAATAAAAGAGTATTTCAGTAAGTATTGGACATTGTTGAATCGAATTTTCTACCTTCACAGCGAAATGACTCAATTTCAAGAAAAGAGAAATTTATCGATTGTTTAGGTTTTTTTGCTGAAGGTAATTTGCAACATGGCGTTGGGCAGGATTTTAATGTTGGCTTCGCTCAGTCTACATTTAGCAAAGTCTTGCAGCAGATATTGGACGTACTACAAGCCCACTTATGCCCCAAATGGATTACCCTACAAATGATGGCAGAAGATAAACTAGAAGCAAAACTCTGGTTTTACCAAAAATGTGGGGTACCTGGAGTTGTTATGTGCGTTGACGGTGCCCATACATTTCTTTAAAGACCCCCTATCAAAACCCACATCTCTTTGACAACAGAAAGGGCTACCACAGCCTGAATACAATGCTGGTACGCTCAATGAAATGTGTTTTTACTTGCGATATAGGTACTATAGCAGGGCAAGTTCTGCATTTGGAAAAAAAAATCGAACTCGAGATTTTGATCAAAGTTGACATTACGATGATAGCGAAGACGAATAAAGTGGGTCCGACAATTCCGTCTGTCTGTCTGTATGTCTGTATGTGCAAATGTCTGTATGTCTGTATGCCTGTATCTCGAACTAGAGCCTAAGCTACTGGAGGTATTTTCTTCAAACTTGGTACTTAAGGGTCTTCGGTGATTCCCTAGAGGGGAAATTGAATTCTTTTTTAGCTCTAAAACTAACGGTACCCCCATACACCCGTAATGCACAATCTTATTTATCTCAAAATCGGCTCTAACGATTTTGATACAAAAAAATTATGTGTCATATTATGGACATGGACTATATTTCGGTAAAAAAAAATTTGGGAGGAAATGTTATTAGGGGTACCTGTCATAGAACGTTTTTTTTTGATTTTCGAATTTCTCATCAACGGCTCTAACGATTTTAACCGAAATTTGTATGCAGAAGCTCCTATGCATTTAAAAAAAAAAATCTAAAAATTTGTTCGAAAAAATAGTTTTTATTTGAAAATTCAATATCTTGAAAACGGATATGTGATTAAATTTTTAAATTACGTTGTAAAATGTATTTTATTGAATACTAACAATTTGCATATCAATTTTTTTTATACAAATTTTAAGAAAAATTTAGTACACAAAAAACATGTTTCAGTGTCTGTATGCCTGTACCTCTACCTACAGCCTAAACTACTAGACCTAAGTTCTTCAATCCCGGTAGTTAAGGGTCTTCGGTGATTCCCTAGAGGGAAATTTTTTTTAGCTCCAAAACTAACGGTACCCCCCAAACACCAGTATTGCAAAATATTATTTATCCCGAAAACGGCTCTAACGATTTTGATAAAAAAAAAAATTGAGGCAAAATGTTATTAATGGTACCTGTCATAGAACCGTTTTTTTGATTTTCGACTTTCTCATTAACGGCTCTAACGATTTTAACCAAAAATTTTCATCAGGAGCCCCCTTAAGTTTAAAATAATATTGTATATAAAAATATTCGAAAACAAAAATATTTAATTTGTTTCTTTGAAAAAATAAATTCCAATTTATTTTTTGAAAAATCAATATCTTGAAATCGTGTGACCGATTATTTTTTGAAATTATTTCCTAAAATCTATATTACTAAACACTTAAAATTGGCATCCCAAATTTTGTTCTAGACAAATTTGAAAGAAATTTGTTATATAAAAAATTACTTTGATAAAACGATTTTTAAACTTTCTTTGCGTAAATTCATACTTTTCCGGGAATCAGACGGCAATTCCATGCATTGCATTTATAAAATGAATTTCAAATTCCAAAGTACTTTTACATAAGATCAAGTTCGTGCGATCCAGTCGTGCATTTTATTTTTTTTGTATTTAGAAATATAATTTTTTTTTCAGATATACAATCATAAGCAATGGATTACCTATGTTGACGCAAGTTATCCCGAAAGTAGTCACGACTCTTTAGTATGGAATAATACGGAAGCAAGTTCTTATTTTGAAAATAACTTCAATAATGGAGAAAGAAATCTTAGACTTTTAGGTAAATTCTGTCCAGTTTAAATTTGATAAATGCTTCACATTCATTTTTTTAACATTTATTTTTCAGGTGATAAAGGATATGGTTTATTTCCATGGTTACTTACTCCTTTTCGAAATGTAGAAGCAGGATCCCAACAATCGAAATTCAGTTCACAACACTGCAAAGGACGAAATATTATAGAGTGAACTATTGGTGTATTGAAGAGTAGATTTCGTTGTTTGGATTTATCAAGAGTCTTACAGTATTCACCTCAAAAAGCGGCACAAATAACTAACATCTGCTGTACTCTACTGATATAATTAACGTCTGCTGTGCCAATGATACTCAAGGAACTGGTGTCGTACAGCCTTTACAGTGCTATTCTGAGGCAGTAAGCTTAAGAAACAAAATAATGATACAGTCGAGGTCACCTATAACGACATTTATTATAACGACCAGCCGCTTTTAACGACCACATTTTCTTCAGTTGGTTGGTTTTCAAACAATTTGTACTAATATGACGTCGGATATAACATCGCCGGCTATAACGACTCGTTAGATATAGCGACGAATTTATAACAGAAAATACTTTTTTATCGCCGCTTATAACGACAACAAAAATTTCGCTTTCGAAATTGAAAACATTCGTCAATGGGACAAAGAGTTGTTAAATAAAACAATTCTTTGGACGATAGATAATTGTACTTGCCACCCGCATATTACAAATTTGACTTCAATTAAGATTGTATTTTTGTTCGCAAATACAAAATCCGTACTCCAATCCTTAGATCAAAGAATCATTAAAAATTTAAAAGTGTGCTTCTGAAAATTTTTCGTACTAAAAATGATTGGGCAGCACTTATGGTTGCAAAATCTTGGGATAAGTTACTCCCAATAAAATCTCTAATTACTTTAGACATGCTGGGTTATGTTCTGCAGTACCTCTGATTAGACACACTTCACATGACGAGTTCAGCGAGGAGGATGATATTCTTTTAAATGAACTATTGTATACAATAATCCATAGGGTTGTACCAACTTCAGAATGATGGGAGCAATATACGAGTATAACAATAGACGATAACGTTGCAACATCGAAGATCCAAGCAGATGAGGCTATTCTGCAAGAATTAGCTTGAGATCATCAAGACGAAGATAATGAAGTAGTAGATGATGAAGATCCAGAAATAAATTTTACTCCTCCTTCGGCCATAAGAACTATTGAATTACTGCGCAATTTTGTATATTGCAATGATTCCAACGAAAATATTATAATTCATTTCTCTGCTCTTGAAAAAAGTTTAAAAATTGATTATTTAAAATTAATGAAAATAAAAGAAAAAAAAATTACTGATTTTTTCAATCAAAATACATAAAAAATTGAAATTATTTATGTATGTTTTTTGCTGTATTTATGTTTTATTTTTTTTTTCTTACGGCGGATAAAGCGACCACCGCCGGCTATAGCGACCAGTTTAGCTCGGTCCGTTGGTGGTCGTTATAAGCGGTGTCGACTGAATCACTATAAGTTTTTGTTTTTCAAAAATATTTTTATTCTTAAAACGTAAAAGTAACTAGTTCAATATATAACCATAAAAAAAGACAGCCTTATATTTTGTTTAGTTATTAAAAAAAAAAGAAACATAACTTCAAAAACAAATACAGAATTAAATATGTATTAAAAAACTTTATGTACGAGTACATATAAATAGGAACTTAAGTAGGTACTACAAAAAATAAATGTGCCCATTTAAACAAAAAAAAACTATTTGTTGTCCAATTTATGTTGCAGCTCCAGTTGCAGAAGCTTTAATTTAAGTTTGTTCACAGCTATTTCTTGCATCTTTTTATTGTGTTCTTTGTTCTGGACTTTAATATCTTCAAGAACTTTGTATATTCTTCTTGCGTTGTGTTGAATATTTTTTGAATTTTCGTCTGAGGATTGCAATGGTTTCTGAATTGTATTGCTCAAATTCTGCTGCATATTAATTTGGGATTTCATAAGCTCATATTGTGCTATTGATAGTTCATATGGTGTCATTTGTTGTTTTTTTTGCACATTTTCTAAGTCTTGAATTTGAATAAAAGCAATATTAAATTGAATGTATATGTATATAAATAAATACATTTGGTCGTACCAAAATCATTCTCACCGATTTCCAGAATATCTTCCGAACTTTTTCGACGTTTCAAAGCTTCGTTTGCTTCGGTTCTGGGTGTTGTTTGTGGAATGTGGACATCCAAATACCTGGACCAAATACCTAGGAATGCCCTCCACTGCCTCCTTCAGACCAACTAATGCAATAAGTTCTTCTTCTTCTTCTGAAAATGTATACATTTTATTTGGTCCACCCCCTGTCGCTCGTTTTTCCTGTTCATTATGAGATTTTTTTTTTTTTAATGGGATTTTTAGTCGCCCCAAACCTGAAAAACTTTTTTGTTAGAAAAAAAAATTTGTTTATTCAACTTATCCTAACATGTACCTTTTTCCACTCAGTCACCTCTTTCATTGGTGGTCCCAGGAGGTTGCGCCTCTCTTTAAAGCTATTCCAAAATTCTCGGAGGTCTTCAGGTTGCCTTTTGGCATTATTTTCGCAATGTCTGGATTTAATTTCATCGCAGTAATTATTGCAGTAAATTGATCTTTATTTGTGGTTCTTCCCTAAAAAAGTTAATACGAGTAATCTATTATTAACAAATAAAAATTCTTGATTAGGCGACAAATTAGTTTTTGGTTACATTTTACTAAGCACCAACTAGACAGACGATCCATAAATGAAAAATCCGCTACATTTCATATGCGGATCTCAATTGTATGGAATGAATGCATTCACGTGAATAGTAGAATACCGCGCAGTACTACCGACGTTACCGACTTAAATACAGATTCACTTCGAATGAATAGCAGGATAGTGATTAGTGAAAATTCAAGAAAAATTCCCCCCGATGAATAGCAGAATAGGGCTGATAATATCATACCGAATAAATTGTACTGTATCTAGGCGACAGGAGTGTTCTTTTTACGTTTGCCCACAGAACTAACTATGGACTTAATGAGCCTATTTTGTGTTTATTATCACAACTTGATGTGCAAGAAATTGACAATAAATAGAGATGAATTTAAACAATATGTTTTACAGTAATTAGGTAAATTTAGTTGATGTAGTCCAATTTTGTATATATTTCTTTAAGAATATTAAATGTAATCAGAATCACCAGATGTAATAATCCATTGATGAAATAAATAAAAACATAAATAAGTATAAAGAATCCACTAGAAGTTCCTGTCCCAGAAAAATCTATAATCGACTGATATAAGCCCACCCTGTTATAATTTATTTATTTCAGAGATGAGAACAGCGTCGACCAAATATTTATGATGGTCAAACTAAGATCAATTCTCGATGACACAAAGCTCTTCTATTTTTATGTTGAAACTTAATCTTAATCAATCTGAAAACGTCAATGCTATTTTTGATTCTGCGCTACTTGGAACATCAAATAATTTGGCGTTTGAACCTGGCCAAGGCAGCTAACTTAAGACCAAGTTGCCTGATGCCTGGATGTTGGCTCAGGTCTACACTACATGGGAAGTTAAGTGTTCACAATTTTTCTTCTATTACGATTACCTAACGAAATCTCTTAGAAAGAATCAAAAAACAGTATTTAATTAACTCAATAATTTAAAGTAAATATTTTTATTTAGGAAAATGCTTTTCATTTACTTTTTTTCTCATTGAAATATTTTGACATGCATTTGCTCAGTACAAAGTAGAAAAAGTCCTTAATATTAATTTTTATTTATACTTGGTTACGTTTTGCTTTTATTTATATATTTTTTTTATTTATCAAATAAATACTAAACAAAAATCTAATCTATTTGCAGTAATAAGACTTTTTCAATTTAAAGGAATTGCTTTTCACATGATATATGCCTCACATAATTTTCCTGGCACAATTTTGTTGTTTGTTTTTTAACTTAAAAACATTATATACAGTTTATAATATTAAAATTTATAATACGACAGTTAAATGTTTTATTAAATATAGTTATAAAAGATGATAATTTTTGTGGGACAAAGAATGTGTTTTATTCTAACGTTGTATGTATATTTAAAGTATTAATGTTTGACAGGAACAATCTAAAGCCTTGCAATGAAAAACCTATTCATAATTTTCATTGCCAAAGGACAAAACTTATGTTTACACAGAGCAGTTTACTTGTTGATTAAAGTGAAAATGTCAATTTCACGAATATTTTAACATATTAAAATAAAAAAAATAATGTTTGAATTCTCCGCAGAATTCTGTCAAAAACTAAATTTGCAAGATAACTTAAAAATACAACTATGAAAATAAATAAATAATAAGAAATAAATTCAGGAGAACTTCTTGGATGTAAGCGTGTTATTAAATTACGATTTTGATCCTAAAAATATGCAATACCATCAAACGATTTTGACTTCGCTAATTATGCTAACCAACATGTTGGTTGCCAATAAACCACATTCACATGTTTCACTAGAGTTAGATTTATTTGTAGTCTCTTAATTTTTACTTTGTACTTGAACTTTATCTCGAAACGCTTGATTTTCCGGATTGGCTAAGACAGACTGTATGAACTGGGAAGTCTCCGATTGGAGTTGTGACAATCTCCGCTGCAACAACTGATTACGATGCACCAGTTTGATCATTTTAATCGCGATCTCGAAGAGGCCTTTCGTGTGCTTAGTTTCTTGTTGGATTTGTAATTTGGAGAGTGATCTGGAGTTGGTTTTTTCATTTTCGATTGTTGAAGTAACCGTGTCTTGACTATCAGAGGCTAGCACACTAAACGATCTTGAGATCATGTCATCATCGATATTTTTTTCCTCATCACTGCTACTTATGGTGTAAACCGATGATAGGTCAGCGCAGTGATGGAATGGCTTAAGAAGATTCGCACATGGTGTGCAGTCTTCCTGGGATATCGAAGCTGATCGAAAAGCAGAGAGTGACATTGGCGAGAGATGTGAAGATTCTGATGATGTGGAAATTAAATTATCTGCAAAGCTTGATGATGTTGGTGAATTTGGGTGATGCAAGCGTTCATAAATGTCATTGCTGGCATCACTGCTGCTACTTATGTGATTTACGGAATTTTCACTGCGACGTTTTCCTATCGCCGGATAGGGACGTATTAGCTTTGATCGTTTCTGACCTGCAAGAGAAAAGGAAACATTATATATTTTTGAAATAATTATTAGCAACTCGAATTTACATCAGTAAATAGAGCCATTTAAAATATTAAGAAGATTAATCAATTTTGATAGATATTCATGTTAGCTTATTACTTTTTAGCAATTGAAATTTTTCAGAAACACTTTTTATATGGATTTGAAGTAATCAAACCAGTTTAAACAACTTTTGAGTGTCTTTTTTATTACTACGTTAAGTTTCATTGGAAATCAAGCTACAGGCCTTGTGGTCTTGTGAATGATAATAATTGTAAAGGTTTGCACAGCCCTAATATTATCATAAAAATAAAAATTTTATTAAAATTTGTCGGTAACTGTAATACTCGAAAAATAGTATGAACTTTTCATAAGTACACCTTATTTCTTTATTTATCCCTTCTATATAAATTGCAACAACTGGAGTGAAGATTTCGAGTGACCTGAAAATATTATGATGTACCTGGCAAACAGAAGCGTTTTGATAATTGGTGAATTCAATGCCAAAATAGCAAATTCACAAATTACATACACAACAATTCGCAGGACAATCAGCAACATTATAATTCGCATTAAATAAAATGCACGACTGGGTCGCAAAAACTTGCTCCTATGTAATAGACTGGGAATTTTAAAAAGGGATGTTATTAAAGAAAACTGTTCATAAGGATAAAATGAATTTTTTAAATTCTTTTAGTAGTAAGAGATAAAAACAGAATGCTATGCAAATATGAATTTATGCAGGAACAAAAATTATAAGTCGCTGTAGTGGTTCCAAAAAAATAAGCTTTTATGTACAAAGTTTTTAAAACATTTTTAAGAAAAAAATTTGTTACGCCAACCTTAAGTTTTTATTATTGTACGAATAACAGTCTTATTTCCAAGAAAAATACTAAGCCGTTCTTGAGATATCGAATTTTTCAAAAAAAATAATTACTTTTTTTTTAAAAATTGAAAAAATATTTTTTCTTAAGTTTTTAAATGCAATGTTTTTTAAACTTTTTAGGAGCTTCTATATAAAAAATTTCGTTAAAATCCGTTATGCCGATAATGAGTAATTCAAAATTCGAAAAAATCGTTCTATGGTAGGTACCGTCAGTAATATCTAGATTTCAAATTTTTTTTTATTAAATTATAGATCGAAAAGATTGATCAAAAGAAAAAAAATTTTAGCAAAATTCTCCGAACTGTTTTCGAGAAAAATACGATTTTCGAAAACCATTTTTTTAAATTTGTATTGAAGGTACCATTAGTTCTAGATAAAACAAAATTTTTTTTCTCAAATCTTGTATATTATGTTAAGAAACTTTTATTTGTCAAGTTTGAAAAAAATCGAGCGTGGGGTTTTCGAAATATTGAGTTTCCAAAAAAAAATTTTGAATTTTTTTTTTTAAATCCAAAAAATAAAAAATTGAAAATTTGAATATGTAATAATATTCAAACTTTGGAGGAGCTTTGTCATAAAAAAAATGATTTAAATCGGCTGTACCGTTTTTGAGAAAATCAAAAACAAAAAAAATGGACCCAGGGGGGCTACCAAAAATAACAATTTTTTGTAAAATGTTTTTCAACCATTAGCTAGTTTTAACCAAATGAAATTTTTCAATTTTTTTTTTAAATTCTGTGGGGCAGTTTTTGAGAAAAAAAATATTTATAAAATTTCGAAAAAAATCGTATGGCAGGTACCGTTATTTTTGGTCTTAAAAAAAAAACAGAAAAAAACATCCGGAGGAAAAAAATTAAAACCCATATCTACCAAGTTTGAAAAAAATCGGTCGAGCCGTTTAGGCTGTAGTCGAACCGACAGACAGACAGAATTGCGAGACCCACTTTTTTGGTCTTCGCTATCATCGTAATGTCAACTTTGATCAAAATCTCGAGTTCGATTTTTTTTACGAATACATTACTTGCCTTATAGTACCTATAAGTCGCAAGTAAAAATCTCCAATGGACGGAATATGCAACAAACATGGTACAAAATTACTAGATTTCAAACTGCCAAAGCCTTAGAAGTTGGTACCATAAAATAACTTCAACTTATTAGAATCTGTGAATCAAAAAGAAATCCGATTTTGAAAACTATAAAGCTTGTATACTTGTCTACTTTAAAAATACAGTACGCACTCCATTTACGCAACCCTCGATTCGTGCAACTCCTCGATTTTTGCAACTCTAAATTTGTAGCACGTCTTGACTCTATAAGTGCAACTTTTCAAAAATGCTACCTCGATTTGTGCAACTTCTTATGTGTATTTAACTGTTTATTATTTGCCTGCTCTCCTTTTTATTCCTGCCGTTAATTTACAGCTAGTTTGTCTGAACGAAATTCCATGTAAAAATAATACACAAGCACATAAAATGCATCTGTGTTAATATGAATGGGTTGCAATTTCATTAGTGTCTACGGAAAATTTGTGCAGGATGGGTGTAACAAGAAAAATTACAAAATTGTCTATTAAAAAAACAAGTGATATTTTATCAGAACTAGAAACATATGTTAAACATATGTTTCCAATGGGCCGAAGAGAACAACATTCCAATAGAAGAGATTTTATTGCTACAAAAAATAAAAGAGAGAGCAGTTTTAAAAAACATAAATTTGCAAAAAACACAATCTAAAATATCTAACTTCTTAAAAAAAAAAATAATATATATTCTGTATTCATTCATCACTTATTAATTTTTGTGTAAATTTTCGTATTTAATAAAAATATTTTCAAAAATAATTGCTTGTTTTGGTTTCACTGAAGTTTTTTCATAACTTGTCGTTATCTATAAGAAAACAAGCTATTTCAACAATAATTTGTATCGAAAAAAATACAACCCAGTAAGTGCAACAACCTCGGTTATTGCAACTGCCCCGATTTCTATTAGTTGCGTAAATCAAGTTTGTACTGAACCAAGGAATTTTGGAAGCCTTTTTTTTTGTTTTTATAACCTACACGCGCTCAAGGGATTATGATTACCCTTTAAATGTTTCAACACAGCGCAGGTGTAAAGTTAAGGAAGAGAAGAAGGATAGGAAAGATGTGTGGGATGGCGGCTGAACTAAAGCGGAGAAATGCCGTGTCTTATTTCTATGTCCCTTATAATTCGCATTATTTTATTGGTATTCATCCTTGTTGGCTAGTTTAACTCAATCACATGTTGTCAGTGTTATGCTTGAACAACATGTAATGAGTAAACCAGCAACCCATTGATGACAATTTTTAGAAGGTTTTAATGAAATTAAGACGACATAGACGGCAGGGATCGAACCTGTGATCACGCCACGGCCACCCAGGGGGGACGATATCGTTTGAACGACAGCGTTGCCTCTTTTTGATTCTCGTAAGTCGATAATCGTCAAAACGCTATCGTCAAAACGTCATCTTACATTAATTTTGAATTTTGTAGGTGACTGTAGTTGAGTGATTGAGTTTCCACTGTAAATTGACATTTTGTATTGTTTTCTATTGAATTGACAGATTGACTACAGTTTGAGAGTTTCTGAAAAGCATACAAATCTCTAAAACTGTGATCGATTGACGAGACGATAGTAGTCGAGTTACGTGAGGCAAATCATGAACGATATCATCGACGATTATCGTTTTGACGATTATCGTTTAGAAAATTACGGAATGACCTCCCAAACTTTTAGAGAAACTAATGGTTCAAATTTTACAAATCGAATAGGAATGTGTGCTGATGATTTATTCACATACTTTATATCCCTGTTAAATGACAAGTCTAAAATCAAATTCCTAAATGCGAAGCCTTTTATTATGGATGAAATTTTGGACTTTGAAATCACTATTGAGGAAGTTTAAATTATAATTTCTAAACGACAAAAGGGAAAAGCACCTGGAGAAGATTGGATTCTATATGAACTTACAGTGAACTTTTCAAAAAATATTAAATTTCCCATTATCAAAAACAAATTGATTAACAAAATTTCACAAATATTAAAATAATTAATAATAAATATTTTTAATGCGAAAAAACAAGGATTCTCGAAAAATAAGAACAATAAAAAAATAGACCAAACACATCATCTCTGTTTGATCCCAAATAATTTTCTTTTTCTGTTATGGTAGTTTGTCTTTCATTTATTTTTGTGTAAGCTACAAGTTTGTAAACTATCTTCTTCTAAAGATAAAGAATTCTGAAGTTCCCAGACTGGTTATCGAACTGAGTTATAGGATGAGGAATTATGTTCTTATTGTTATACACCGCGTGTCACTTGACTAAAAAAAAATGTCGAACTATTGGAGCACAAGTTTTTCATTCCCTTAATATCTTTGGCTTGACTTATAGAATTTTCTACATAAGAATGATCTCTTCAAATCGACAATATCAATGATAAAACACGTATACGCCCCAGTGTACTATTGGAAAATAAAGACTTTGAACGTGTCGTTAGTATTTAAAGTTACATTTCAATATCATACACGTGCTTACAAAAAAGTACAACTTCACAAAAGATACCGCCGCGTACTGCGTAAAGAATCCAATATTCGTGTAGGGTCATCAACCCTTGTACCTTACAACTCTTTTGACTTTACAGTTTTTCCAACATAGCCGAATTGCACTATTTACATAGAAACGGTTATATTCTTCATAACATTTCTATACGTATATACTTTTTGGTGGTATGCCGAGTAACATGCACGGTCTATCAGCAATATTATTTGAGCAAATTTCACTTTGCATTGTTAAATGGGGTATAAGAAACCGTGTGGAGTTTAATGATTCGAAACAAAGTGTCCACCTTATGCCGTTTCCTTGAATGGCACTTGCATCGAAAAACCCGAAAAGCTCTCAGTACTTGGTATGTGTTGCAACAACGATCTTCGTGGGAATGATCGCATTCTCAAGACCGCCAATAATGCTGCTAAATGCTTTGGATTTCTATATCTTCTGATCTGGTTACTATTTATAGAGCGTTTATACGTCCAAAACTTGAGTATAACTCACACCTTTTTGGGCAGGTGCAGCACAAACTTCTTCTACTTATTGGATAGAATTTAGAATATGGCGTTAAAACTGATAGTAAATACAGCTATCATGGATTCACTCCCATCTCTTGAAGACCTTCGGAATGTTTCATGTATTTCCTTGTTTTATCACTTCTTTCACAAGCATTGCTCACTCGAAGTAGCCAGTTACATTCCTCCCCTTTATCAATTCACCCGTGATACCCGCTTAGCTAGGAATGCTCATCAGTTCACCCTTGAGCCTAACTTTGGTCGTACCGTCAAATATAAAAAGATTCATTTCTTAGTCGCACAACACTATTGTGGAATAACTTAACAGATACGGTTTTCCCTTGCCATTTCAATTTATGCAAACATTCAAAACCAATATTCATCGATACCTCCTTTTTCTTCCCCCCTAATTTCCCATCGCGCGTGCTGCGTTAAACATTAAAAGGGTCTCTTAACATACCCTTGAGCGCGTGTGAATTATAAAAAAAAAAACGTGCGTTTGGGTCACAAAATTCTTCAAAAAAATAATGTCTCGTTTCTGAATACTATTTATATAATTAATTATTTTGTAGCTTTTTTTAAATAATAATAATAGTAATAATCTCCAAAGGCATACGAATTTTATATAAAATTTTTACTTCTATTAGATGTTCCAGTTTTATGTTGATTAATTTTACTTTATCAGGGGAAGATCATCCCCTTTAATTGTCCTTCCTGAAACATGTTTGTCAATCATTAAAAATCTCTGATTAATTAGGATTCAAATCAACTAATTTAAATTCAAAAGTTATTAATGTTTTCCAATGATGGCAACGCTGCTCTGGTTGGCAATAGTTTGGTGAAGTGTCGTGGTGGTGAAAAAACAAAGGAATTAAAGTGGAAATAAATAGTTAAATTGGTTGGAAAGTGAATTAAAGAAAGTATAAACACAATATCCTTGAGCAAGTATAAGGATATAAGCCTACAGGTATTTATAAACCTTAAAAACATTGGCGCAAAATTTTAAAAAACCTTTTATTAAGGACTTAACAATTTACTAGTTAGCAACTTGTTAAACTTTTAGTAATTTACTAACTCTTCGAAAATTTTAAACCTTTCTTTTCGTTTTACTATCTAGTAAATTTATAATTGCCTTTTATTAAAAATGGTGCATCTGAACACTTCCAAACAATGACAGTTCGTGAAAAAATACAAATCAAACAAAACTAAATCTGATGATTTGTCAGAAGTCAAAGTGACAACCTACAATTTATTTTGTGGTTTTTATATTTATCGTGAGAATTTTGTCGTCCGCCGTGGTTCGTTTCGTTGTGTGCCGTCAAAAAAATTGTTTTCAGAATAATCTCCCTACTATCATCGTTTATGATTGTGTTTTGGATTTGAATATTGAATTAATTAAAAAAAGAGAAAATATATTCAATGGAATTCCTTAAATGGAAAACTTCCTAAAACAACCTTTTGTGTGGTGTTCTCTGACGAATCAAGGATATAACAACTCTTTAATACATGTAGACTGTCATCCTGAGAAGAAGCGAGGCAATAATGTCCAGAAGGAGGCAGTCAGATTCGAAACCATTACTCCAAAGTGAATGCCAAGCCATTGCGGAAGATATGACTGTGGAAAAAGAAACAAAAGATCTAAGCCCAAGCGATTTGAATGAGCAACCCGATCCGGTGGCTTCGGCTGCCATTGATCTATCAGCTCAACCAACAATAGAATCCCTAATCAAGGAAGAAAATTATCCGGCTTCGAGTTCGCCTAGAAACCTATCACCGCCCTCAAAACCAGAAGTTGATGAACGAAATTCTCCTTCAGTTCAATCAGATCTCCCATCGGAAACAAATTCACCCTCAGAACCAGACGATTCCTCATTAATAGTTCCTGCTGTTGCGATAAACGTGATTCCTTAACTTTGACTGAATGCACTATTAACGTCTGATCCTGCTCTCAACTCGGATGCGAGAAATTTAAAAATACTTCACGAGGAATCAACAAAGAATCGCCATCAGTTGGAGGAAACTTTACTTTCACCTGCCGATCAGAAGACTTCGGCTAAGAGCAGTGGCGTAGCGTAGGGGGGGCGGGGGGTGCGGTCCGCCCCGGGCGGCAGGCCTAGGGGGGCGGCAAAATGTCGCCGGTGATGCAGGTAGAGTAGAAATCATATGTTTCATGACAGATCGTTTGACAAGTCAACAAACAACAATGATGTAAATTTGAAATTTGCCACCCTATCTGTGGTTCGTCGTTGACCGCTTTCGTGAATTCGTAGACGGTGAGTAGGGCTGTAAGAGTGCATTCCGTATTGTCGCGCTGATCGCGAAACTAAAAAAGAGGCTGGGTGCGACCCACACTGATAACTTCCCATTGTGGTAAGAAAACCTTGAGTAGAATCTTACATCTTTTTCATGGACAAAGAGATAAAAACATATTGTGACGTTTTCTTTAATTTTGAATGGAATTTGAATATGTGGGACTTGGGTACAACTGAACAACCTTATTCATGTACAGTACATACATTCTTCTAAAAACTAAGTTGATAATAAAATTATAAAATTATGTATTATATTATATAAATTACTTTATTATTTCGGTTCCAAACATTTTAATTGAAAAAAATTAAAAACGAAATATTCAAATATAAAAGATATGGTTTGGTTATTGATGGAAGGGTACTTACAAAATATATCCGCTCTAAACCTAAATATATGTCAAATATAAACCATTTGTTAGAAATTGTATTATGTATAAAATTAAATAATGGCAAAGTCAATATCATTGCTCGTTCTCAAGACATTCTAGTCGAAAAACAAATATTACCACTTTTAAGTAGATTTTTTTATATTTTTGTTAAAACTGTCAATTTGATACTTGTCAAAATTTAACCATATGTTAATAATTGTATTATGTCAATACCTTCCCGTAAGAATGTACTAAGCGACACTTTTTTCGAAAATGACTTTTTGATGAGGAAATATACTATATGTTAATGGCCACGTTTTGGCCTGGGTTTCTCAACTGCCATGTTTTCTCATTAAAATAATGTTGCCCCCTGAAATTTGTATTATCCGCCAAAAAAATTATGGTAAGCGACATTAATAAAGATCTCATTGTCGTGAGCAACAAAAAATTTTGTTAGATGTCACTTAGTTTAACCAAAATTGTCTCTTAGCACACTATGATTCAACTAGAACTTTCTTCTTTTTTTTCGTTTCCTGAACAATTTTAGAAATGTAGCTTAGTATACATTCTTACGGGAAGGTATCGATGTATAAAACAACATACTTTAGAAGGCACTATCGGTGTTCATTTCCAAGAAATTAGACTTGAAATACAATTTTAACTAGTTTTCACTACAATTTTTAATAGTTTTTTTATTTAAAAAAAAAAACTATTAATTCAATATTTGTCAACTTTTTACCAATTGTACAAAATTGTACTATGTATAAAATAAACTAAATTAGAAGTCAATATCACTACTAGTTCTCGAGAAAATTGAGTCGAAAAACAATTTTTACCAATTTTCAATAGAATTTTATATAGTTTTTTATTTTTTGTAAAAAAACTGTAAACTGATTTTTTTTGAAATTTTCACCAATTGTCAAACACATTATTTTTCGTAAAATAAAATTATTTTGAGTTTCAAATTGTTTTCCGTTCTTAGAATATCTGGGTTATGAAATTATTTTTTTCAGTTTTTTTTATTTAAAAAAATAACGGTATGTTCATTTTTTTCCAAATTCATACCAAATCTGTATGACCTTATAATAAGTACATTAAATTTTATTTGAAATCAATAGCATTCTTTTTTCGTGAGATATTTGAAACTAACCAAAATTTTGACTTTTTTTTTAAACCGTTATAGTGAAAAAACTACTCACTGAATATTAATAAACGCCCTTTCAGCCTCTTTCGAAGTTATTATCTATTAAACAAAATTTATTTGAAGTCGATATCTTTACCCGTTCCTGAGATATCGACGACGAAAAATGGTACCAGAACGTACGGACGTACGAACGTACGAACGTACGAACGTACGTACACACACACACACACAGACATCTCTCTAAAAATGATTGATATAGCCTCTAGGGACCTTCAAACGTCGAGAAATGCCAAAAATTCCAATTTGACAAATCGGACCGATTACAATAACTCCCTATGGGAAGTTAACAAAACGTTCCGAAACTCTCGCGAAACTGAAAGGGAGTGTTCCGAAACATATGATATGCATATGCGAGATATGATAAGATAACTAGGATTCGACGGAAACGTTATTCTAGTCTCAGCCAGCTCAATGTTTTTGCTCCCTCCCGCATCACAGAAAGTTATTTCGATTGTATTGTTTATAGTTTAAATACTGTTAAATCTTCTAAAACTAAGCACTTAGTACTTCACTCAACCTTTAAACTAGTTTTTGAAAATGAAAAGAGTTAAAAGCGGCGCGGAAAACCGCAAAGAAAAAGGCTAAGAAAGAAGCAGACGCGAAGAAGTCTCCAGGTGCATTACTGAAATATTTCAGTTCTAGTTCTGGTTCGAAAGCTACGTTAACGTCTTCAGCATGACTCCTCCATCTACAATCGTGAGTGGCCTAGAATTGTCCTCCGGCCAATATTCATGGGAATGCATAACTTATTTTACGGCCAGAAGAAGAAGACGTGCCTGCCGTCGAAGTTGGAAGTCGTTCTGGTGACACCACAGAGCAGGGTCAAGACGAAGTCGACTCACCAGAAGTATCTCAAGCATCTAGTCACAAGCCTGCAGAAAAAGTGAACCTCGTGAAGCTGTAAAGACGCTTAAAAATAAGTTTGTGGAAGTTCTTGAGGTACTGGAAGAATTGACGGATCGGTAGCCAGTCTTCTTCTGACAGTCATGCAGTCATTCAACTTCCTCACTTTTCTTGGCTTTTGAGCTGCAGAGCTACCTGAAGAAGATGACGGACAGATTTACCTGCAGCAATGTGGACTGAGTGTGGATAAGTGTGCTCAGAAACTCTGCGTGTTAAAAGCTCTCCTGGTGGAGAGCAAAGACCGTTTCGTCCAAGCCGCAATCGACTTTTCTAAGACTTTTTGGAAAAAACTCGGAATCCATCTCAAAACGAGTACAATTCGCAGGAAAAAACGCATGCATGGAGATGAATCCGCAGATGCAGCTTTGTCTCACGAGTCTCATTCGTAAGGCTCGTAAAATCCGTTTATGAAACCGCTAATTCTATTTTACTTTCAATAAAAGATACTTCATTGCCTGTGAAATGATGTCTCGAAATTTAATTTTAATTTAGTATTGAATGGGGGCGGCAAAATGGGTCTCCCGCCCCGGGCGCCGAGATGGTACGCTACGCCACTGGCTAAGAGCCAAATTCCAGCGGCTGTACATAATTCACAGCGTGTGAAAGTTTTCATGTGTCTTCCCTGCGGAATTGGAATCTCGTCAAGATCGACTTTGGAAGCGCATTAAGCTTACTACTGTTCACACAGGTAATTTTTGATTATATTTAGTTTCTAAGGCATAAATAGTTATAGATCTTATTTTGTCTCTCGCAGAAAGGAAATCGAAGAAGATTCGACAGGAGGTGGTGGTGGGGTAATTGAAGCCGGAGCTGGAAGCACATCATCGGGAGATAAATCCACCATCACATCCAGTGGTGAGCCATCAGCGAAAACCTTTAACACTGTGTGCAAGCAGTACGCTTGCACACAGTGCTCCTACAGTGCCGATAAGAAAGTCTCGTTAAATCGTCACATGCGAATGCACCTCAGAAAACATTTTGTATTATTTTATTTACTTTTCAAAACAATTAGCTCACGAATAATAAAAAAAAACACAATTTAACTCTTTCAAAATAGATTGCCAAGAAATTTTTTTCAAGGAAAATGACAGAAGTCTTATGGATTTAGCAAATTACTAAAAGTTAAAAAGGCCAGTGTGTGATTTTAACTTTAGTAAAATGTTAAGAGATAGTAATATGTTAAAATCGTTTAAAATTAGCAAAATCCTTAGTAATTTATTAAAATGACTTTAACATATTACTAAATCGTTTAAAATTTTGCGCCATTGAATTTATGTGAAGAAAATTCTCGTACATACAAGATTCCAATTCTATGCAAACTTTCAACGTCAAAGAAAACAAAAGACAAATAAATAAAGCTTTCATTAGCTAAAAATATCTATAGTAAAATATATAAACACTAAGATATTGTTCCTAGAAATATACTTTTCTTTATAACAATTAAATCAGAAATATTAAGCAAAGACACAAACCTACATACACCATATTAATAAAAATAAAAAACTCTTCACAAAATTAACGCACAATTAAAATTCACAGAATATTTTTTGAACAAAAGTATTGTGTATACAAAAAATGGCTTCCGCCGAAAACTTGAACCAACAGGCAGATAAAGAAGTAAGCAATTCTGAATTAAAGGATATGATAGCCCTTATTTATCGAAGTGTTCAGGACTGCAAGAAAGATATACAAGGAGAAATAAAAGAACTAAATAATACTGTAGCTGCTGTTGGATCAAAAATTGATAAAATCGAGAATAAAGTATACCAGGAAAACTCTCTTGAAGAAATTTTTAAAAAACTTGATTGGAAAAATAAGGGCTTAAGAATAAATGGTCAATATCTTTCAAATCTTCGATTCGCAGATGATATTATACTCATTTCAAATAGTAGTGAAGAGATGCAAGTAATGCTAAATGAGTTATGTTCCGAGTGCCAAAATATTGGTTTATTAGCAAACCAACAAAAAATCAAAATTATGACAAATGGTGATGTCAATGAAATAAGAATTCAAAATAACATACTAGAGTACGTTGAGGACTATACCTACCTTGGCCAAATCATTTCATTCAGTGATAAAGAAACAAAAGAAGTAGAACATGGAATGACAAACGCATGGTGACAATTTTGGAGTGTTAAACATCTTCTGGACCTGAATATCTCTAAAACCCTAAGAAAATACGTTTTCGACTCAACAATACTCCCAGTTCTCACATATGGCTGCCAAACATGGCAAATCACAAGAAGTACAGAAACCAAGCTACGATCTTGTCAAAGGGCAATGGAGAGAATTGTACTAAACATTCGTATTACCCAGCGCATAAACCATACACACATTAGAGGTCAAACTCATTTTGAAGACGTTAGACATATGCTCAAAAAACTTAAATGGGAATGGGCTGGGCACATTGTGCGGATTGCTGATAAAATCGATGGACTAAAACAACAACAGATTGGATACCATTAGACGGTCATCGAAGCGTTGGAGGACAGCTGAAACGATGGAGAGACGACATGCGGACAGCATGCCCACTCTATTATCATGATGCTCTGGACAGAAGAAGATGGAAAAGTATGGGGGAGGCTTATGCTGGCATTTTCGGAATATTCCGAGAGCTTAAATCTCTTCCTGATTCAAAATAGCTATTTTGGCCTTTAGTCCAGTCCACAAAAATTGGCGTTTCGTCCGAGTGATCGCACATGGACTCATCAGTTGACTGTGAGGACCTTGTCAATACGCAATTTTTATTAAATTCAGTTCATTTAACATCGATTTTTTGACAAAAATCCAATGTGAACTATATCCAACCAAGATTAAAATTGTAATCATTAACGTTGGAATATTTTGCTATTTTGAATCAATAATTCAACAAGTATATTAATAGTGAAGTCTTCTACCTGGCTGATTTATTTCAGTCGTATATAGAATTTGTATTATAAAAACCATCATATAAAATCTCTTCCACCAGAAGAAATTTTGAAAAAATCTGCAACCATAGTAAGTGCTTACGCAGATGGAGGACAGTCTGAGCAACGAATTAGTGCAGTTCGCTTCAATGCTCAATTCTGATGTGGCTGGTATTATTGACAGCAGGAATCTTGAGGCTCTGGAAATGCAGGTTTACAAGCTGTTCATAAATAACTTTTTACAATCTTGTTTCCCGAACGTTGAAATTGCTTTGCGCATTTATTTGTCTCTCATGATCACCAACTGCAGTAGTGAACGATCTTTCTCAACATTAAAGCGTGTTAAAAATGAATTGAGCCAACAACTTCTTAATCACCTCACTTTAATGAATTTTGAACATGATTTACTCCGAGAAGTCGATATCAACAGCATTATTTATAAATTTTCCCAAATTAAATCAAGAAAAGTTTTGTTTTATTAAATACCATAAACTTGATAAGTACCTAACCTAAAACAGTCTAAGGGCCCCTTAATAGAATTTGCTACAGGCCCCGCGCTGGCTTAATCCGGCACTGGAACTTCCCCTTAATAAATAATAGAATGAGAAAACAAAACTTCAATTTACCTCTCTATATCGTTACGCGACTATCATTTTCTGACATTTGAAAATGCCACGTGCTTGCTGAGCCTAGAGAAGTACTTTTGCTCCAACAAGGCATTAATCATTCAAAAAATATTCCACAAAGTACAACACACTTTGAAAACAAGCCATTGATGACAAACAGAACAATTGCAGCACCCATTGCATTGGTTCGTTTAGTATGACAACGTTTTGTTTTGTTTTTTTTTTTTTTTTAACGCTCGTTTGTAACTCGTTACTGACTTCCTCAACACGAGAATTTACACCGTACAAGTTTTTTGCCAATAGCTAACTATAGACATTCTTATTCCACCCGCCCACATACTGTGACAGTAAGAGGTGGTTATATTTGACTCATGTAAGCTTTAAGGCCAGTACCAGATGACACTATACCGTGCTACAGGGGCTGTTGGCGTAATCAACGACAGGTAATTTTTGTCGCTCACGTGTACGAGTACTGCTCTATAAACAGCTGCACATACAAACCACTTGGTCAAGATAATAACTTCTATTGAAACACCCAAAAGATAGATATCCTTTGTTTATGTGCTTATAATAGGGGGAATGGGTGGTTTGTTAAAAAAAAAGGATACCTTTATGCAAGTACTTTGGACAGAGCTTATTTTTTTTAACGATTTGACTTCTCTTGTCCATTTTCCTTAGATATTTTTCAAAGATAAAAATAAAAAAGTATTTCTGTAAAAATACAAAGGAATAAACAAACGGCTGATAGCCATCAATTGAATCAGTGATTCAAATGAACAAAGTATACATACATTTTTATGTCATTGCACTGGTATGAATGCCAGTCGGAAGTTTTTTTTTTTGTCTTATTTCAGTTCCCAAATGCCTTACGTTTGTTTCAGTTAGATCATGGCCATCATAACAATACGTGTATGAGAATAAAGAGTATGCAACTCGGATATAAAAAGTGATGCAACGCACATTTACCTGCTACCTATTAGCTTTCCATATGACATGAACTTATGGCAATCAAACAGCTAGATACACAGAGCTTACATACACACTCAACTATTAATAATTGAAAATTGTGACTGACTTTATTATAAAAAATATTATTTCGAAGAAATTACAACGCATATAAATGATTTAACTGTTTTTACGAGAACAAAAAAAGCTATGATATTTTATGTGTAGATCTATTCCTAATACCGAACTCAATTGTTTCATTTTCTGTTCATATCTACACAATTGACCATAAATAAATAATCTTCATTTTTTTTTTTTTTGTGAATATATTTAAGACTGTAGGTTTACAGTCTCTGTATTTTATCTTTATTACTCGTATCTAAAGAATGAACCTACTTATTTCAAAAGTTATGTAAATATTGGGTTACAAAACAAAAATTCTTGCACCAGTGATGATATATCAGCCATAATCCTAAAAAAAAATAGTTTGGGAAATTGTGGATATAGTTTGTCACGTTTTTAACTTTAGTGTGCTTTGTGGAAAATTTCCTAATGCACTTAAAAATTCAGAAGTTATTCCACTTTTTAAAAAAGGAAATCGAAAAAATATAACTGATTATAGACCCATATCTTTGCTTTCCACGTTCTCCAAACTCTTTGAAAAATTAATTAAAACACGTATGCTATTGTATTTAGATAAAACTGAGTTTTTCTCCAATGATCAATTTGGCTTCAGATCCGGTAGATCTATTGAAGATGCAATCCTCAAAGTATGCTGTGATCTGTATAAGGAAATTAATGAGAGTCAAACAACTATGGCATTATTCATAAGGTGCGTTTTATTATTCACAAATCTATCTGGATCCGGATCTGGATCTTCCCTTGAAAATAAAACGATACGGATCTTAGTGACAGCAGTGTTATAAGTCCGTCTCTTTTTATCCTTTGGTTTGTAAATTTTCAATTATTTCTTGTCTTTTTTCTTTACACTATAGCTTACACTACCTTACCATAAAAAGCCATCTACTCGCCAGTGTAATAACTGATTTTTGGATCTTTGAAATACATGTTAAAACTTAATCCAGATCCGGATCCAGATAGATTTGTGAATAATAAAACGCACCTATTGATATGACGAAGGCGTTTGATATGGTTGACCACGATATACTTTTAAATAAGCTGCACAATGCTGGTTTCAGGGGGATAATGTTTGATTGGTTAAGATCTTATTTGACTGGAAGGGAACAAAGAGTACTTGCAAATGGTATATCCAGTGATTTACTTACTTTGAAAATGGTGTGCCGCAAGGTTCAGTACTAGGACCAATTTTATTCTTAATCTACATTAACTCACTATTCCACTAAAGATATTCTGGCAATCGCATAGCATTCGCCGATGATATAGCTTTCACGTATACCAAAACTTCTCTTTTTAATTGCATTGTGAAAACAAATAAAGATTTACAAATCTTAAGGGCTTGGTTCGCATTTCATAAATTGATTATCAGTGAAAAAAACAAAATTATGTTGTTTAAACTTACGGGAAATTTTCCTGAAGATCTTAATTTTGATATACTCTTTCACTCTCATGATTGTCAAAAATTAACTTTACCGTTACATATATTTGGAAGACAAAATTTTAATGTATACAATCAATGCTCAAGAAAATCTTAACAATGATTTACTACGGGCTTGTACAGTCTAAGCTGCAATACGGGTTGGTAAGTTGGGGAGGTGCTTATATGAACACTTTTGAACCTCTTTTGATTGCCCAAAAGCATATATGTAATTCGTATAATCTGTAATAAAAATAAACGTACGGAAAGTTGGCCTCTTTTTTGTGAATTGCTAATATTACCACTTCGACATCTTTATGTTTTTAAAGTTCTTAAAGAGTTTTACAAACAAAGTGGTAATATTCCAACAAGAAACTCCTCAGTGTTCAACTTACGGGTTAATAATCTATCACTTGTTGAAGTTTTAATCTACGAACTACGATTAACTTAAGATCTTTCCTAAATAAAATCAGAAACTGGATTTTCACTTGGGACCTTAAAAATATTGAACAAATCTATAAAGTGAATTTTTAAGAATGCAATTAGATAAGATAACCTAGATTATGATTGTAATTCAAATTATGAATTATTACAAAATGTTATTTCTTGTCTAAGAGTCGAGATTCAATATGATTGTATTTTCTTAAACCAATTTTTAAATATAAAATATAACAAAATAACAATACACAAGGACAGCTGATAGTACCCCACGTCTTATTCTTTCTGTGTTTTTTTAATTTGTGTTAGGTCATTCAATTCTAATGTTTAAATATTACAGAATGATCATTCTTTGTTTCTTACACTTATATAAGAGAATTTATATCAATTGTTATTAGACTTTAAGTGGAGTAAATAAAATATATTATAAATCCAAATCTCTAAAAAATCTTATTTATATTATTAAAAAAGAACGCATCACCGGACGTGGTGCGTTCTAAGTCTAACAAACGTAGAGTTTGTTATATTTAAACAGGGATGTTATTTGATACAACATTAAGTTTTCACCTATACTCAAACAGAGATATAATCTGATACAAAATACTATGAATATTTTCTCGAAGCCTTAATATCGTTTATATTATCAAATTTCTTTGACAAGCGCAGCAAGATGAATTTGTGATATAAAACTCATATTAAAATATTTTTCTTACGGTGGTGTGTACAGCTCGAGAACTTCATGGAAAATGAATTTTGTTTCAAGCTTGACAAGCATGCGTTCATATTCTCAAATATGCTCGTCATGCAGCCAAAATATCAAAACATAAAATCCATCCAGCATGCTTGACAAGCCGCTGCGCTGGAGCGTTAATAAAATTATTATCAAAATCAAGCCAACCATGCCATGCTTGTCAAGCATATTTGAGAATGTGATCGCCCATAATAATGCACCAATACCAATGATACATCAGTTTGACTCTTGGAGCCTGATTATATGATTATTTTTTTCGTTCGTTTCGTTTTTTAACCATTTACTTCTTAGTCATCATCCAATTAAGGCTTGACAAATGCATGGAGAAGGACCTACATATATTTTTATGAATATAGAATATTTAATTCGAAATCTGGCATCATGTGGTTTGATAGATAAGAGCTAAATTAAAATTTGACGTATTGAGAATATTTCATTGCTTGTGCCAACTGATTGCTCTGAAAATGCTTTTTACGGAGCAGAAAATAAAAAAACAACATCTTTCGAATTTTTTAAATGTCAGCTCTGCATTTTTTATCTGGAGCTAAAATAAAATGCAATCATCTATTACTAACGTGACGAGGTTTCGAAACATTGAATGAACCTGCAAAGAAAATTGACACCAGTTGTTTTGTCTTTCGTTTTTTTGACATATTGGTTGAAAGGTGAAGAAATGTTGGGGGAATGAAGATATTTATACTCTGTCTAACAAAAATATGCAGTGTGAGCAAGATAGGACGTTTGCCTCGTATTCTGGCTACAGTGGATAGCATAAATCTATCCTTCATTGAAGCTCTCACAGGGTTGTTGTAGTGTTGATTTTAAATGAACCCTTTTTTTAAAGCTCTAAAATCAAAAGCACCTCTAAAGAAACCCAAGGAAAAAAAACTGAACAAGTTACCAAATAGACAAGGGTAACTCTGAATGCATATGAATATTTAATGGGGGTTAAAATTGAATAGCACCAACAGCCATAGGCCACAGCAATTCAGTGCACACTGCACACTCAGATGTGCGGTCAATAGGATGTCGGGTTTGCGTCACATGCAATCGAAATTTTACGAGCGCGCAAACATTTTATTATGGAGGAGTTCTTTCAATTTAGTATGGTGCAAAAATATAGCACGCTACTGATTTTTAAAATGCTCTCCCATTAGACGTGTACGGTGTACTGCACAGATTGAAAAAGCAACAGCACCGTCAACAGCAAGAGCGCGCGGCCGCCATTAATTTCGAGCCAATGTATTTCAATTGTTCAAAACACATAAGAGCATCTTTTGTCATGAAAAGAAAATTGTAAGTCCCCTCCCCTCAATTAAGTACTAAGAAACAAGTTGCAAAAACTCAAGCAAGTGACTTTCAAATAAAAATTAATTTTTTATTTTTTTTTTTAAATCCAACCAGAAAAAGCTATGAAAATTTGAATAGCCAATGCTATACAACTATTTAGGAGCTTTAATATAACAAGAATTCATCAAAACCAGCTATAGCGTTTTTGAGGATATCGAAAACAATGGTTGTTTTCAATTTAAAAAAAAAAATAAAATGCACGACTGAGTCACACGAACGTGCTCCTATGTAATAGACTAGGAATTTTAAAAACGAATGTTATTAGAAAAAACTGTTCATAAGGATGAAATTAATTTTTTAAATTCTTTTAGTAGTAAGAGACAAAAACAGAATGCTATTCAAATATCAATATTATGCAAGAACAAAAATTATAAGTCCTTGTAGTGGTTTCTTAAAAAAAAGCTTTTATATACAAAATGTTCAAAAGATTTTTAAGAAAAAAATTTGGTATGCCAACTTTAAGTTTTAATCACTGTACGATTGAAAATTAAATTTCCAAAAAAATATATTGAGCCGTTTTTGAAATATCGAATTTTCCAAAAAACAAATGATTCAAATTCAAAAAATCTTTTTTTTAAGTTTTGAAATGCAATGGATTTTAGACTTTTTAGAAGCATCTCTAGAAAAAATTTCATTAAAATCCGTTATGTCCATATTGAGTAATCCAAAATTTGAAAAAATGGTTCTATGATATGTACAAGCTGTAATATCTTAATTTCAATTTTTTTTTTATAATATTAAAGATTGTTAAAATTAATTGAAATAAAAAAAATTTTTATCAAAATTCTAGGCACCGTTTTCGAGAAAAATTAGATTTTTGAAAACCATTTTTTAACATTTGTATGGTGGGTACCTTTAGTTTTAGGTACAGTAAAACTTTTTTTCATACATCTTGTGGATTATGTTGAGAAACTTTTATTTTTTAAGTTTAAAAAAAAATCCATAATAAGGTTTTCGAAATATTGAGTTTTGAAAAAAAAAAATTGAATTTTTTTTTTTAAATCCAAAAAAAACTTTTGAAAATTTGAATACACAGTTCTATTTAAGTTTTTAGAGTGCTTTAGCAAAAAAAAAAATGATCAAAATCGGTGGTACCGTTTTTGAGATAAACAAAACCAAAAAAAATGGTTCTTTGGGGGGTACCCTCAATAACCATTTTTCGGAACATTGTTTTCAACTTGTACCTAGCTTTAACTAAATGAAATTTTTTTGTATCTTTTTTTGTCGAACAGTTTTTGAGAAAAAAAAAATATTTACAAAATTTCGAAAAAAAATTCATATGGCAGGTACCGTTATTTTTAGTCTTAAAAAAAAAAGAAAAACACGTGTGGGGGGAAAAAATTAAAAATGATATCTACTAACTTTAAAGAAAATCGGTCGAGCCGTTTAGGCTGTAGCGAACCGACAGACAGACAGACAGAATTGCGAGACCCACTTTTTTAGTCTTCGCTATCATCGTAATGTCAACTTTGATCAAAATCTCTAGTTCGATTTTTTTTACGAATGCCTAACTTGCCCTATAGTACCTATAAGTCGCAAGCAAGAATCTGTGAAACATTTTGCAAGACAAATTACTGTTTAAAATTTCATCGATCATCGTTGAGATAAGTTTGATTAAATCTTCTTTAGCACAAAACCTACACTTATCTCATACAGACTTACCAACGGAATGAGTATTAACATTCCCGATTATCGTAAGCAAGTATAAATTAATTTACAGTCCTTACTATCTGACACCAAGAAGAAATACATTTTGTAGGTGCCAAACAGTTCGAACCACCATTCAAATTTTATTTTTACCACAGATGCCATTTTGGCTGAGGCCGGAAATAACTAATGTCGTTTTTATTTGGCAATCCAGAAGCCTTCTGGACTCTTCTGAAAGTGTTCACGTGAAAAAAAAATGACAGTTCTGATTCTGAAAAAGAAGAGAAATTTGCTTCTGGATTAGAAATCAGAATCGAAACCAGAAGCACTCACACATTCATATACTTAAACGTCAAACTCAACAGCTGTGATTTTTGATATCCTTTGTGCGAAGTGTATCTTTCAACAAACATTATTCTTGATTTTCATTACTGTCCATATTTGATGTTTCACATATACATACTCGTATTTACAATCACAAAAAAATTTCAGAATCAAAAAAAAAGTGTTCAGTTGGGATTCCGGATCGGAGAGAGATTCAGGATTGCCAAATAAAAACGACATAAGTCTGAACAGTGTTTATGTTAACTTACAGACGACAAAAAGCATGTGTCGCATCGCATATTCTATATTTTTGTACTTGTTGTCACGTTGGCAAACAAGAGCTTTATAGATTATAGTGTATTCTTTTCAAAAATAGGATATTTTAATTTTTCGACTTATTTCTCAATTTTTTTTTTAAGAAAAAATAAATACATATCGTAACTATTTATTTCACTTCTTGATCCCCAGTGTGGCCAATTTAGCATTTTTCCTGCTAAATCTAGCAGGAAAAATTGTTTTTTAGCATTTTTTTTTTTCAAATCATGCCGGCATATTTTTTAGCATTAAATCTGGTCTTAGCATGAAAATTTAGCAGAAATTTACACGAACCATGCAATTAAATTGAATTTATAAAAAGCTCAAACAAAACCTACGAAAGTGTGTGCCGACTTCAATGTAATATTTATTGTAGGTGTTGTTGAACGGAACCACTTTTAAGTTTTAACGAATTTAGCAAACTAACATATATTCCTTGACGAACCACCTTCTATCGGAAAGCTTTTAACGATTTATCTCGCCTCATTTTATCTCTAATTAAAAAGATAGCTGTGTTTTCTGAAGATGAAAAGTAGATATAACTATCGACTATTAACTATTACCCAATTCTTACTTCGGCTTTCAGTGTGAAGAAAAGTTACAAGAATTCAAGTTACAAGATTTAATAACATGCGAGGATGAAAATGAATTTAGAAAAAACTGTAAAAACTTTATTTTGAAGCTTATCAAAGAGCTTCAAAAAAGGACACCAGAAAATCTGAGAATTTTACAGAAAATGAATTTTTTTTCGGTTCAAAAGTGTTTGAGAATACACAAGCCACCGTTAACAGATTTTTTTAAAAGTAGACAAATTAATTCCAAGCTTATATCTAAAATAGAAACACAGTGGAATAATTTACATTTAAATGCTTGGGAAAATGTGGAAAACACTGTGGAATTTTGGTGTGAAGTAAATAAATTTACTGAAGCTTCTAATGAAAATCCATATAAAGACCTCTCAAACTTTGTCATTTCATATATGGTCTTACCTATGGTCTTACCAATGCTGCTGTTGAAAGAGTTTTTAGTTTCATTAATCTCGTCAAAGACCAGCGGCGAAACAGGATGCAAAAAAAATATGCTGAATAGCATTCTTCTTATTAGGGATAATTTATCTGAAACATGTTCCTAATAAAGTCAATGAACAGGTTGGAGCATCAAAATTTTATGTTACCCAGGAAGAAGAAGAAAATATGCGTGATATTTTTGAAGAGGCTTTTGAATGGGGCTCAACATTTTTCTTTTTTTTTTTTAATGATTTGATATTTATATTTTAGTTTTAACCAGAGTGAATTATTTTTAAAATGCAAAGTTTTTGGCAGGTTTCCGGCTAAAAAAAATATTTAGCATGATTTTTAGCATATTTAGTACACAAAAAATCATGCTAAATAGCCGAATTTAGCATAAACTCAAATTATGAATTGGCCACACTGTTGATCCCATACCAACCGTACGTTATCAACGTGTTTCAGAATCACATTTCCCGCATTTTAAGTCTTTCCGCCAAACGACGATGACAACAGCGACCCGACGACGATTCTATTTATTCAGTGCTGAAGTAAGTTTTAATTAGAATTCCTCGTATATGCCAGCAGCGGCGAAAGGGGCATGTAGCTATTTGTTATGAGAAAAATGTATACAAAATTGCCCAGTTGAAACGGGGGCACGTGTATTTGCACACTTTTGGTGGTTGGAGCATGAGTTAAGGTTGTGTGCAATGAGAACGAGTTGTTTATGATCTAATTAGCTAGACATCAGAAATTGATTCTTTATGTTATTGAAAATCAAGAAGTTTATGTTCAGTGAATCTACAGAATAACTTTTCTATGAGGTATTTCATTTTGAATCAGCAGTGTACATGTACAAGGCCTTACGTATTAAAATCTCTTTTGTGTAGAATTTTAAACACTTTAATTTTATAAGGAACTGATTTTGTTATCCTTTTATCTCAGAAAATCAAACACGAGGGTGCATAAATACTGTCCTTTTATGTAGGAATATGAATGAAAACAAAGCTCTAATCCAGTAACTGAATTTTGTATATTTCATGTTTTTTTCTTAATGAAAGTAAGGGCTCCTGGAGAATTCACAAAAACCGCACCCAGCTTGTCTGTAGTTAAACTTCAAGGACGGTGGTGTGTAAAATAGTAAATTTAACACGCAAAATAGAGATGCCTTACGTACGTTAAAAGTACTAAACTATTAAAAACAAAATTGTTTGCGAGATATGGCTGCAAAAATGAATTTCTAAAGGTGTGTCCACACCAGAGAAACATTTCAGGAAACATTGTTTAAAAAACGTTTCTGAAATGTTTCCCATTTGTTTAAGAAACATTTCAGAAACATTGGAGAAACATTTCAGAAATGTTTCTGATTTGTTTTTTTGGTGTGGACGCTTTGCGAAACATTTCTGAAATGTTTCTTTGTTTCCCATTGTTTCCAGATTGAGTTGTCTGTAATTTTTTTCCTCGCCTGTGTTGCACTTTAAGCGCATGAAGTTTTTTCTACTTCATCTATACCATAATTTATATTTTAGCGAATTTCAGAAATATAATCGGCTTTTTTGATTTTATTTTTAATATTGTTCGTCAGGAGTCGATCCCACAAAACTTTTTTTATTCACACTTTGTGCGACATTTTATATTTATATTAATAACCACTCACGCACTTTCTACCTATGTAAATGCTTGGGAAACAAATTAAGTTTCCCATTCGGAATGGGAAACAGAAAAAAATTTCAGAAATGTTTCGCGAGCGTCCAGACCAAAGAAACATTTTTGAAACATTTCAGAAACATTTAAGAAACATTTCAGAAATGTTTCTCTGTTTCTGAAATGTTTTTTAAATGTTTATGAAATGTTTCTTAAATTTTTCTGAAATGTTTCAAAAATGTTTCTTTGGTCTGGATACACCTTAAGGAAATCTGATTCATCAAAGAGGGCTTTTAGAAAAGCTTCAGTCTAAGCTTCGAGGACACCATGACACTGACAAAATCCGCGACTTTGGATAACGCGAAATATACATCTCTTGAAGAGTCTGCGGTCTTTCGTCGGAATTTTGTTTGGCATTTTGCATTGGCATTTTGCATTTCGCCAAGATCAATTAGCCGATTTATATTTGGCATATCGTAACTTCGTCTTATGTTAATTCGCTGTTTGTCGTTTCGTTTTATTTATGTTATTTCACATGCTTGCTATTTAGAATATAAATTGTATTATCTTGTGGACCTATTTCATGTTAATAAATTTTGCACGAACTCATTTGTTTCAGACTAACATTACTTTTCTGAAGAACCAATTAAAACACAGTGGCGCAAAATTTTAATTGAATTAGGACGATGCTAAAGCTGTTTTAGTATGATACTAGGTTAAAACAACGAATTTGCAAATTTTAATCGAATATAACATCATACTTTCTCTACCCTTTTATTAAAGTTAAAATCATCGAATACCTACTTTATTTTTTTAGTATCGTGCTAGATTCATATGATTCTTTGACATTTGTAAACATCAAAAAAGGTTCGTGTACTTACTTTTTTACACGAAATGTCATTGTTTTAGGTGTGTTCAGAAGCAATTTATTAAGAAAATTCTTTTAGTGCGATACTAGTTAGAAAATGTTTAAAATTAAGAATGAGTTAGTAAACTACTATAAAGTTAGCAAATTGTTAAGTAAATGGCCATCAATTCTCGGTCGTACGTTGAGTAAGTTTTTTGAGGATCTGTTAGCTTCTTGGAAAAGAAAGCTAGTGGTTTGGTTTCATCGGCTATCGTCTGGTTAAAGACGGCACCTAAGGCGAAATCCGATGCATCAACTGCCAACGATACCTTGGAGTTAGCAGAATTTTAAGTAAGATTTATAGTGGATAACTGCCTGTTATGGCTTTACCCCACTACTTGGCCTACCAAGCACTGACGGCCCAGGACAAGGTCCCAGTTGCTTTTTTTCTGGATGAAAGGAAACCACCCCCTTCCAGCCTCGTGCAAGACTAGATTCCTAGACAAACTTTTCTCCACATCGCTCGCAGATGCTTCATCGTTGGTCTTGTCTTCGGAGTACGAGTAAGGCATCTCCAGGCTGTTCCAAATTTGTACTGTGTAGGCAGTTCTACCTTTGGTACGGATCTAATTGTTTTATCTATCTATTGCAACATCTGCTACAATAGCCAATCACGTATGTTGATTGGTTAACCACAGCCACCTCGAGCTCTCTTTAGAGAGGGCCTTCCCAGTGACAGTGATTCCATGATCCTTACTCTATGGGGGCTATAATTAGCGGGGGATTCAGCAATCACTGTCCCCGAGGTACCCAATTAGGGTATTAATTAGTATATAGATATAGTATGTAATATCTTTAATTTTATTATTATTATCCTATTGATATCAATAAACGATATCTTTATCTTAATTTTGTTCTTACTTGTTACAAATATTATGGAGTTATTTTAAAAATATCACCAATAATATTACAGGCGCTTAATAAATTAAGCAAATGGAGTAAAAACCCCGTCGTGCAGATCACAGCTGACCGAAGTCAACCACAATCCGCACCGAATTTTTCGATTAGTCTTGCATTTCGTCCTACACCGAATAGGGATAGACACTCCCCGCAATCTTTTAACTTCAAGTACCAGGAAGGACCATCAATTACGACTGCTTAACCAAGACTACTAAGCAAGAGAGACGCATTCGCTCAACTACCTTTTGTCGTTGGTCGTGACCCCGACATCACATCGTTCAAGATTTGTATAAATCAGCACCAGGGATCCGTTGCTTAGATAGCTGAGATAGGATATAGTACGAGTACCAAAATTTTTTCGGACATGGCTTGAACTACAACCGATGTCCTTTCGCGTTCAAAATTTTACTTTTATTATTTAGCAATCTTATTTTATTTTATTACGTCAATTCCATAGATTGCTATGCATACATCGAACGAAAGAGATGTTTCGATCGCTTTAAATTATGTATGACCGTGACCATTCTGGTCTTATCGAGTTTTCTTAGTTGTCTAATCTCCAGCAAGCCAGAGAAAAGAAGTAAGCCCTCCCACCACGACAAGGTGTAACTCATCGGGGGAACCTTGGAGTTAGCAGTAGGATGAACTTAAAGAGTGGTTTTACAATGCGCTTCTTTGTACTCGAAAAATGCTGCCTCGGAATCGGATGTCCATTTAATCTGCCGTTTGTCGTTCTTCACGTTACCTTCGCTGAGTTTTTGTAGGCGATCTTGGATTGTAGCTCCGTTCGGAATAAACCTACGATAAAAGTTTATCATAGCTATGAATCTGCGTACGTCCTTGGCTATCGTAGGCTTTTCAAATTACTGAATTGCTGCAACCTTACTAGGCAACACGGTTTGATTCCAGCAGGCGTCACAAGGTGACCTAAAAATTGAACCTCTGACTTACCCCACACGCACTTCGATAGGTTGACAGTAAGACCATATTCACGTAGCCTTGTGATGATGTTTCGAAAATGAAGCTCATGTTTTTCGGCTGATTCGGAGACACACAAAAGATCATCTATATAAGGTACCACGAAATCTAGACCACGCAAAACCTCGTCGATCATCCGCTGAAACGTTTGTGCTGCGTTTTTGGGGCCTTCTGTCATGTAGTAAAGATCCCATAATCCAAAAGGAGTGGTTGTTGCTGTTTTTGGTACATCAGATGGTTGAACTGGGACTTGATGGATCGGTGGTGCTGAAGACTTTTTTGCCATGGCAGATGTTGACGAAGTCTTGAACATGGGCGATTGAATATTTATCCTGTACTGTGTTGTCGTTGAGGCGTCTTTAATCTCCACACGGTCGCCAAGTGCTGTCCTTTTTTGGAACCATGTGCAAAAGATATGACCAGTTACTTTTTGATGATTTGCAAATGCCTTGTAGAATATTGCCTTTGCAGATTTGAGTTTTTCGGGTGGTAGTTGGCGAGGTTTTGCCGTGACTGGTGGACCAGTTGTTAAGATGCGATGGGTTATTCCAATTTGGATTGCCTTGCGTTTCAATGGCTATTTTTCGAGATACGAAAAAGGATTATTTTTATCGATCAATTTTACCTGAGGAGTGACAGAAGAAACAATGCTGCCCACGTTGAATAACTCGCTAGAGTTAATTGTCTGCTTCGTAAATCTACTGAAAGAAAATCAGCGCCAATGAGGGGCGTCGCTACATTCGCAACTGTAAAATGCCATGGAAAAGTCCTTCGTAGGCCGAGCGATAAAACGAGTTTCTCTTGTCCATAAACGTCAATTTCAGAACCGTTTGCCGCGTAAAGTCTGAGGAAGTTTAATTGTTGGTTTTTCGTGTAGTAGATGAGGCGAATTTTTGGCGGGATGATAGATACGTCCGCACCAGTATCAATCAAAAAATTACGTCCGATGGTTTTATCATACACAAATAGTCGAGCTGATGAAGCACCGAGTTCATTCGCCTCTATTTGAACTCGGCAGTCTAGTTTTCCGTCGAAAAAGTGCATGGTGGTCGGCATTTAGTCGCTTTCGATCCAAACTTGTAGTGGAACCAACAATAATCTTTTTTCTCAGAACCACGGCATTGTAGGCCTCGTTGCCTCGAATGAGATGGAGTGCGATCGCGACGGACACGTTGTTCGAGCAATCGAAAACGTCTACTGATGTTGTCCATGTGCATTGACAGCCTAGCTAATGGTGAAAGCGAGGGGTCTTCTTTGTGAGAATTGCTCGGTTTCTGGGTTTTAGCCACTGACACAACGTTTGTGGTTTCAATAATTCGATTGGCCATTTTCGCCACCTTGTCGAGTGTTTCGTGTGTCCAGGGAGACAGTATTTGCTGGAGGCTCATAAGGAGGCAGCCTAACCACAGCAGTGTTGTCGGAATGGCTACTATAGTAACATTTGGCTCCTTTACTGCGGGAAGGGCTACTGTGCTCCCTATAAATCAAAAAGGCTCCTCCCTCCCATCTTGAGGCTGTGACTAGTAATATATATTAGTTTTTTGCACATAGTCCTAAACGAACACTGGAACTTGAAGAGTTTCAAAAATATTTTTCAGTTGAGGTCCATAAAATTCTTAAAATGTCATCAACTAGGTGGATTTCGTTGGAGAGCGTTATCTCAAGAATTCTTGAACAGTGGGTTCCTCTGCAACATTTTTGAATTTGGCCCATAATATCTTCTCAGAGCTTACGGAAATATATAAAACATATTTAAGTTTCTTGGGTTACGTTTTGAATATAACAAAAAAAATAAACATAGAATTTCAAGCGGAGGCCCCAAAAATGCATACCTTGCTCCAAACTGTAAGAATGTATTTAAAAACCCTTCTTCAAAATTTTGTCAAGCCAGAATATATACATAGATGATTTACAGCTACATAAAATCGATTTCTCCAACGATAATATTTTTTTAAATCTTAATTACGTTTAATTTGATGATAAAGTTTTAGTGGCAATACAAGGTATTGACCCCAAGAACCTAGCACCAAGTTTAGTCCCAATTCAATTTCAATTTTGTTTTATTGAACATCTATTTACAATTCGGCTTACATAAGATACTACATATGCATGAAAATTTACATTTGTTGGCTCATAGGGCTCCTAACTATATACAGGGACTTAAGTTTAATTATTTTTATATAAAACTTACATGACAAAAAAAATTTAATTTAAAATGTTGGTTGACTGTATTGTCCTCAGGGTGTTCATTCCTGGTTGTCAGTGGTGATTTTTGTGGGTTGTGGACAGGGATGGCGTTTTAGCCGCGGTGGTAGGCTGACCCAATGTCAGCGTAGAACGAGACTACTTCCTCGTTGTCCATGATTACGTTGTCATCCAGAGTTTCCATCACACTGAGGTACCTCGGCTCGGGATGTCGTTGTTCTGTGGTCATCCTTCTCATAAGCTGATTCGGGTGGTCGATGATGTTCCTCATTAATTTCTTCGTTGAATGAACTAGATATTTGTCCAGTGGGATTAAATTCGCTTCTGTGTAGAGATGCTCGTTCCTGTAGCGCTTCTGTCGTTGACGGTCGAAGTAGAGTCCAGTGCAGATCCTCAGTATCTTCCTTTCGAATAGTTGCCAAGTTTAGTCCCTTTGATGATGTTATTTCTAAATTTAGCGGATGACTATTTCTTAATCAAACTTCTATGTCAATGGACTTAGACTTTGAAGATTTTTACCGAACACTAAAAATGCTTTAAATGAGACTATGGTTCCTTGCGAAAAGTGGGAACCGTCTAAAAGTTTGATTGAGAAGTAAAAAAAAAGAGGTCTGGACTCAAAGAAATAATAATGTGTGTATATTTATTTTTATATTATATAAGTTACATATTTGTTTTTAAAAAACCTACTTTTAATATTTTTAATTAATTTCTTAATAATGATCAATTTTCAGTTATTTATTTTCCTATTTAAAATAAGGCTTCTTTTGAGGCTATATTTATATAGATATATAACTTCAGATATGAATTGCTTTTTGTTTTGTTTAGTCCAATAGAACGTTACGTGCATGTGTCCTTCTTAGGGTGTGTTCACAACGGAGCGGAGCTGCGATAAACGTTTCGAGCAGCAATGTGATTAAAGCTTTGAGATTTTTACGTTGATTGTTGTTGTTCGAAGCGCTGCTCCGTTGCGAACACACATAGGAAAATCAATGTAAAGATTTCTCAGCTCTGATCAAATCGCAGCTTGAATCGTTAATCGCAGTTCCGTTGTGAACATACCCTTAGACATTTTTGTGTGTAGGTATGAATAAAAATATCATCATTATTATCATATTTTAGTTTCTTTTCATTTGTGACCGCATCAATTATTTGATGAAATGTCCCGAATTTTAACGTGGCTCCTCAATGCTCCCCTAATTTTATGAAAAGTGCTACTCTCGGAATTTTTGAAACGACAACACTGAACCACAGTGCTGTGAGGAATTTGTGCTCGAAGTTTTCTCCAGCGATATTTCGCATTTCCTCAAGAAGGCGTAAGGGCTTCTTATCAAATAGGTCTATCTGCGAAAGAAGTTTTTTAGTATTACCGTGATCATTGGGTGTAAATTCTTTGATGAGCAGATTTTTGAGGGCGATGTATTTTCCGGAAGCAGGAGGTTGTCTTAAAAATCCACGAATTTTCTCAGCTACCGTTTGACTAAGCTGATAGACTACGGTGTGGTACATTGAATTGTCGGTACTGATTCGATTTACAACAAACTGGGATTCCAGGAGGAAAAACCATAGCTCTGGGTCAGATTTAAAAAATTCCTGAGTTTGGATGCGACTGACATTGAACATCTGCGAAAACTCAGTCGTCTGAGTTTCTGCGTTGGTGTGGTCAACAGGTATGACGTCCACTGGGCTTGCTGTTTTTCCATCGTCGTCTTGTTTGCTGGTCATTGCAAAAAACAAAATAATTTCCTTCGGAGATCGGGGTCACCAATTTTATTTCAACTTAAAAATATAACAAAGTAAAATTTTAACAATTTGTTGGACTTTAGGAACTGGTAAGCGATGACTATTCGCTGTCGATGTCGAATGACCAATCTGTTAGTTATCGCATTTTGATTTTGTTGTAAGTTGATCTGGTGATGTGATGTGCGAGACTTCTTAAACGGTATATAATTTTAATCCGTAGGAGGATTATCTTATTTACTTATATACGTATGAAAGGTATCTGCCTAAGACACGCTACTTTAAGTCCTCTGAGTCTCGAGTACGCTGCTTCCAGTCATCTAGGCCAAGCATCAGCGATGGTTTGTTCTTTAAACCGGAAATTCGGTCTTCCTTGTCGGTGTGAAAATGGGGGGCTAGCCTGGCATTCGGAGACTCTCTTAGCTAGAGCATTGTTTTCCATTCGCTCAATGTGGCCGATCTAATGAAGTCGACGTGTTTTGGTTTTCTGGACTAAATCCACATCTTGGTAGAGCTGATACAGTTTGCGATTATATCTTCTTCTCTCTTTTGTTCTCTTGGCATAGAGAACCAAATATCCGCGGAAGAATTTTCTTTCGAAAGAGCCCAATATCTTCTCTCCCTTTCCGCTTATAGTCCAATACCCGACGCGGCGCCGCCGTAAGGCAGGACTGGTGGTATAAGAATTTTGTAGAGAGTGCACTTCGTCTTAAAAGTGAGGAGTTTTTAACCAATTTGTTTTGCTCAACCAAAGTAGCAGCGGTTTCCTAGGCTAATTTTTTGCCGAATATCCACAAAGGTGTCGTTCTGGATTTAATATTAACTCCGAGATAGATGAACTTCTTAACTACCTCGGCAGTGTTTGCTATTAATAGTGACGTTTTGCCCTAATCGACAGTTGTTTGTTTATTTGTTGAAAGCCTATAGGTCTTGGTCTTGTCCTCATTAACTTCAAGACTAGAAAGTCTCGCCTGATCTTCAACACCCGAGAAGAACTGTATTATAGAACGATGGGAACGGTCGATGATGTCGATAGCGTCAGCTATGGACAGATTTGTTGAATATAGTGCCCTTAACGTCTGCCCTACGCACCATCTACTATAGAACGAGATTGAAGAACTCACATGATAGGGTGACTACTAGGATGAAACTTAGAGCTATGCGATCGCGGAATTTGTTTCCACAGAAGGGCCTCCCATGGTCGACAGGTCGAAGTGGAGTAGAATGTCACTACTAATTACCATGCAGCACAAGAATGTTTACTAACCAAGTCGTTCTACAGATACAAATTTATGAAGGTAAAGCATTTTTTAAAAGATCTGGTAAAACATTTTAATCTCGGAGCTAATGCACCACCAAATGTTATGTAAGAGCACAGTAGAACCCAGCCAAGTTTGAGGAACTACACCCTTTTTACAGGAACAAACTCTGGAATTTTCGACCCCTTCTAACTTAGTAGCAATAAAGGCAGACATTTAATTTCAAAGCTTTTGCTGAGCTGATCGAACACAGACACCTTTCCAAATTTCAACGCTTAAGCATTAGTGGTTTCTAATCGTGGAGTCCTACAAAAATCGGTAAGACCGTAACTGACTCACTGACTGTCTTTGAAAAATCGAAAATTTGGAAGTTTCTAGTTAGGGGCGTGGCATCCCCCTAATTTCTCAAAAGTTCCTATAAATTACGAGTATATGGAGTATTTTCGATTGTTGCAGAATAATGAACATTGGTTGAGCGGTAGGGCCAAGTGGTAACCCCAAATTTTAGTCAATAACAATAATAACAAAATGTTCTCGCATAATTTGGATAATAGACTTCATAAGCTTAGATCTTGGTGTGCTTTTAGATTTCAATTTTCACGGCTGATTTATTTCTCACAGGGTTATCAACAAAATACCAGACAAACAAAGGTACCTCTTATATTATAGGGTGACCAGATGGTTTTATTTTGAAGCTACATTCAAGCCATTATTTATATGGAATATCACATCATAGATGCTTGATCGATGATTTGTGAATTGTGTTCGGTCCAGCACTTATATACTATTTAACTGAGCAAACTGTTATTTTATCTCTTTTTGATGATGGTGTTCCTAACAAAGGAATTTCATTCTGACACCACAAAACGATATGTTCCTTCACAGGATGAGATGCGGTTCTCATTATATGGTAATTGTTTAAAATGTTTATATATATTTCATGTAGCAATTATTTTGAATATTATTTCAGAAAAAACTCTTGATGATTTTGTAACTGCAAGGAGTAAAAATATGTTTTCCCGTCTGCAACTTAATGATAAGTTCCTTGAGTTAAGTCCCTCTACTTGAGAAAAGGACAATCTTTACATAGTTGCAAAACAAAAAGGCCTTCAATTAAGAGCTTTCAACGATACAGCAGAAAGAGCTGTAAAGCTCGTTCAAGATTTCAACGGACTTACCACTGCAGAAGAAGAGCAAAAGCAATACCTCCTTCGATGTGTACAGGAGCATAGAAAATTATATCATGACTACAAAAAGATACATTGAAGAGAAAAACCATCAGTTAATTTAAAATTTCTAATAGTAAAAATTATTCCTTATTTATTAAAAAAGTTAACAGAATTAAACCAAACACTTAAAAATTTTCATAGCCTTTTTTAAAAATCTTTAAAATTAAGTCACGTCGGGTTCCCATCATCCTAGAGGGATGAAATTTTGTACATAAGTTGCTTTAAGCAACACAAAAAATATTAGGGGGTATACATTCCTGAAACCCAAAAATTAAAAATAAAGTCCATATAAGGGACACCCTAATGTACATACATACTTCGCAAGCTAAAAAGTTTGTATACAAATGTGAAAATCTCTCACAAAGTGTATAATTTATTCTTTATGACGCTAAATGTTTCAGCTCATACGTTAGCAAACATTTAATAAACTTAACTTTAATTCAGGAATAATGAGATAGAACTTACCATAATTTGATGAGTGTGCTGTTGAAAGGCTGATTATGTTGGATTCCTTTCGAATATCCTTTATTCCAGAACGCTGTTGAGTATTTTTCTCTGAACAAATTGTTGGCGCCATTATTTTAGTTTTAAGTTTAATTAATTTAATGTTCCTTAAAACATATAGGTAAATTTGTTCCGATATAATAATTGTTTGCTTCGTTTCTCTGAAAAAAAAAAACAAATGCGTTAATTGAACTGAATATGACAAATTGATACAATGTATTTCAATTTTTATCAATTCATTTTCCATAAACAGATTTAAATTGCTTGGAGGTTAAAATTTATCGATATAAAAAAACAATCAAATGCGATGGTCTACTCGTATCTTTTTTGAACCAGGCTATGAAGTTAGTAGTATATTCGATGTTCGATGTTTTTTTTTTATAATTTAATAATAAAATATTCCCTTTTTACGTGCGACTTATAAGTACTATAAGGCAAGTTATGCATTCGGAAAAAAAATCGAACTCGATATTTTGATCAAGTTGACATTACGATGATAGTGAAGACCAAAAAAGTGGGTCTCGCAATTCTGTGTTTCTGTCGGTTCGACTACAGCCTAAGCGGCTGGGCCGATTTTCTTCAAACTTGTTTTTTTTTTCGAAATTTTATAAATATTTTTTTTTTCTCAAAAATTCTCCCACAGAATTTAAAAAAAAAATATAAGAATTTCATTTAGTTAAAACTAGGTAATGGTTGAAATTTTTTTTTCAAAAAAATATTATTTTTGGTAGCCCCCCTGAGTTCATTTGTTTTTTTTTTTTTTATTTTCTCGATTTAAACCATTTTTTTTATGCTAAAGCTCCTCCAAACTTCAAATATTATTACATATTCAAATTTTCAATTCTTTATTTTTTGGATTTTGAAAAAAAATTCAAAATTTTTTTTTTGAAACTCAGTAGTATTTCGAAAACTCCATGGCCAATTTTTTTTAAACTTGACAAATAAAAGTTTTCTAATATAATCTACAATATTGAAAAAAAAAATTATTTTATTAGTTTTATCAAAAACTAATGGTACCTTCCATACAAATGTTAAAAAATGGTTTGAGAATCTTATTTTTCTCGAAAAGGGTTTCGAGAATTTGGCTAAAATTTTTTTCTTTTGATTTATTTTTATGATCTATAAAATGCACGACTGGATCCACGAACTTGCTCTTATGTAAAAGTACTTTGGAATTTAAGATACATTTTATAAATATAAAACATGGATTTAATGAGATAATAATGTTCAAATGCATAAAATTGCCGTCTGGTTTCCGGAAAAGTATGAATTTATGCAAATAAACTTTAAAAAATCGTTTTATTATTAAATAAAATTTTTATATAAGAAATTTCTCTAAAATTTTTCAAGAAAAAAATGTGGGATGCGAATTTTAAGTATTTAATAATATTGGTTTTGGGAAATAATTTCAAAAAATAATCGTTCATAGGTTTTGAAGATATTGATTTAAAGTTTTTTTTTTTCTACCCAATAAATATTTTTTCGAATATTTTTATATACAATATTATTTTAAACTTAAGGGGACTCCTGCTAAAAATTTTGGGTTAATATCCTTAGAGCCATTAATGAGAAAGTCGAAAATCAAAAAAACGGGTCTATGGCAGGTACCCCTAATAACATTTTGCCCCAAAATTTTTTTTGACCAAAATGTAGTCCATGTCCATAATATCACACTTAATTTTTTTTATCAAAATCGTTAGAGCCGTTTTCGAGATAAATAAGATTTTGCATTACGGGTGTATGGGGGGTACCCTTAGTTTTGGAGCTAAAAAAAAAATTTCAATTTCTCCTCTAGGGAATCACCGAAGACTCTTAACTACCGAGATTGAAGAAAATACCTCCGGTAGTTTAGGCTGTAGTTCGAGGTACAGACATACAGACATACAGACATACAGACAGACAGACGGAATTGTCGGACCCACTTTTTTCGTCTTCGCTATCATCGTAATGGCAACTTTGATCAAAATCTCGAGTTCGATTTTTTTTCCAAATGCAGAACTTGCCCTATAGTACCTACATATATCGCAAGTAAAAATTGAAATCTAGATATTACTGACTGTACCTACCATAGAACGATTTTTTCGAATTTTGAATTTCTCATTATCGGCATAACGGATTTTGATGAAATTTGTTATAAAGAAGCTTCTAAAAAGTTTAAAAAGCATTGCATTTCAATACTTAAAAAAAAATATTTTTTTTAATTTTTAGAAAAAAAAGTCATTTTTTTGGAAAATTCGATATCTCAAGAACGGCTTAGTATTTTTCTTGGAAATTTAACTCTTATTCGTACAATAATAAAAACTTAAAGTTGGCGTACCAAAATTTTTTCTTAAAAATGTTTTAAAAATTTTGTACATAAAAGCTTATTTTTTTAAGGGACCACTACAACGACTTATAAAGAAGGCTTGCTGTAAGCCTCACCGAAATATTGAGCTTTCAAAGGTGATTTGTTGGAGACAGTAGCTTCGTTTTCACTGGAAGTCGTGCGTGCGGCGATAGACGCGAGGCCGGTCGTTTAAGAAAGTGTTTGAAGGCTAAGGGGGGACACTTTGAATAATTTCTTATATACTTATATTGTAAATTTAATACTTAATAAATAACGTAAAAAGAATTTTGATTGCTTTTTTATTTTTTAAATAAAACATGTTTTTGTTAGGGACAGAACTTATGGCAGGACTAGGTATATTTATTACTTGTTTTGTATCTTATCCTACCTTCCACTGTAAAATCGTGCGCTGATTTCAGCGCCACTACCAGGATAGCGTTGGCATCACAAAACCACGCTCTATGATAATGCTACAGGTATAGGTTATACAAAGGGTCCAGACATCCAACTGAAAGTATTGTATGATGCAGAAATGCAGTTGATGAATGAGTAATTGATGATTTGACATTTGACAATTCCGTTGTTCGATGCTATCTCAGAAACTCCATCTCAAGCTTGAGAAATGTCCGATTCCGATTTGGATACGGTCTTACAAAATTTTTTGAAGACGATCTTTAAGTTTTAATAATCATTTATTCTTAAGTTCTCTTTACAAAATTCCACTTCTACCAACAAATTAATTTTGTTCAAAAAACCAAGAATTTCCTATTAGTTGTATTACAACAATGTAGCATTAAAATGTATCAAACACAATTATACAATTATACACAAATTGGGTGTCATTTCCCTATCCGTTTTGATGATCGATATATATAACATAACATGCATACAAACATTCATTCATTCACGTATGAGAATCACATCTCACATGTGACAGCAAACTGAAGTCACATGCAAAAAAACTAAGTCTTTGGGTGTATAATTGTTGCTTAACTACAACTAGTTAATATCATGGGTGAAAAGATAACAAAACAAAATAGAAGTAAGCGCTTTGCGCAAAACGTGTACCCATTTTATTCTGTTGCTTATTTATTTGTTTTACAAATGCTTGGTTAACTTAGATTGAAAATAGCGTTGCCACAGATTTAAGAATGTTTTATCTTTAGTGCATTAATATCTTTTGAATATGGTGAGTAAAATTCAAAACTTACTTTAATCGCAGAGCTCACATTATATTGACAGACAGCATCAGTATTGCCATGTTATATTCTTAAGAGTAAAAATTGTTAAATTTGATGAAAAAAAAAAGAATCTATCTAATCTATATTATCTACTTGTAAAATAAATAAGCTAAATGTTATTTTTGAGTTTATATTAAATGAAATTAACTGAAAGTGAATTCGTGTATTAGGCTGTGAAAAAAGTATCTATTAAGTGTCAGGAGATTTTTTTTTAACAAATGTGTATCAATAATGTAATACATCCCCCTCTCGTTTATTCATAAACGTCAAGATATGAAGTATTTCTAAAAACAGGAATCATTTTTTTAATAAAAAAAAAAACACTTCGTTGAGTGGAAAAAGAAATGACAATTTCCATGTTTGTCGAAAATAAGATTTTTTAACAAAACGATGCCGAACAAGTTGGTTATTAATAAAGGTTTGGTTGGTTTAGTTCCAAAGCATTCGTCTTTATATTGTACCGTAATTGGTAATATTTTTTGCACTAAACGTGAGATTTTTTTTATTTTGGCAACTGTTTATAGAATATTGTGGCAACACTCTACATGAATATTGAAGTTATATAGCTGTCAGATATGCTTGGTAGGTTAAAATAAAAAGTATGTATGTAGGTACATATTACTTAACTTTTATTTTACTATTATGTACAGGGGTTTTTCTTTAATGAATCGATGTAGGACATAACAATAGGACAACTGACTAATTCATTATTTGTGTCATCTCTTATTTCAGTAATTGAAACATGAATAAATTATACAAACACAACAGTGACGTCAACATTGGAAGTCAAAACAATTACTCACTCCATTCATGGGAATTCTATTTTAATAGGCAAGCGAATGAATGTTTGAGGTGAGCATATACATAGCATAACAACTGGGTCGCACGTTTCAGTTTGTGATATGTATGTACATATGGCTTGATGTATATTTTTAAACGAAGAGATACTTTTGTTGAACTTAAGCTAAGTGTACACGATTGGTAGATCTTACAATATTGTAAGACCTTACAATGTCTGACAATTATCTACCAATGAGCTGACAATTAAGTTGTGTGTGTACACGGTTGGTAGAAAATCTACCAATCCCTTACAATTAATTGTCAGAAGTTGGCTGACAATTCATTTTCAGATAACCGGCTTAATACCTACCAAATAATTGTAAGAGATTGGTAGATTTTCTACCAACCGTGTACACACACAATTAATTGTCAGTTTTTGTTGGTTATGCAAACTGACAATTAAACCTTGGCTGCAAATTTTCTGACAATGAAAAAATTGTATGATGCTAAAAAACGAACATCTTACAATTTCTTCATTGTCAGAAACGTCAGACAACGATAAAAATTGGCAGGCCTGACAATAAATTGTGTGTGTACACGATTATCAAATACCTTACAATTTACCGTCTTACAATTAATTGTCAGATACATTTTCTGACAATTAATTGGAAGATTACACGATTGTCAGCTAGCGTACACATGATTGTCAGGTTTCTTACAATTAATTGTCAGACAATGATCTAACAATTAATTGTCAGACAAATTTTCTGACAATTAATTGTAAGACTACACGATTGTAAGACATTGTAAGCATGTTTTTCACTGACAGATCTGACAATATTGTAAGATCTACCAATCGTGTACACTTAGCTTTAGAAAATACATACTTGGACAGTATGAACAAAATTAAACAATGAAAAAAGTCACATTGGGTTAACATGGCGTGAATTTTAAAGCGTTCAGATGGTTTTTGGTTTTAGTTTACGTTTAGTAGGCATTAAGGCTCATATTAATGTAAGATTTACACCACTTACATATACAGCATAACAGATTCTTTAGAAACGAAAATTCACATAATAAATGGCGCAACAAATTTATAAACTTTGTTTTACTTTAAGAACTTTGAAGCATAGAGTATCTATATCATATAGAGAATCCACTGTAAGGTCGACGACAACTCTCTGATATTTAGATGAAATAGGTACGATGAAATAAAATGATAATTGTGGCAGATTAGTTAGAACAAGTATTCAATCTTTTTTCCCACAGAAATAATTGAGCATTGAACTCGACCAACCTATTTATTAAGACTTAAACTCAACCCATCAGAATCGAAGAAATTTGAGCAAAGCTTTTCTATAATAAGTATACATAATTTGAAAATGAAACGTCACTTGCACCTGTCACTAATTTTATGCTGACAAAAATAATGAGACACTTTGGACCATTTTCACAATTATAACTATAATACCTACTCGGAAGCTTAAAGAAGCTAACAAATTATTAAAATGGGAAGTTACTCGTGACACTGTCATTCATGACAAGAAAATAGAAATAGTCAATTTGTAGCTGCGTGTAAATGTGAGATAAGTTCCCAAGTGTGTCATTTTGAAATAGATGCTCTTGTTTTCTGGGCACATTTACATGTACTGAACCGATCTTAATAGTATAACTAAACATAAAATGTTTTGAGCGTGTTCACAATGCGCTCTATAAGCTCATAATAAAATAACTGAATAGACAGAGTAAAATGCTTAACACAAGGACAAGCATTTGACAGGTGGAAATTAAAAAACAAATGGCGACAGCTTAGTGTTCAGGTGCGTTTCAAAAACAACTCGGAGCGCTCAGAGCACGCTTGGTTCAGAGGATGTTCAGAACATGCTCGACATACTCTAATCTTAGAAGAAAAAATAAAAGCAATAAAATGCAACCGAATGCTGGTACGTATGTACATATGTTATCAATCTGGACAAAGATGAATGCATAATATTTACTTTTATATTCTCTAAATCTCATTTACAATAAAAGTTGAAACTCTGATGTAATTAAACAATTCCATAGTCGAATTGCATTGTCTTCTAAATATTCAGTTCCAGATTAAAAAAAAAAAACACTGTAATAAGTACGTTATTAATAATCAGTTTTGTGACTTAAATCTAATAAATTAAGAAGATAAACAAGACAAACTATAATCATCAAAAGTGTTTTTCGTTTGATAACTTTTATGCACACCCATGCTGCAAAGATTTTACTTTTATCAATTTATATTGAAACGTTGAATTAAACAAAAACAATCTTCCCAACCTTCAAATAACAAGTACAAAAGTACAATAAAAAAAATGCCAGAGTTAGGGATATATTTAAACATCGAACACCATTTTTAACCTATGTACATATTTATTCATCTAGTTTTTTCTATTTCTTTCAGTTCAAAAGCTATTTTTAGGAAGATATACAAAATTGTATTTCAGGTAATTTACATAAAGACGAGTTCCGTTGCTGACGTCTATGTCATTTAACTTGTCAACAATCTACTTTATCTTTTACTCGGTTTACTTGACCTACATGTGTGTATATACAATATTGAACATCATCAATTACCTATCCGTTAAAATATGTATGTATTTACTTTGTGTAAAGTATACACACAATATCTTTATCAGAAATATAAAAAAAAAAGTGTTGTTTCTTAAACTTTTTTTTATACTGAGGCTTGTTCATCAATATCTAAGGTAAATAAATTTCAGACATCATCTGTAATGAAATCGCAAAATAAAACGATCAATTCAGTGATCCTAATAAATGTTCCCAACAAACGTGTCTAATAAATGTCGGTCGTAAAAAAGGTAGCACGAGCACATTCAAAATCTAAAACGTGTCTCGAAAAAAAAAATAAAAACTAACAAAACGAATTTATTTTATTTTCTCATGACTACCTATTATTATTTGAAGAAAAAACATTTTTGGGATTATTTCACTATAAAATAAAAACAAAACAATTCAATTATTATAAAATCTGAAAAGAATCAGTGTTGTTTTTTATTTCGCATGTCATTTCCGGCCACGAGAATGAAACTCGTATTTGTTTATTAGTCAAATATGTATATATAACATACCACCACAGTAGAGCGAAATATTTATAAAATAGATTCAGATCCAGAATCTATAGTTAGAGATATTTGAAATTTTCATTCAGCTTTTGTTGATTCCATCAATAGGGTAGTAATAATAAACTTTTGATTCCAATCATTTAAACAGACACTTTTTCTTATTTGTTTGGACTTGCTGAATATTAGTAAGTACGAGTATTGAGAAGGTGTGTCTGCTGTTTATAAGCAGGCGCTTAAAAGTATCTCAAATAAAATAGCATCCCAAAGTTTTCCCCACTTTACATTTTTATTTTTTTACCTTTTCTACACCTTTTTTATAATTTTGAAAAATTTCCTTTAAAATTATTTAAAAAAAATTTATTAAAATTTGTAGGTATGTCTAAAATAAACAAAGCTTTTATCAGCCAGGTTCCAAAAATCGAAATACGAGGGCGGTCCGATAAGTACTTAGCCTATAAAAGAAAAACAAAAATTTTGGAAAAGTGGCGATTTATTTCTCAAACATAGTCTCCTTTTAGCTCGATACACTTCATAAAGCGATACCCCAACTAAATTTCCCCATCCGAAAAATAGGTTTTCTCGATGTCTGCAAAGTAGGCCTCCGTGGCGGCGATAACCGCCTCATTCGACTCAAATTTCTGCCCGGCGAGTGATATTTTCAAGTTTGCAAATAAAAAAATTGGAAGGGGCAAATCTTTGAGAATACGGTGGATGGGGCAGCATTTCTTAGTGCAATTCGACCAATTTCAAACACTGCTCTGAAGTGGTGAGCAAACGCGGCATCCATCGAGCTGACAGCTTTCTCATGTCCAAAATTTCGTGGAGGATGTGACCCACGCAGTCTTTTGAAATGACTATTGTTTCAGCTATCTCGCGCACCTTCAATCGGGGGTCTGCCAATACGAGATCGTTGATTTTTGACGCGTCATCCTCTGTGGTAGCCATTTTCGGGGCACCTGGGTAGGGCTCAACAAAAAGCGATGTGCGACCATGTTGAAACTCGTTATACCAGTTTTTGATGGTCGCCAAAGAAGGAGAAGAGTCACCGTACACAGCATATAAGCACTTTTTCATTTCGCTGTGCGATTTGCCTTCCAAAAACAAGTATCGAATCATCGACCGATATTGCTCTTTTTCCATTTTTCCAAGATTCGCGGACAAGCTGGCTTCCACACATGGTCAAAACAAAACTAAATACAAGTCCGATTCGGCTGAATCGTAGCCGTCTAAGAGAATGTACCAGATAGTAAATCCCTCTGGCGATGCTGGTACAGTCGGGCGGTGGGGCTAAGTACTTATCGGAACGGCCTCGTAAAATCGAATGAATTTGTTTTCAATGTTCTACATTTCACTCGCTTTCATAATTTTGAAATTATTTCGAACCACTTTGATATCGTTTTCCATTAATTTCTTTCAAGGATCTAATCATTCCGAAGTCCAATGGAACAGTGCTAACTACTCGTACTTCTAGTTCTAATCAACTTTGAAATTTTGTCTTTTTGTATTAATAAATCGTGATGGTGAAAATATGTTATTTATTATAACGAACTGCAGTTACTCCCAAAATTGAGAGTACACTAGTATATAATCATTATTTTTACTCTTTTAATGAAACAGATATTAATTTTCAATGATTTTTTTAATTATATTTTTATTCAAGAACTGATATTTGAAAAAAAAAACACTATTAAAACAATAAACAAAACAAAATAACAAATAAAATACTAAGAAAATGCATTATTTCTACTCACAAAATTAAACGTACATTTGTACAAAATTTAAAAAACAAAAATACAAATGCAGTATAATTTTCAAATTCAATATTTTGTGAAGCCGCCCTTAGGCTAGTCGCGCACTAGCAACTGCGATCGAAATCAAATAGTTTAATCACCAGTTGCAAGAGAACCGCGCACTGGCAACTCTTTACTGACGCTCACACTCTTTTCTCTCTTGCTCTTATAGAAAACAGCTCAACTGTTGCGAAGGCAATCGTTTAGTTTGTGTCAAAACACAAACTTTTTAGTTGCTCGAATCGAGTTGCTCTAAGTGCGCGGTGTCCCATATAAGCCCATATGTTTCATTTTAGCAACTAAACAGTTGCGAAACTAAAAATTGAAGGTGCGCGCCTGCTCTTAGCCTCTTTAGCGATTTTGCACTGATTCCACCATTTTTTTTTAGTGAAACAAAATTGCTGAAGCTCCTGCGTATGTGGTGAAAAGATTCGAATCATACTATCGACTTGATAAAGGTGCCTTCCCATCAGTTCATTTAAACCAGTAAAACTTCCATTCTTGCATTGTTGCAGCTGGGCGTGGTCTTACGTTTTCTTGTCGAAGGAAATTTTCAAAGATCAGTTGAAAAAAATTTTGATGTTGGAGAATAAAAAGTGTTCTAAATGAATTTAACTTGAAATGTTCAATTAAGAGGCATGAAAATCTAAACTTATTTTTTTTTTTGAAAAATTGGATACATCGATGGGACACAAATCAAGTTGTAACACTATTCCATAAGGCTAGGCGCGCACATTCAATTTTTAGTTTTGCAACTGCTTGGTTCGAGCAACTAAAAAGTTTGTGTTTTGACACAAACTAAACGATTCCCTAAAATATTTTCGCTATTTTGTGCAACGTATAATTATATGCACCTGCACGGACATTCAACCAAGTTCATCTGTTTTCTATAAGCAACCAAACAGTTGTGCAACTAAAAATTGAATGTGCACGCCTAGCCTAATAGAAAAGGATATTTTTCATTTTTTCATATTTTCTAGAACACGGAAACTCACTTCGAAAAATATAAAATCGATATCGGTAAAAGTGAATTTTAGAACAAAAAATTTTATTTTATATTGATTTCAATTCCATTTCGAGTGAAAATGAAATGTAGAACCTGGCTGTATAAGTTCAGGAGCAAAAAGTGTCATTTCGTCCAGGTTAAGTATACATGAAGCTAAAGTTTTAAAGTATGAACAGACTTCTTCAAATTTTGTAGAAATCAAGCTTTCAAGGTAATCTGCATCAAAGTTTCTTTCCAAAATATAGGCCTAATAAAAATAATCTGTGCATGCACCCATATCAAAGACTATAAAGAACATATCAAGGAGATGTGATGACCTCATCGGTGGAGCCTTCGAAACTTGTACGCATAAGTTTCGCTCGCGGACTTGAATCCTAAGGTAGGCCTAGAAGAATTTCGGCGCTGTATGCTGCTGATTTTAAATAGACAAGTTAGGCACCTAGACTCACAAAATGTCTGTCAGTTTCCTAGTTTATTTGAATAAGAAGAAAATAAATATAACAAAAGTAGAATTAAGAGAGTTCAATTAAATTCAATTAAAAAATTTCAGATTAATGAAGATATGAAAATTATTTCGGTTTAAGTGGAGTGAAAGCTCAAGTGACCTCAACTCCAAGGTGCGTTTCGCCTAGATTTTCTATACAAGGATTAAACCAAACATATTTCAATTCAATGCATATACACCGGTCGTATCTGCAAAGGGGGGTTGAAACAAAGTTCAAACTTACTTCAACTCATCAACCTTCTCTTTTAAGTGAGAAAACATTTTCAATTATCTCTATCCTCTTTTCATTGTACTTATTTATTAATAAATAATCTAATAAATTTATGAATCTTCACCTCTATGGGAAGCAACTTTTCTAATGATAAATAATTTATGCACTTCAGCTTTTCATATACTTAGAGTAAAGTCGGGTAATATGGACCACCAATCATATTTTTGTTAATAAAACACAAACGGTATAAGTTTTTTTTTTTAAAGATATTTAAAAAAAATACATCAGTTAATTCTGATTAAGAAAGTAGCAACAAAAGAATAAATTCACTTAATAAAAAAATAACAAAAAACAAAAAGTTAAGTAACTCTAAAACGTAACAAAAAAAAAAAGTGGAGGGTAATATGGACCACCTGGTTTTCAATCCATTGACGGCTATTTATCCAGTTTGGACTCTGACATAAGCCTTGCCAAGCAATGCACATATATCAAAATCATCAACAGTCGATCATTCATCCTCATCCAGACCCGAAACTTCTTATATTGAAATAGCGGGTAATGTGGACCACTTGTTCATATACTCCTTTTCTCCGGTGGTCCATATTACCCGCAACATAATGTTTGAAAAAAAAGCAATTTTACAACAAAATGAGACTCTTTACAATAGTTTTAAAAATAAAAACCTTAAAACAAATATTGACTTCTTATATTTAAAAAAGAAAAGGAGAACAAACTATATTTTTAAAAAATCAGAAACACCTACGAAAAAAAAATAATCACTGCCTTGGATTTTCTTTTAATCCGAACAACTTCGTAACGCGCTACTCCTGACTACTCAAACTATACTGAGTTAAGTTTAAGCAGGTCCCGCACAATCGCAAACAATCGTCTCCTCGATTGCATTTGTGTAAGGCGAGAAAAGCTGGTGGTCCATATTAGCCGACTGGTCCACATTACCCGACTTTACTCTAATAAATTGTTCCACAAATGTCGTGTTTGCCGTTTTATATTGTATAGAATTATCTCAAGTTCAATTTTCAAATGAAATTTAATTTTTATTTTCGCATAACCCGTCCGTCCCACTGTGATGTGCGTGGCCCGTTAACGTTAGCAAATAAATAATAAACAGCTTAACTGAACCCACACTCTACATTTTATCTTATCGATCGAATTTTTGTGTGATTCGTAGAAAACTTCTGACAGACTGTGTGGTGACATTAGAAACTTCCATTTATCGGCACCTACATACATTGACAGCCGTATTTATAAAGTCATTATAGTGAGTACATAAGGTTATACAGCCCTTATAATGCCTCTAAACGAAAAATTGTGATTTATAAAACTTACATATGTGACGTTGAATTGAGGCATTATAAGCTAAACGCGTTTGGAGGTTGAGTAGTGCCAACATAAGGACATTTTAGTATTGAACTGTCACATTCACTTTGACAACACATTGAATTGTAAAGATTATCAACAAAATAAAATACCTTTTACTTGATATTGAATCTAAAGCTTTATGTTATTTTTATGGTTGAAACTAAAATGTTATACTATTATACTTAAAACAAATTGAATTCAAAATTGTTTAGAATTAAATAGATAAATATACTTATTGGTGATCTCTCTCCTTCTTCTTCATCCGGTGTGTTAGGCTAGGCGCGCACATTCAATTTTTAGTTGCACAACTGTTTGGTTGCTTATAGAAAACAGATGAACTATTTGGTGCATAAAATTATATGCTACACAAAATAGCGAACTCATTTTAGGGAATCGTTTAGTTTATGTCAAAACACAAACTTTTTTGTTGCTCGAACCAAGCAGTTGCGAAACTAAAAATTGAATGTGCGCGCCTAGCCTTAGTGTTGCAATTTGTATTTTGGATTATTGAATTTTATCCTCAATAACTTCTCTGAGGAGTATTTCCAGCTGGGATTAAACGAATAACAATTTGATTATCAGCATTGTGCTAGATATAATGACATACCTTATTTGATGAATCAAAGTTGATTGTTCGAATTCTTTTAGCCTTTGGTAGCTCCATTTTTGTTTATTAAATTCAGTGGACAGACAAGATGTTTTTTTTTTTTTTGACAAACAGCTGAGTGTTATTAAAGCTTAATGTAGTAGATTCTTACTTTTTGGTACTTTATTTGACACAAGCTCATTATAACTATGATGGGTAGGCAAATGTTTTATAAATATGAATTTGTATAGTGGATGAATAACTATTCACCCGTTTAGCGAATTCTAATAAATAAGGCTGTGAATATATATTTAAAAAAAAAAATATAACTGGAGATTTTGATCAACGTTGACATTACGAATATAGAGGACACGAAAAAAGTGGGTCCGGCAATTTCGTCTGTCTGTATGTCTATACATATGTATATCTGTACCTCGACCTACAGCCTAAACCGCTGAAGCTATTTTCTTCAAACTTGGTAGTTAAGGGTCTTCGATGATTCCTTAAAGCAGAAATTGAAAGTTTTTTTTAGCTTCAAAACTAACGGTACTTACCTGCTATACAGCTGTTAACGGTACCTGTTATAAGACTAAGTTTTTGATTTTCGACTTTCTCATCAATGGATCTAACGATTTTGATCAACATTTTTGTACAGGAGCTCCTTTGCGTTTTTGAAAAAAATCAAATTTTGTTTTAAATCAATATCTTGCGAACGATTATTATTTTAAATTATTTCCATTTTTAAACATTGTTTGCATAAATTCATAGTTTTCTAGAAATCAGATGTCAATTTTATGCATTCAAACATTTTTATCTCATCAAATCTATGTTTTATATTTATTGATAAACCATATTTTAATTCTAAGGTACTTTTATATAAGAGAGCAAGTACGTGCGATCCAATCATGCATTTTCATCAATTTTCTGCAAGGGTAAAAATACTCGTACCTTTACGGGATATAAAATCGAATTTGATTTGTTGGGTGTTTAATTTCTAAGAATAATTTCATAATCATGCTATTTAACTTAAAGTGGATCCATGCCCTATATAAGAAAGAAAAAAGTCTTCAAGGAAGTTCAAATTATATTGTTGGATTAAGCTCAAAATTAAGCATGAATTATGGACGGTTGCACTTATTATTAAAATTTATTTGTCCAAATATTTATAGACGTTTCGAGTTTTCAGATGTAGAAGAAATCAATGATTTATTTATCTAAGTTTATGAATATACAAAAAATTGTTTTATTACTATTTTTATCAATTGTTAAAATAAAGTACATTTTTATCTGATTTTAAAAACGAATTGTTTTTTTTTTTTTTTTTTTGGAGAAAGCTCAATTTGATATGTATGTACTCGTATGTCTTTCTAAGATAGGATAGAGCATGACCAAAATTCCAACATGTTGAGAAAAATTCAGTTCATATGCGACAGAAGTGTAATGTTTGTTTAACAATAATTTGATCTTACTTTGATTAAAACTTCAATTCTCATTTCTACAAGGACAGCTCGACAGAGGTAGACTTTTGGTGGCAATTTTTTCAGGAGTTTGCGAGTAGGGCATTATAGCAGAGGGGGGCATTTTCGAGTAGCTTCGAATGATTCGTCAAAAAACTCTAGTATTGAAATATGGAGTCACGGCAGTCAGCGCGTGAACCTTCAATTTGAGATTTGACGTTCAATGTATTTCCTATAAGAAAAAAGCATAAAAGGGACTGAAAAACAATAATTTAGCTAATCAAATTTATATGAACCGGTATTCATATTATGATTGTAAGAGAATAGTAATATTTGTATGTTAAGTCAGGTGGAAACTATATCAAAAACTTAATTAATCCTTTTTAGCTTGTCTTCAAAAAAGTTAGCAAATCGTATGTGAATGACATATGAAACCATTTTGTTTTACAAGCAGCATTGCTATTGTTGTTGTTTCACATATCGTTTTCTGTCAAGATGTCAAAAATAATTTAATTTTTCAATTCAATTCGGTCAGTGTGTGTCGTTAAGTGTTTTCGTGTTTTGTGAAAACCTTCACCATGGGCGTACGTCGTCGTCGTCTTGAAGCAACTCACAATTCTTTCTAAACATAATATTAAAAAGATAAATTTTAAATTGCATATCAATTAAAGTTCTTGTACAAACACTACTTTAGCTCTTTTTTTGATGATAGTAAAATGCATTGTATTTCAAGCAGGACACACACGATAGAGCCATTTGTTTTAGCTTAGTCGATTTTGGCTCGTAGGTTTTGAACTTGCTGAATATCTAAATGGTTCGGCCGTACCTCACCGATCTATTTAAGTTTACCCACACACAACGGATTTTGGCTCATCCTCGGTCCATTTGGCTTATTGGTTCGGTCTTGCATGGCCAGCATTTCTTTGATTTTTTAAAGGACGCAGACAACTTCCATTACTTTTTTTTTAATATAACACAACAGGAGTAGTAAATTAAATTTTGTTCGCATACAACTTATACATGTTTTTCAGTGCCATCGAATTTTTTCTTATTTATTCTTTTATTTATGGATATTGTTTATCGCTAATAATGTTTTTTTTTTTTCGATTATCAGACGTGATTGAGAATCAGTAAACATATTTGATAGTTCAATCATACCAAAACAGTTTTTTTTTATTTTTTTTTTCTTAAGTAGGTATTCGCTGTTGTTTTCTTGCGATTTGTTTACACTTTTTGAGGACAAACTATGCAGGATTAATTATGTTTCTTATATAATTTTCCATCTAATTTAGAGATAAACACATACTATTATTCTTTTATAATCATATTATTGATACCCGTTGATTTAAAATTAATTAGTAAAATTAATTTTTTTCGAGCCTAGTTTTGCTTTTTTCATATGGGAAATACATTAAACGACAAATCGAAAATTCTACCTCCAATTGTCAGTACACGTAATGACTTCCAGGTGGTGTGGAAAGCAACTTACCAGGTGCCAATAGATACTATACGATCATACTATTTTGCTGTGCTGGTATAACCGTGGTACACCCCGACAGACATGTGGAGTCTATACTAGATGTGTGTCACGGGCATTACATTCAATTTTTAAAGTTTTAGTTTTTTAATGTTCGTGCGATCCAGTCGTTATCTTGGTCTTTGATATAAAACGAGCAAACAATCAGACAAAAAGATTTCTATCGATTTTTGTGTTCTATCTTAGCTGGTATAATAAAATTCTCATAAATACTACCTACCTACATATGTAAATAATATAATTTATATTATATGCATTTTCAAAAATCTTCATTATACTGCTGTTCTGTTCCTATATAAAATTGAATAAATAATATAAATACCATTCATATAATTTTGCTGATCGAAAAATATCATTTCATTTCTAAGTTTGGGTGTACATATACCGAAATACTTAAATTGATTATGCAAGACTTTTTTATTTTCAATTACGTGACTAACGTTTTTTTACCACATTTTTTTCACTGAGGTTTTGCCTCCTAAATATCATTCATCTTGGCATTTAAATTTTAACCCCAAACCAGAGTATATCTAAGAATGAGTAGGGACACTCTTCTCACACTTTCAACTTGAACCAATACAGGAAAAAACTAGGAAAAAAAGCTCTTATAAGTGAAAACAGGCAAGAAGTATTGATTTCTAGCCTTAAGTAAAATAGCTTATGAAGAACAGAGTACACATCACGTTTTACAGATTACCCACACACACCTATTTTGCATAAGATACATGAATGTGATTTTCCCATAATGTTTTTCTAAAAGCGGTCCCAACTTACTTCAAGTGTAGTAGTATTTGCCTGAGCAATCGTATTGATTAGTGTGACCAGATTTTGCTTTCATAAAACTAGTTGAATGTGAATGTTTTGTCATTGATTATTGATAAAATTGTCATCTTTATATATCTTCAAAACTAAGATTTCCTTCTAAAATGCTAAATAAAACGTGTTTGCTTTGTTATGCCTTCGTAAAATATCATATTTAACGTTTTTGAATTCTATTGTCAACAATTTTTAAGTTTAAATTTACTGCAAGCTGGTCCCACTAGTGAAAAGTAACTATGACGAGGATTTTGTTTACATTTTTTTTTTACTTGTTTTTAAAGGCGGTCCAGAGTTGAGTCGCTTTTGATTGTTGTTTTATGTCAAATTAAAAAACAGAGGGTGTCAAGTTATTGATAAATATTTATTAAAACAATAGGAAAAGGCATAAATATTGAAAGTGTAAGTGAAAGTGGTGTTAAATAAATTAAAAAAAGTTAAATTAAAATGTTGATTTCAGGTTTCAAATAAAAATATTAAAATTAAAAAAAAAAAATGGGAAAGCACTATTTCAAATGTTTAGCGTGTGGAAAAGAGGAAAGCGAAAATTCCGTTTTCAAATATTATAAAATACCGAAAAATAAAGAGAGGTAAGCAACCCAAAAATGTAGATAATTCATAGAAACTGCTCTTCTCTCCACTACAAAGATAAATAAATATAATATCTGTTTTATCAACTTTGAAGGAAAGAGAAGTGGTTTAATATCATCAACAAAAAACATTTAATAAATACAAAAATTTCGGGAGATTCAAGGATCTGTGAAAGACATTTCTCGGAAGACATGTATGGCAAATCAAAACTTCGTTTGAAATGGTCGGCAGTACCTAATTTAGAAATTACAGAAAAGTTTAACAGCAATACAAATTTAGATGCCAGTGTAAATCAAACAAAGAGATTTGAACCTCAACCTATTCATGTGAATATAAAAAAAGACGAATGTTGCAGCTTTATGATGGAAGAAACAGAAAATAATGCATTTTTAAATGTTGCTGTGGAAGCTGCGGAACCAAATGACCCTCTTAGTGAAGCCATTAAAACAATTGAGGTTTTTGCCGATCCTTTCGATGGATCAACAAAAGCAAATAAATCTACGCAGACAATTCTTACGGAAAAAAAAGAGATATTGAATTTAAAAGATGAATGCGAAAATTTAAAAAAAGAAATTGAAAATCTAAAAAAAGAAAAATGTTCAGAAACAGCATACTTAGAAAAAACTAAAATAATGTTACCCCTTGAACTAGCAACAATTGTTGAAAGTCATATAACAAATTTTTCAAAAAAGCGACGAGGATGGAGGTATTCTAATGAATTTAAAAAATTTTGTTTAAGTATATATTTCATAGCTCCAAATGCATACTACTTTTTAGAACACAATTTGAATCTTCCATCCAAAAAAACATTAACCCGGTTTACAAAAAATTGGCCTTCTGGACCTGGATTTCATAAAACATTGTTTCACGCTTTGAAACTTAAGTTACAGGTTCTTCCAGAAGTTGCTAAAAATTGTGTTATATGTCTAGATGAAATTTCTTTAAAAACTCATTTATATTTTAATAGAAATAGCGGTGAAATTGTAGGATTAGAAGACAATGGAAGAAATAAAACTGCATTGGCTGCAAACTATGCCATCGTTGTAATGGTAAGGGGTATTACACACCGTTACAAGCAGTTGCTTGGGTACTATTTCGTCAATTCTGCTTGCCCAGCTAAAACATTAAAAGAAATTTTATTTACATGTGTAACACAATTATTAGAGGTGAATATGAAACCCAGAATTGTAATCTCTGACCAAGGTGGAAATTTTATTGGTCTGAATAGACTACTTTGCATTCTTTTTGAAAAACCTTTTTTTTTTGTTGGTAACACCAAACTATTTTATATGTATGATAGTCCCCATCTATTGAAATCATTTTGGCGAAATTTTATGAAGTATGATGTTGTTGTCGATAACAAGAAAGCAAATTGGAAAGATGTTGTAAATTTTTATTCATACGATAAAAATCATTCATTTAGAATGGCTCCAAAATTAACAGATGAGCACATTTTTCCAAACAATTTTCAAAAGATGAAAGTAAGGCTTGCAGCTCAAACGATAAGTGCAACGGTTTCAGCTGGTATTTATACTCTAGCTAGCTTGGGTGCAGCATCTTCGACAGCCATTAATACCGCTGAAATTATTGAAAAAATGGATAAGCTTTTTGACATATTCAACTCTTCGAAATTCCGAGAGCCCAAAAAGTCCAGAAGGCCATTTTTTGCAAGCTTGGAACAGATAACTTTTTTGAACGAAATGAATAATTTTTTTGGAAAGATAACTTTTTTTGAAAATTCAAATAATGTGACAAAAAAAATGCGTTTTATAAAAGGATGGCAACAAAACATAAATGCTTTAATTTGCATTTTCAATGAAATAAAAGGTGACGATGTCAAATTTCTTTTAACAAGAAATCTTAACCAAGATTGCTTGGAAAACACCTTCGCTATTTTACGAAATCGAGGAGGAAATAATAAGTTGCTGACTCCATTTCAATTCATTTGTTCATTCAAACGATGTTTCGCGGCAAAGTACATGGAGGATGTAACCCGTGGCAACTGTGAGCCAACTGCAAACTTGGAGCTTCCAAACTTTGAAGAACAAATTGAATTACCAAAAGCTTGTGAGGAAAATGTGGTTTACGATTTCCAAACTGAACCTGATTATAAAACTGTTGATTTTGGTAACGAAAATGCGTTTTATTATTTCGCGGGTTATATTTTCAAAAAATACCGCCTAAACCACAAGTGTGAAATGGAATTGAGTCCGCAATTTAACAATTCCTCTCTTTTTTTAGATTTCAAAGAATTTGAAAATGCAAAATTAACACGGCCTCCACAAGAATTTTTAAATTCATTAGAGAATCTTGAGCAAAAATTTATTACTTGCTTTCCGAAAATGTATTTTCTCAACAATTTTGAGATGAATATTTTTAATGTGTTAAAAAATGAATTTGACTACAATTGCTGCACAAAACAAAATCAAGAATTTCTTGTAAAATTTTATGTCCGCGTAAGAATATACCATATTCTTAAGAAATTTAATAAAGATAAAACACAAACTAGCAACAAACATAAATATTTGAGTGTTACACATATGTAAACAAATTATAAAATGTTAAATAAAAATGAATTTAAAATTGCTTTCTTTTTTTTTACGACACACCCTGTGCTACTTTTGAAAATAATTTTGTTTTTCTTCTATCCCTCTTTCACTATTATACTTCTTAGTGCCGTCTATTTCTCGTGTATGTGTGATTAAAAATTGTAAACAAATAATAAACACGTGGAGAGTGTCCCTACTCATTCTTAGATATACTCTGCCCCAAACTCACTTCTCCATAAAAAATTATTTTCTTCGAAAGCTTCAGAAATTTCAAATTCAAAAGTCAACTGTCTTTTTCGACTATCGGAATAATACGAGTACATTGTTGTGGATATACATACATTTTCTTTTTTTTATGTCCGCAAAATCGAAAAGTCTTATAAAGGCTGAGGTTGGGTTCTGAAGCTGGGGCATCGTTTTCTAACAAACGACAGTCACATATTTTATTGTGCAAGAGTAAGTCAGCAATGAACTACGATCAACCCGAAAAGGCATGTGTTTGCTATTTGCATGTGATTTGTGTTCTCGTCCAGACAAAGAAAATAGATTATGTAAATTCTTTAAGATTAATCCTACATCTGAGTTTTTATTATTATTCAAGGAATTGCTCTTTGGACAATATCGTATTATAGATTTAATGAATAAAAAAAAGAAATTAGATTAAATATTTACATACATACATATGTACATACGTAATGTATGTATATGAAATAAAGTATTCTACATATGTACACCAATTTTTTGTTTGAAAATCTCATAACAATATAAATCCACTAAGCTATCTTTCATTACTCAAAAGATTGAAGGAATTTAAGAAAAAACGAAATTTTGTTTTTGAGTCATAAGCCACCTTTTCATAGGCTGGGTCACATATTAAGACTATTTGAATTTTATTCATCACATAAATTGAAATTATTTGCTTATTCTTAACTGGGTGAACATTTAACGTTTTCATGAATGCTGCATACTCCTATTCAAAAAAAAAAACTTTTCTGCTGGTGTTTCCCAGAGCCTTCGAAACTATTGTCTTTGAATTTATACAGTGCACTAAAAATGGTTTAGTTTAGGCTCTCTACCCAGCGGTAGGTTTAAGATTAGCGTATCGTTGACATAATGGAAATCCAGTTTCAATAGTCCATCTTGACAAAAAAAATCATTTTTGGATTAAATATCCAACAAAGAATAAAATAATATGACAAACAAAATATGGTATCCCTTTTCTAGGGGACGCTGCCGCCAACCGGTGCGTGGTCCCAGTCTATTCATCCCATGATATTTGGTCCCAAGTAAGTGATCCCGAGGACAACTGATCCCACATTATCTATATTCTTTCGATAATCAAAAATTTGGCTATCTCTATCTTATCTTCTTCCCCTCCTTACCCCTACTGCATGTAAAATGTAAAAGGAACGCTTCACGTTAAAATCCACATTAGCTATCTTTCTTTGATAATAATTAATCAGCCTTATTGTGAGTTTCACCCGAACAACATTCCAACCGGAAAATTTGACATTTCACTTTTCGCCTATTGTGAGTTTCCCCCGAAAAATTTCCCCTTATTGTGAACAATCATTTCAGGCGGAATGATATGCCATTGACAGCCATAATTTTCACTTATTTTTATTAGGCGAACGAGAGCACAATAAGGCGGAAAATGTTAGTTGTTTGTTTATTTTTTTAAGATAAGAAAATTTTAAATTCATGTTTTTTTGTTAAAATACAGGAGCAAAACAACAGGAGAATCCTGAAATTGCCAAGGGCTTCACTTAAAGCAAATCGGGAGAAAATGGCCGAATTTTGGAAGAAGTGAAGAGTGAGTTTGAGTGGAAAAAAAGTAAGAGCTAAAAGAAGCTTGTGCCAAACCAACATCGTGGTCTTTGCCAACTCTTTTTTGGTACCCACCCTCTGCAAAGAAACCCTCTGCCTGTAGTACTGATGAAATCTGGAAAAAAATAAGGATTAATTCCTTTTCACACTCACGCATCTCCAAAGGATTAAAGTGATCCCTCAAATTCCTTCGAAGTGCTCGCTCCTCAAACATTTGTTCTTCATCTGACAAGATATGCGTATGTAGCGCTATGCTATGCTTTATTTATGATAATTATCCTTTTTTTTATTATAAAATAACAATTTAATTTTATATCCTCAAATTCTTATTTAACAATTGTCAAAACAAACATATGTTTGTTCAAACTCACAAGAAGGTCTGTTCATTTTCCGAACGCGATAATTCCGCTGTATAAAAATAGTTGTGCAAATTATTCGTTTCAGATAATCCAATTAAAAATTGGGAGCCACAATGAGTGGCACTACTAGCGTAGCCACAATTTTATCTCTATTGCAAGTAATTTCGATAAATAACTGATATGCCAAATCCAATTATAGCACTATTTTAGTTAACAGAGAATTTGGAGGTTGCATTTCATTCTCCGTTTCCATCACAGTGGAGTGAGAATTTATTGCGTGCCTCATTTTTCTGAACGTGCCTATTTTTCGAACTGTCACTCCTGATTCGAAGTGAAATTTTTATTCGGGCGAAACTCATAATAGCTTTTAAAATTTCGGGGTAACAAAAATTTTTCGAGGGAAATGTTTTCCGGGCGAAACTCACAATAAGGCTGATTGTGAGTTTTTCTGCATTCTTATTGTTTTGCTAGTATGCCGTTGAAATTTATTCGCAGCCAGCGTGGCGGACTTCTTCTTATTGTTAATGGATTTTTGTTCGCTGTTCACCGTGAACATTGAGATCAGTTGACTTTGGGATCAGTTGTCTGGGATGTGTTGTCGTGGAACTAATTGACGGGGAACCCCTTTCTAGTAACTAGGAATTCAAAGCATAGTGAGAAAAATAAGTAATTATGTATGTACGAGTATGTATGTAGCTACATATGTATGTATGTATATGCATATAAAGTAAATTTTCAAAGCATAAAAGCATCATATTGTACATTCGTACCAGTATGGTAAAAAAAACTCGTATCCTTAAGAATGCAAAATTTTCAAATTTTGTTTATCTACAGTGAACATTGGAAAACGTGAACCCACCAAAACGTGAACACCATAATTTTTACATTGACTGCTCTAAAACGTGAACAAATCGAAAAGCTCTAAAACGTGAACAGACATTTTTTCAACATTTCTACATAAAAATGCACTGAATTAATTTTTTAAAACTTCGGGGGCCCCATAAATTTGACAATGCGTAATATGAAATACTTAAAAAGGCTTTGGAATGGTGTTCAGATGAAGGTTTTGACAAAAGCGACATAAACGCCTTAGAGAAATTTTAGTTATTAAAATGTTGACAAAAAATAGAACAGACAAAAATTAAAAAAATTGTTGGTTAAATAAAACTTTTATTTGTAAAACGTTCTAATTTAAAAATGAAATCTAATCAATTTTTTTAACAACCCGTTAGGTACCAGTATGAACCCGTAGGTACCAGTATGAACCCGTAGGTACCAGTATTTGTAAAAATGTTAAAAAATTCATAGATCTATAGTACTGCAAGCAAAAAGAAGATAAAATGAAAGAAAATATGTTTTATTTTAAGAGGAGTAGTAAGACAATACGGTAGGAATACTATTTTAATCATAAAATGTTACATTCCAAAACATGAACAATCTCAAAAACATGAACACCCTCGGTTTTAATTAGTTCACGTTTTCCAATGTTCACTGTATCATGTAGTATTTCTGGTTGTTGTAGCTACCTCATCTTAAAGCTAACCTTAGGAAACCTTGAAATATATTTATTAAAATTTATTTGTTTACAGAAATTCAAATATTCATTTATTTATTTTTGTGATAATATTAAGTTATTTATATTGTGATGTGCTTTTTGCTTTCCAGCCGAGGTTTTGCTCGCCGGATTTCCAGGGTCGCTCTGAAGAAAAACACGAAACTTCAGTAGGAAGGTCTTTAAAACCTTATACAAAATCTTTATTAAAAACAAATCTTAAATTCATATAACAACATAAATATTCTTGACTTCAATTAATTACACCCTGCCTGGTGTATCTGGTAAACATCGGTTATTCTCCTTGTATTGTGTTCCTGCTGGTTTCCTTTAGAAAGCTCTATTCTGGCTTCTGGTTTCTTCATTAACTGGCATTCGGTATCGGGTTACTCTTTTATAAATACGGACTACAGACTACGTCCTTGGCGTTTACAAGATCAACAGGTTAAAGGCGTCTGGTAGGCACAAGATCAACAGGTTTTAGGCCTCTGGTAGGCACTAGATCAACAGGTTTTAGGCCTCTGGTAGGCACAAGATCAACAGGTTTTAGTCCTCTGGTAGGCACTAGATCAACAGGGTTTAGGCCTCTGGTAGGCACAAGATCAACAGGTTTTAGTCCTCTGGTAGGCACTAGATCAACCGGTTTTAGGCCTCTGGTAGGCACAAGATCAACAGGTTTTAGGCCTCTGGCAGGCACAAGATCAACAGGTTTTAGGCCTCTGGTAGGCACTAGATCAACAGGTTTAAGGCCTCTGGTAGGCACAAGATCAACAGGTTTTAGGCCTCTGGCAGGCACAAGATCAACAGGTTTTAGGCCTCTGGTAGGCACTAGATCAACATATTTTAGGCCTCTGGTAGGCACTAGATCAACAGGTTTTAGGCCTCTGGTAGGCACTAGATCAACCGGTTTTAGGCCTCTGGTAGGCACAAGATCAACAGGTTTTAGGCCTCTGGTAGGCACTAGATCAACCGGTTTTAGGCCTCTGGCAGGCACAAGATCAACAGGTTTTAGGCCTCTGGTAGGCACTAGATCAACCGGTTTTAGGCCTCTGGTAGGCACAAGATCAACAGGTTTTAGGCCTCTGGCAGGCACAAGATCAACAGGTTTTAGGCCTCTGGTAGGCACTAGATCAACATGTTTTAGGCCTCTGGTAGGCACTAGATCAACAGGTTTTAGGCCTCTGGTAGGCACAAGATCAACAGGTTTTAGTCCTCTGGTAGGCACTAGATCAACAGGCCTCTGGTAGGCACAAGATCAACAGGTTTTAGGCCTCTGGTAGGCACTAGATCAACATGTTTTAGGCCTCTGGTAGGCACTAGATCAACAGGTTTTAGGCCTCTGGTAGGCACAAGATCAACCGGTTTTAGGCCTCTGGCAGGCACAAGATCAACAGGTTTTAGGCCTCTGGTAGGCACTAGATCAACCGGTTTTAGGCCTCTGGTAGGCACTAGATCAACAGGTTTTAGGCCTCTGGTAGGCACAAGATCAACAGGTTTTAGGCCTCTGGTAGGCACTAGATCAACATGTTTTAGGCCTCTGGTAGGCACTAGATCAACAGGTTTTAGGCCTCTGGTAGGCACTAGATCAACCGGTTTTAGGCCTCTGGTAGGCACAAGATCAACAGGTTTTAGGCCTCTGGTAGGCACTAGATCAACCGGTTTTAGGCCTCTGGCAGGCACAAGATCAACAGGTTTTAGGCCTCTGGTAGGCACTAGATCAACCGGTTTTAGGCCTCTGGTAGGCACAAGATCAACAGGTTTTAGGCCTCTGGCAGGCACAAGATCAACAGGTTTTAGGCCTCTGGTAGGCACTAGATCAACCGGTTTTAGGCCTCTGGTAGGCACTAGATCAACAGGTTTTAGGCCTCTGGTAGGCACTAGATCAACCGGTTTTAGGCCTCTGGCAGGCACAAGATCAACAGGTTTTAGGCCTCTGGTAGGCACTAGATCAACCGGTTTTAGGCCTCTGGTAGGCACAAGATCAACAGGTTTTAGGCCTCTGGTAGGCACTAGATCAACATGTTTTAGGCCTCTGGTAGGCACTAGATCAACAGGTTTTAGGCCTCTGGTAGGCACTAGATCAACCGGTTTTAGGCCTCTGGCAGGCACAAGATCAACAGGTTTTAGTCCTCTGGTAGGCACTAGATCAACAGGCCTCTGGTAGGCACAAGATCAACAGGTTTTAGGCCTCTGGTAGGCACTAGATCAACATGTTTTAGGCCTCTGGTAGGCACTAGATCACAAGGTTTTAGGCCTCTGGTAGGCACTAGATCAACCGGTTTTAGGCCTCTGGCAGGCACAAGATCAACAGGTTTTAGGCCTCTGGTAGGCACTAGATCAACCGGTTTTAGGCCTCTGGTAGGCACAAGATCAACAGGTTTTAGGCCTCTGGCAGGCACAAGATCAACAGGTTTTAGGCCTCTGGTAGGCACTAGATCTACATGTTTTAGGCCTCTGGTAGGCACTAGATCAACAGGTTTTAGGCCTCTGGTAGGCACAAGATCAACAGGTTTTAGGCCTCTGGTAGGCACTAGATCAACCGGTTTTAGGCCTCTGGTAGGCACTAGATCAACAGGTTTTAGGCCTCTGGTAGGCACAGCCAATGTATAAACACCGACAGATCAACAGGTACCAAAGCCCCTGGTGGCAATTAGGACGTTTTATTCTTCGAACCAAACTGATGGAACAAAATAGCTGGACAATTTCAGATGACTTGTAAACTAAAATCAAGCTCGTCGACCGTAGCAAACAAGTGACTTTCCTTCCCGAAAGGAGGTCCTCTTGTTATATTTTTCGTATAAACCGTGTGTGAACTATATACTGGTCGAATGCAAATCACCCAATATGTTCAACCGGCTGTGACGTCACGATCTTATAGTGACTGCATATTGTATTAAGACAAGGTATAAAATCCCTTTATCTTGGCGAGGTAACTGGTGTCGTTGGTAGCTGCAGCGTTGTATGGTGTCGTCGGCCGGTTATGCGGCGGCGGCTGCTAAGTCATGGTAAATCAAATCACCCAATGTGTTCAGTATTGGTAGAAGCATGGAACGCTTCGTTACAATATATTTATTTTTTTGAAAAGTATTATATTTAATGTGTAAACATATATGCTGGTGGTAGAGTAACGCAAAAACGAGCATCTAACGTATACGTTCGTGTAGCCCATAACGTTTACTAGTTCCGTGTAGCACGTTAACTTACTGAAGATTACATTTAAGGCCCTGTTTATATTGGGAATATTGTGTACGTATTCAAATTGGAAACTTTGTGGCGTTCAAAAACAGTTTGTCTATGAGATCAATGGATTGAATTCCCGATTTTAGTATTTTTCGTTGATAGTTACATAAATGTAGAACTAAGTATCTTCATTCCCCAATCATTTCTTCACCTCTCACTCAAAAAGACAAAACAACTGGTGTCAAATTTCATTGCATGTTCATTCAATGTTTTAAACAAATCCCCTTCAGGTTAGTGATGGACGGTTGCATTTTATTTTATGCTCCGGAAAATGAAAATCGTTTGACATCTGCAACAAAATATTCTCGAAATACGTCAAAATTTATTATTTGTTTGACAAACACGATATGATTGGCTTGATATTGATGATGTGAACGGTCCATACAGCGCCAGCGCCACCGTCTTGTCAATCATGCTGGATAGATTTCAAAATGCATGATAAGCATATTTGGGAATGTGAACGCATGCTTATCAAACCTGAAGAAAAGTTGAACCGCCATGGTCAAAATTCTAATAAGAAGTGATGTTTGACGAACGTTTACATTTTTCATCCATCAAATATTCATAATGTCGTACTTGTCGAACAAATTTGAGTGAACGCTTATGTTTTTCATCCATCAAATATTCATGATGCCGTACTTGTCAAACAAGTTTGAGAATGTCAAAGCTCCGAGCAAATTGTTGCAGTATTTCATATTAGATAAGATCTTTGAATATAGGTGGATAAATTTAATGTTGTATCAAATAGTTGCATCAAACATCAAATAGCTATTTAAACAAAGGTCTGAACATAACGTAGCAGAGACCGGTGGTGAGTTCTTTTTCTAAGAATATTTTACTTTTGAAATGAATTTCAGCTATAATGAATAATCGGTTTATCCGAAGGTTCAAAAATAAATCGAGTCCAGATAGTATTAAATTTTACCATTGTTTTTGTATGCGCGACTTTTTGATCTTTTTCAAATACTTCAATAATCGACCTCCATAATAGGGCAAACTTCGATTTTGTTATAATGAGTCATTACAATAGCCATGCTTTAAAATGGCCGCGTTCAGAGTTCTATCCAAATTCTTGGTTTTTAATTTCATTAATTTAATTAAATAGAAATGTATCTTTTTTTCGGGGGTCCACTACCTCTTACTAGGAATTGAAAAGAAAAATCCTCCAAAAGTAACTCTTGTCATGAAAAGTGCTGCTCATTAGCAGTTCGAAATCTGCAGAAAATTTTACGTACACTCCATTTCTGGTAACACGCACCAAGGAATTGTTAAAAGCTGTAAGTCACTATTAGGCATTATTCTTGCCGTGGGTTGGTATAAATTTTGTTTGTTAACACAGTCTTTTACACAGCCTCATTGTTAAATATGATTTTTCAACCAAAATTTGGGTCCTTTTGCAAACGCTCCGAAACCCAGTCAGAAATCAAACGGCGTTTTACATGGTATTGAACTTTGAGCGTTAGTTGGATCTTGTACTGGTGTCTCGAAGCAAAATTCACCAAGTTAAAATCTGTGAAAGGCCGAGGAATCGACTGACTTGTTCTCCTGCACACTTTCACGGACTGAGTCTGATTGAATTCATAACGGGTTATCTCAAGTTCCGCCACCAAACGTTGAAGTGTCCGTGCAGTAATAGATGATATACCCGAAAAAGTGTTTGAATAAAAGCAAAATGTTATTAAATGATTTTCAGAATTTTAAAACTAATGTGCATCGGTATCTCCTTTTTTCCTAAAGCTCGAACTGTGTGTAATTATTTAAAGGGAAGTTCACTTATCGATAAAGGAATGGTCAGATTAGGTAAGGTTGTTGTGGCTGCCAGCAGAAGATCCGACACACTTAGATCATAAGTTGATTCACTGTGATACCACATTGAATCTTTCTCTCTAATTCAATTAGAGCTCCTTATGAAGCGAGCGGGATTGCCTATATATATATTTTCCAATCACAAGATGGAATCTACGTTTTTAGGATGTAGCAGGACATGTACAGAGAAGTCCATGCAGCTTCTTCAGAAATCGTGTTGCGTGCCTGTCTATCAAAAAGTGTTCTGTTATTACACCTATCACTGAGTCTATGTGCGATCAGCTGAAACCTGAAAGATATTAAACCTTAGGAGTACATCAAATCCAGCATTGGCCAAATCTGTCTTGTCTGGAAATCATGGTAACATTGTTCCTCATTTTTGGCGAGTTCGTCAGCTTTTCAGTTCTCTGAAATGTCATTGTGGCCCGGCACTAAGCAGAGGTGAATACTTAACTGCTGCACCATCTCCACCAGAAACGAATGGCAGTAACCGCCTATTATTGAGCTAGTAGACAGAATCAAGAGATTTAAAAGCTGCTTTGCTGTCCGAGAAGATGAGGATGTCTTTATTTGATATTACTTTTTCGTTCAGCCAAGACAGGGCTTCTTTAGTCTTTAGGACTTATATTTATTCTGTCTGGGTATAAAACTTATCAAATGGAATCGAACGTATGGTGTAATCGATGCTACTTGAAAGCGAACCAAATGAAATGAGTTCACAATAATGGAGTGGCCAATTTCATTATTGAGCCAATGCGAGTAGGCTTTTAGACTAATAGTTTTGTTTGCAGACTTTTGTTTGCCGAATATGTCGTGGAGTGTAAGATGGAACAGAATGTCCAGGGCAGCAGAGCCATGCTTATTATTCAACAATAGTAAAGGACTGAAAGACTGAATATTTCTCGCCATAATGTTAAGTTAGGAATCAAAATTTTTCCAAGAAGAACTAAAAGCAACCACATGCATACATATTCCCTCAAAATCACAAGTTTTGACACAACAAAATACACAAACTAAAAAAATTTAGGGCCGTAAATGTGCTTGTCGTTAATCGACATCGCCACCGTAGTTACGGTATAAGATATCACAAATTTTATCCCAAGAGTACAACTTCAAAAAGGCTCTGAAATTTGGTTAACAAATTTAGCTTCCCCTTCGTTATATTTGTTTTTTTTTTTCGGCTTCTATTTAAAAGCTATATGTATTTTGTGTACTTTTAGATATATTCTTCTCAAACAACTGTTTCACTAGATACACGCTTGTGTAAGATGTTATTGCGCTTCAATTATTCTCATTAATTGAATTTCCTAGAAACAAAAAAAAATCCTTTTCCCTATCCCTATAGCTATACTTTGACAAAATAGAATAACAAATACTTCAATTTGCCTTTTCGTCTAACGACATCGTTTTCTGCAGTCAAAATAAATCCCCCACTGACATAATTACCTAATTACTAAATCTACTTTCCTTTTACCTTTTTACACCCGGCAGACAGTAATCAAATGCATGTATGTACATATACGTTGCTCCCCAAAGTCTCGTGTAGATTTAGAATACATACATACAAACATACCTCAATAAAAGTGTTGTAATATTTTATATTAATTGTTCCACCAAAAATGCTGACTCCAACAAAATCGTTTTTTTAATTAGGTCACTTTAAGAAAACAAAAACACGTGCACCTTTTTATTACAATACAATTCGACCGAGATAGAAATTTGACTATGAAGGCGAAAATCAATAAACAACTCGAGTTTTAGAACGTGTTTTCTTTTTAAATAGTTCATGTTTTGGGTAAATAATGATTTACGCTCCATGCGACCGACACAGTTAATATGAGGAAATTTTAAATCAGAATGTTCTCAATGAATGGGTTTGTTAGTATCTTTCTTGGTCTGAGAATGTACAGAGCTTTTTTTTTCTTGACATTAATTAATCGACAAACTGCATTTACTTCCCTTGTTTTCAAGGTCAAGGAAAAGCTTCTAAATGACCGGCAATACGGCCTTCGCAGCGATCGTTCCACTGATGACCTGATGGCATATCTCATCCAAGAGTGGAACAGATCCTTAAATTGTTTTGGAAGAAGTATGATTATTGGACTTGATATTTCTAAGGCATTTGATAGTGTTTGGCACCAGGCTCCCCTATGGAAAATGCGGTCGTTCGGTATCAATGAAACCCTTATTCGTTGGATTAAAAGCTACATTCTGGTTACAAGTCTGATCTTAACAAAATAAATGTTGATGTTTCCTAGGACTAAATTCTGTCTCCGACTCTCTTCCTCATTTTTATAAATGATTTCTTGTCTGAAACTTCTAGCGCACGCCTCAGCCCTCAGGTACGACAATGGGCTCATCAGTTAGATGTTGTCATCGACAAATAATAATTGCGTCTTAGAAGGGTACGACAACATCTAACTGATGTTACCAATTGTCGTACCTGGGGGCGAAACGCACTTTGGAGTTGGGGTCACTTAAGCTTTCTATTGAATTTTAATTATTGTTATATTATTCTGTAAGAATAGATTTTATTATTTGCTTTCATTTTATTCAAAAGAGATTAAGCCTACTAGTGATACCCCTCAAAACCGTGTCTATTATCTTATCTCTTATTGGTGTAGAAAAAGATACTCGTATTATGTATCTTTTTATAAATAAAAAAAAAATAATTTTAATCTGATAAAAGGAAGGTTATTCTACATATATTTCCTTCAGATTTTTGTAATTATAAATTGTTATAAGCTGTTTATTTTACTTACATAAGTTCGTAACTTATTTTCCAAATCGAAAACATTAAAAAAATCTGTATTTATTTAAAATAATACTTTTATAAATCAATATCTCAAAATTTTATTAAATTTTTCAGAACAAACACCAACCTTTTCTCTGGAAAAATATTAATATTAAATAAAACTGGCATAAATGCATGTATTCAATTTAATGTAAGTTTAAGTTCAAACTATTTTAAGTATTGGTTAAGGAACTTAAATAATGAACATTTTTCTCCAATTACAACCATGTTTTTATAAATTAAATTTAAGGATTGTTATTTCAGCAAATACGTGCGACACAGTCGTGCTTATTATTTTCTGTTCAAATTTCGAATTTCACATTATGAGAAAACCAGTTTTAAATGGTCTTAAATCCGACTTTAACACATGCTTAAATTAACCTTGTCTAGTCATAAATACGGATACAAGCAAAAATTAATGCAAAACTAGAATGTGCTGATATTTTTAAAAACTTTTGAATTTTACTTATTTGGAAAATCAAATAGCCTATTATTAATGTAAAAGTATAATACTACTTAACAATTTGCTAACTTTAAAGTAGTTTACCAACTCATTCTTAATTTTAAACAGTTTCCAACTAGTATCGTAATAAAGCAATTTTCTTAATAAATTGCTTGTAAACACACCTAAGACAATGACAGTTCGGGAAGAAAAACGTTGACGTTTGTAAATGTCAAAGAGTCATTTGAAGTTATAACGATACTAAAAAAAAATAAAAAAAAATATTCGATGATTTTAACTTTTAATAAAAAGGTAGAGAAAGAACGGCGCTATACTCGATTAAAATTAGCAAAATCGTTGTTAAAACTCAATTTTATACTAAAACAGCTTTAACTTAATACTGATTGAACTAAAATTTTGAGCTATAGATTTTATCTTTGCTCGATTATTGTTTGTTTTGACATTTACAAACGTGAAGACACGTCATTTTAGTTCGTCATTACTTTAGGTGTGTTGAGAAGCAATTTATTAAAAAACATAGCCTTACCACGATACTAGTTACAAAATGTTTAAAATAAAGAGGGAGTTAGAAATCCACCTTAAAGTACGCAAATTCTTTAGTAGTATTATTATAATATTTATTTACTTCACTATTAAACGGATTTATGACTTACTTCATTTTTATTGTGAACAGTCAGGGGCGAACGCAGGTAGGGGTTTTAGGGGTTCAAACTTCAAACCACCCCCGAAACGACCAAAAAATAAGGGTTCATTTTGTTAAAGAAAAAAAAAACAAAGTGTTACTTTCATGCCATAAATTTTTCTGCTAGCGTTTTTTTTTCTTATGGCTTATAGGTACTATAAGGCAAGCAATGCATTCGTAAAAAAAATCGAACTCAAGATTTTTATCAAAGTTGATATTACGATGATAGCGAAGACGAAAAATGTAAGTCTGTCTGTCTGTTCGACTACGGTCTAAAAGGCTGGGCCGATTTACGTCAAACTTGGTAGATATCGTTTTGAATTTTTTTTCCCCACACGTTTTTTGTTTTTCCTTTTCTTTTTAAGACCAAAAAATAACGGTACCTGCCATACGATTTTTTTTTGAAATCTTATAATTTTTTTTTTTCAAAAACTATGCCACAGAATTTTGAAAAAAAAATTCTTAAAATTAAATGGTTGTTTTAATATACAATTGTAAAAGGGTTTGCTTATAAGTTTTTCAATAACACAATCACAACGGTTTTTAATTACAACTTTTTCACTACTTGGTGCCAATTTCTAGTTTAATTTTACACGCAGTGAGTAAGTCATTGCAAAGTGAAAAAGCAGATTTGCAAACGTGTGCTTTTTTGTACGGATCGTTAGAAGAGAGTTTAGTTTCATTTCGTGAAAAGTTCAATGATTTCGAGGAAAAAACAAAACAATTATTACCTGGTGTAGGTTATACAGAAATCGTAAAACGTACTCGTCGTAGAAAAAAACAACATAATGACGGAAATGATTTTAGGACAAAAGGTTTCCTCGAAATCATTGACAATTTTCACAGTGAAATCAAACGACGTGCGAAAGTGTATATGGAAGTTTCAGAGAGATTTGCATTTCTCATCAATTTTTCTCTAAGTGATGGAGACCTCCACGAAGCTATAATTAACTTAGTTCGTTTTTATTCTAGAGATTTGGAAGATTTCTTCATTGAAATGAAACAATTCCAAAGTTACGTGAACTCCAGATACACTGATGCACAAAAAACTCATAGTCATTTGTATAAGATTCTAATGGAAGATCAATTAGCCGATGTATTTCCTAACACAGAAATAGCTCTTAGGATTTTTTTAACATTAATGATCACAAATTGTTCTGCCGAGTGATCCTTCTCGCAATTAAAAAGAATCAAAGCTGCTGAAAGACCTACAACGCGACAAGAGCGACTCGAGATATTAGGTATACTTTGCATTGAGTCAGATTTATTGAACAAGATTGATAAATTTGCCGAAAACAAATGTAGAAAACGACATGTTTAAAATGTAGATAGTAATTTTATTGATATTATCACATTGTGACAGTAAAATTTTTATGAAAGATAACGGGTGATTTTTTTGAGGTTAGGATTTTCATGCATTAGTATTTGACAGATCACGCGGGATTTCAGACATGGTGTCAAAGAGAAAGATGCTCAGTATGCTTTGACATTTCATCATGAATAGACTTACTAACGAGCAACGCTTGCAAATCATTGAATTTTATTACCAAAATCAGTGTTCGGTTCGAAATGTGTTTCGCGCTTTACGTCCGATTTATGGTCTACATAATCGACCAAGTGAGCAAACAATTAATGCGATTGTGACCAAGTTTCGCACTCAGTTTACTTTATTGGACATTAAACCAACCACACGAATGCGTACAGTGCGTACAGAAGAGAATATTGCGTCTGTTTCTGAGAGTGTTGCTGAAGACCGTGAAATGTCGATTCGTCGCCGTTCGCAGCAATTGGGTTTGTGTTATTCGACCACATGGAAGATTTTACGCAAAGATCTTGGTGTAAAACCGTATAAAATACAGCTCGTGCAAGAACTGAAGCCGAACGATCTGCCACAACGTCGAATTTTCAGTGAATGGGCCCTAGAAAAGTTGGCAGAAAATCCGCTTTTTTATCGACAAATTTTGTTCAGCGATGAGGCTCATTTCTGGTTGAATGGCTACGTAAATAAGCAAAATTGCCGCATTTGGAGTGAAGAGCAACCAGAAGCCGTTCAAGAACTGCCCATGCATCCCGAAAAATGCACTGTTTGGTGTGGTTTGTACGCTGGTGGAATCATTGGACCGTATTTTTTCAAAGATGCTGTTGGACGCAACGTTACGGTGAATGGCGATCGCTATCGTTCAATGCTAACAAACTTTTTGTTGCCAAAAATGGAAGAACTGAACTTGGTTGACATGTGGTTTCAACAAGATGGCGCTACATGCCACACAGCTCGCGATTCTATGGCCATTTTGAGGGAAAACTTCGGAGAACAATTCATCTCAAGGAATGGACCGGTAAGTTGGCCACCAAGATCATGCGATTTGACGCCTTTAGACTATTTTTTGTGGGGCTACGTCAAGTCTAAAGTCTACACAAATAAGCCAGCAACTATTCCAGCTTTGGAAGACAACATTTCCGAAGAAATTCGGGCTATTCCGGCCGAAATGCTCGAAAAAGTTACCCAAAATTGGACTTTCCGAATGGACCACCTAAGACACAGCCGCGGTCAACATTTAAATGAAATTATCTTCAAAAAGTAAATGTCATGGACCAATCTAACGTTTCAAATAAAGAATCGATGAGATTTTGCAAATTTTATGCGTTTTTTTTTAAAAAAAGTTCTCAAGCTCTTAAAAAATCACCCTTTATAAGTTTGTATTTTTTAATCGAAAAAAGAAGGGAACGGACGTGAAAAAAGGGCCCCCAAAATGATGGTTGCCTAGGGCCCCGTTGAGAGTTAATCCGGCCCTGCGTATTAATATATGCCGTATTTAGTTTTGCAAATTTGGACCACTGGGCGAACCTAGAACTCATTATAACTCTATTGTAAGGTACACTTATGGAATCACTTACACTCTTTTTCTTCGTGTTGCATTAATGATATTAGGTGCGTTTTATTATCCACAAATCTATCTGGATCCGGATCTGGATTAAGTTTTAACATGTATTACAAAAACAATTTGGGATCCTGTTTTCTATCGGGATCTATTTCAAAGATCCAAAAATTAGTTATTACACTGGCGAGTAGATGGCTTTTTATGGTAAGGTAGTGTAAGCTACAGTGTAAAGAAAAGAGACAAGAAATAATTTAAAATTTACAAACCCAATTATAAAAAGAGACGGACTTATAACACTGCTGTCACTAAGATCCGTATCGTTTTATTTTCAAGGGAAGATCCAGATCCGGATCCAGATAGATTTGTGAATAATAAAACGCACCTATTATACGAACCAAATAATGGCCTCCATCACAGGGCCCGTAGTAAAAGTCTATGTCTAACAATTACTTCCGGAATAAAAATAAATGGGAAGCACCAAAAACGCCCTCGTAGTGAATATTTTCCAACTTTTGGTAATATTATTTTGGTAATATTATATAAATTTGCCAAATAGGTATCCGTTGCATCATCTTTATGATGTTTTGCTTTTGCGATTAGCTGTATGAAATTGTTCCGATAGGTCCTATCCCTAAAAGCAAATATTTTTTAGTTATAACATATTTATGTTAATTACAATAAAGAATATGTAATTAACAAGTACTTACAATGTAATGTAGTAATAAAATAATATATTTATGAAACCCCCCCGAAATTATTTTCTGCGTCCGCCCCTGTGAACAGTTACAGAATAAACTCACTATAAGAACACAAAAACATTAAATATCGGAAATATAATTCGTATTTGGAATTGATTCCCTTTTATATTAAAAGATATTAACAAATGTGATACCATTAAGCAAAAAAAATCCATTTAAAAAAAAATGGATTTACACCACTATTATAATGAGCGACACATATCTAAATACTAGGCTGTTTAAAATTTTGCGCCTACACCTTTAAATTAGCATTGCTAGGTTAGGCTTAAGTTTACATTATTAATCAAAACCAATACACTTATTTCAAAAAAAACAAAACTAAATTTTTAAATATTTATGTATGTTTATTTTTCAATTTTTTTTTTGTTTGTTTTCACAAGAAAAATAAACAAAAAAACGTGCCACTTAATCTAATGTGTGTTTAATATTTAGCGATAAGAAAACAGTGAGAGTAAATAGTGTACCTAGTATGAATGTATGTCGTGGCTAGAAAGTATGTATATTAGGGCTTCAATGACTCAACATTTATATTGGTTAACAGTGGAATAAAGTTTTTGAAACGCTTTGTAATAAACGATTTTGTTTGTCTGTCCGTCTGGAGAGACGAGCACGCCTCTGAGTTCAACTGACCAACTGTGGAAAAAAGCAATTCAACGTTTGGCCCTGCGATTTATTAATCGCTATTGTGAATGCAAGCGAACGGTCGGTTGGAATTAGTGGTATTCTTGGGATCGGAAATTCCTTGAATTTCTTTTGATTAATAAGAAATTAGTTATTAATTGGTGAAAGCAGATCTTTCAATCCATACGTCAATTTTTTTGTTATGTTATGAAAACATGTGACAGCAGAACTGTCAAACTGAATGTCATATTTTTACTTGCGATATACATACATATGTGCATACGAGTAGGTACTAAAGGGCAAGTTTTATATTTGGAAATAAAATCAAACTCGATACTTTGATCAAAGTTGACATTAAAATGATAGAGAACACGAAAAGAAAAGGGTCCCGTAATTCCGTCTTTCTCTGTATGTCTGTACCTTGACCTACAGCCTAATCTCCTGAAGCAATTTTCTTCAAACTTTGTATTTAAAGGTCTTCGATGATTCCCTAGAGGAGAAATTGAAAGTTTTTTTTAGCTCCAAAGCTAACGGTACCTGCCATACAGCCGTTTTTATCTTAAAAACGGCATAACCGATTTTGATAAAAAGAAAACATTTTATAAGGGATTCTCAAAAAATTGATGAAATTGTTCGCCATACTAGGAGGCTGCCTTGAAATCATTTTTTAAACGTTTAACAACTTTCTACAAGTCTAGTTATACAGATGTTTTGATTTATTTGATAAACCCATTGCATGACTCTTGTGATGCTTATCGCATGATTCCTGCAATGAATAGTTAAGTGACATCTGATGTATAGTTCAATTGTGTTTGTATGCCTTGCTTAATTTCAGATACAAGGTGTTCTATGGAAATAACACTTAAAACGGTTCACAGTTGGACTTAGATCATAAGAGTTGTGTTTTTAGTGTTTGTAATTTTTAAATGGTAACTGATACCAATTTTCGTAAATTTCGCCTGGCTGGCTTTAACCTAATCTCATTGCTCTTTCGCCATCACGGCCTTTTAATTTATGTTAGATATGGTGTTGCTTGCCAGAGCCTTCCTCAATACAGACATAGTTCTAATACGAACTTTAACTTCATGTGGCTCAAATTTACTGTCCGCAAGCACATCATCCATTATTGTTTCATTTTCCCGAATTGTTCCCTTGTACCCTCACACCGAAGTCGTTATTGCGGGTGACTTCAATGTATAATATTCAAGTTCGGCCCGCTATTCAACACAGACAACACGCGAATATAGTTATGTTGAGATCTTTGCTGAGCTGCACCACTTTACTCAGCTTGTAGATGAGCCAACTCGAATACCAGATGTTGCTGAGAAAACGGCCGCACTCTTGATTTGTGTCTGACTTGTTACCCTGATAAGTATACCATAACGGTAAACTCTCCATTAGGTACTTCGCACCATTATGTAATATCAGCCAATAATATCGTGTCCCATTCATCCAGTTAAAGAGAAGCATCCCCCAAGGACCGTTTGGCAATACGAGAAAGCAAACGGGACGGTCTGAATAACTTTTTTCCTCTTTTTTATAAATGATCACTTGTCTGAAACTTCTAATTGTTTTACCGACGACTCTACTCTCAGCTTCTCATACTCGTTCTCAAATTCACGTCCACCTCCTTCGGAAATGGAATTGCAACAGTATCCTATGATAAGCTCATTAAACTTCGATATTTACAGCATTGTTAAATGGGGTATAAAAAAAAAACCGTGGGGAGCTTAATCCTTCAAAAACTCAATGCTGTCTATTGTCATTGAAGCAAAATGTCCCCCTTGTGCCGTTGTCCTTGAATGGCACTTGCATCAAGGAAACCGAAAAGCTCTCCGTACTTGGTATGTGTGTCAACGACGATCTTCGTTGGAATGATTACATTCTCGACACCGCCAAAAATGCTGCCGAATTCTTAGGATCTCTATATCGATGTAAGATATTTTTCACCCCTTCTAATCTGGCTACCATTTATAATTCGTTTATACGTCCAAAACTCTAGTATAACTCATACCATTGTGCAGGCGCAGCACAAACTTCTCTCCCCTGATTGGATAAAATTCAGAACAGAGCGTTAAAACTGATAGCTTAATTTTGGCGTTACCGTCAAATATAGAGATTCGTTTTTTAGTCGCCCAACACGATTACAGAACAATTTACCCCACAAAGTTTTCCCTTGCATTTCATTTTACAATGTCTTAGAAAAAACACAACTCTCCAAACCTAGGAATGGACATCTCTAGGCGATATTATTTTCCACGTTTTAATAAAACAAATTATTGGTTGATTTATGGTAGGTTATTTAAAAAAAAATCAAAAACCCTCAATTAAATTATAAAATATTCCAACCCCTTCTTCCCTATTGTATACTCAAAATGTCACACAAATGTAGCTGGTTTTATTTTTGTAAATAACTTCTTTTCTTTTTCACATAGGTACATACATACTATTCAGTATACAGTAATCCCCGCTTAGTTGCACCTCGCTTAATTGAACATCCCGCTTAATTGACCGAAAAAGTTGCATTGCAAAATTTCCCGTATTAGTAGCATAGCTTTTTAGATGGTTAATTGAACCCCGCTTAATTGAATTACTCGGTTAATTGAACTTTAAAATATGCACCCGAAAAAAAAAATATATGGACATTTTTCGGATAATTGGACGTACAAAAAAATTATAATGAAACAAATATTAGAAATATTTTATTACTTAACCTACGTCTGAAGCCTAGTACTCAGTTCAAGTGAAAATGAAAATTTCATATAAATGTGGCGGCTGGTTCACTCGCATGAAATCCCCAAAGAGAGGTGGGTACCAATATGTGGATTGGAAAAACAATTATGTTCCACAACTTTTTCCACGCCAAATTTTCATTTCTCAATGTACAACCATCAGGAAAAAGTTTAAGGCAGCGTGGAAAACTGTGACATTTGTCAGTAAATTTAAATATTTTGTTTCAAAACAAAAAATTGAAAATTTATAAACAGAAATAAAGAATGGATAACGAATTTTTTGATACTGCTCTCGAGAGTTTACTTAATGAAAGTATTCAGTATTTCAGGTGAGTATCAAAAATTCACGTGGAAAAGTTTATTCTATTTTCATGTTTATTCTCCGCGTGTAATTTGGAACGTATTTATTTTTCATTTCACGCTAGCTGAGTACTAGGCTTGAAGTGGTTTTTTAAGACAGGTATTATTCAAGATGAAGAGCAGCCGGAAAATGATATCGTGGTCATAGACAACATACTTAAGTACAATGGTTAACAGACGCCGAAATTTTAAAAACGGTTTAAGAAAAAGAAGAAGTTGAAGCCATATTATCGACTTTCGAAATTCTACAGGACATTGCAATTCTACGTTTATACTTCTTACCACTAAATAAATTTACAGTTGAGCTGAAAAACATGAAGACATTGTTCAAAACAAAACAATCAATCAAAATCAAATCACAAATTTTTTCAAACCAATGTATGCAAATAACCATTATGAGCCTTTTAAGGTACATACCTGCTATTGTATTTATTATTTTTTTTTTATCCTTTTCGAAGCTAACAGTGACTTTTTTTAAGAATAATTTATTTCTGTTTCATAGTTTTAATTATGTATGTATTAGTGTGGGTCAAAAAAATCAAGTATCTTTTTTTTTGGATCCGACACATGAAAACTAGTTCAAATTTGAATCATTTTGTATCAATACTTATTAAATTATAAAATTTCATATGGTGAAATAGAATTTTTTTTTTCTGCTGACATGTTAAATTATATTTCTTAAATAAAAACCTTCTTTTCCTGAAATAGAACATGAACTATCTTAAAATTCAAAAATTAACTGGGTAAATTGGGAATATTTATTGAAAAACTACTAAATTCAGTAGGCATTGGAATTCTACTGCGAATATCTTTTGAATGGCTAGAGCAGTGTTGTCACTTTACCACAATTGTGGTAGATCTACCACAACTTTTTAAGATTTAAAAAAACTACCACATCTACCACGGTAGTTCAAAATTCTACCACTATTTTTTATATTCCCTCCAAAAATAAAAATTACAAACAAAAATCTGCTATAACTATTACAACACAATTTGTTTCTCTTAATTTTTCTGAATGCAGCAGTGAGACTTCTACTACATTTTCTGGACAGACCTCTTTACTCATGAAGATGGGTTCATTTTCATTTTAAGTACATATATTTTACTCTACAAGACATTTTATGTTACAACTTTGTTTGACTATAAAAAGTATAGCTAACACACACTCCAAAGAGTTTTGCTTTAGAAGCTCATTTCTATTGTTTTTATTATCGATAAAAAATGGTAAATTTTTGTGGTATAGCTAAATCTTGAAGTGAATTGATTTTAAACGCAGGCTCGTTAATTATATCAAAAATGAGGAAATTTTGAATGAGAAAATCAACGTAAGTCTAGATAATTGTTTTCCATCTCCAATCAGACTTATTTTAATGATTTCTTAACCAGGAATCTTTCGAGTGACTATCGACTTCTAAACAAAATGAAAGCGAAAAAATTACTTTTTGAGATTCATCAAGAAAATGCTCTATATCTACGTACTTCAAAAAGCTTGCAAAATTCCCCATCTACTTCAAATTTTACAAGTTTTACTTAAACTCAAAATGCTTGCAACAGCGCTAACTAATCCAATTTTTTTTTGTAATATGTACTGTATAGACGATTCAAATTAGGATTCAAAGATGCACACCTGTCAAACATTTCGGTTTCTAACTCATTTATAGGTTTATGTATATTTGGTTACTGATTGAATTGAACACATTCAAAAATATAACCAGGAAACTGAAATTTATAAAATTACGAGTAAAGAAAATCTTCTTGCGTATTACATTAAGCTTTGTGATCAGCTAATAAAAAAGTTCGATTATTAAAGTGTGCATCTCCAGCTGCTTTAATTCTAATTCTTAAGGTACTAGTACGGTCTAAAATGCCAAAAAACGCACGATTTTTGGGAATTTTTTTCTCGGAAACCTTATTAGGTAATTACATAATTTTTTTTTCAATAATGAATACAAGAGTACAAAAAACAATTTATTTTTTTTAATTTTCGAATTTTGGGCGAATTATAGAGGGCGCAAACGTCGACTCATCAAAAAATACATGGTCCCATGGCGGACAGTTAATCTCAGAATTGGCTGAACTGAAACAAAAAAACCAAAATGGGTTATTTAAAGGAAGTTATCTTACTTGACAATTTACCACAATTTGTTTAAAAAGTCGAAACAAAAAAAAAATATCGAGCTTTGAAAAAAAAATTTTTTTTTGGAAATTTTGTTGGCCATTTTTGGGTCGCCATTTTTTTTGTTCATAATTTTTTGGTCAAATTGTGGTAAATTGTTCTTGAAAATATAAAAACATTCAAGTTGCAACAAGGTTTTTGAAAATCGGTGTAGTAGATCCGGAGATTAACTGTCCGCCATGGGACCATGTATTTTTTATGAGTCGACGTTTGCGCCCCTATAATTCGGTAAAAATTCGAAAATTAAAAAAAATAATTTTATTTTGTACTCTTGACGCATGTATTCATTATTTAAAAAAAAATTAAGTAATTACCTAATAAGGTTTCCGAGAAAAAAATTCCCAAAAATCGTGCGTTATTTTGGCATTCTAGACCGTACTAGTACCTTAAGTTTAAAAGAATTTCAAAAAGGTCGGCAGCAAACTATTACCGTTAAAAAGGGTATTCCCTTTTAACGATCTTCTGCAGGAAGTAACGAGTATCAATAATGAGTGCGATCTCCTCTCTTGCTCTATGATAGTGAAAAAATTAATGACATAAAAAAGGATGGATTAATTTAAGCAAACAGATGAATGTATGTGAAGAGTCCATGTTTTCGAATTTTAGTAAATATATGTTCAATTTAGCTGCTTTACCACATAGCAGTGCTGCAGCAGAAAGAGCCTTTTCAGGAATGAATGAAATAAAAAATAAAAAAACAAGCTTGACGTCAAAACTATAAACAGTCTTATTTTTGCTAAAGAAATGACAAATAAATCTGATATTTTTATTCCTTGAGCAGAATTGATCCGCTTTTATTTAAAATTTTAATTTATTGATGGTAAGTTTAAAGATATATAATGCGTATGCGTATAGAACAAAATATCACAACAAATATATTTAGGTACTTAAATCAATGTATAAAACTTTGTATTTATAAATGACTTTAAGTGCTTTTGAATTATTATCATTTGGGAAATTACAAATCTACCACACAAAATCTAAATCTACCACTGTTTTTCATCTCAATCTACCTCGGGTTTTGAAATGAGAGTGACAACACTGGGCTAGAGTAATCGATTAACTACAGAGATCTTTTTTGTAGAGCGTTCAATTTCCTATAGAAATAATTGAAACTTATTTGACAATAATTATTTTTTATTAAGTTACAAAATTCAAAACAAAAAAGTTATTTTCCTTAAAATACTTCAATCTTTGACATTGAATATTGAATATTGAACATTGAAAAAAGTATATAAGACCATTTTTGTAGAGCGTTCAATTTCCTATAAATATTGACTATGCGATTGGTTAAACGATCTATTGTTGATAAGATATGACCATTTTTATATGATACTAAATTGAAAATGGAAAACTACTCGTATGATGAGCATAATCTTCCCGTCAATATTAAGAGCTATTATTTGGTAAGTACTTTCTAGAGGTACCTAGGAACTTGTTTTCATGTGTCGGATCCAAAAAAAAAGATACTTGATTTTTTTGACCCACCCTCGTATGTATGTTTATTTTTTAAATAAAACGTGTTCAAATATTTTTGTGTGTGTATTCTTTTTCAGTTTTTTCAAGGTTTTCGTAAGTTGAAAATGAAATGTTCATAGTAAATTTCTGGGATGAATATTTTAGTTTTTAGTTGACCGACTCGTGCAATTATACGGGTTTCGTTTAATTGAACAGGTCGGTCAATTAAGCGGGGTTTCGTTAATTGAACCACCCGGATAATTGACCGAAAAATCTGACAAAATGGTCAGTGCAATTAAGCGGGGAATACTGTACTCGTATTATTTGCGTTACACTGCTTAACCTTTTACTATTATGTATCTTAATTTTTCCATCTACATACATACATAGCTCAAGCCATAGTTCATATCCATATCCGCCTGATGATACTTCGTACAGACAACACGTGTGCGTGTTCTCAATTATCCCATGGCCGAAGTTCCCCTTAAAATGTGTTATAAAGTGTTTCACCTTTGCCTTGTATCTTTTCTAAAGATTTTTGTTTCTATTTAATAATAATAAACACTCGTTAATTGTTAACAATTCAAATTTCATCCATAAATGACGACATTGAAAAAACTTTAGGTACATTGCCAAAGCCCCAGACTGCGATGCAAGATGCAAGATAAGAAATTAATTCTACAATATTCACGATATAACAACACGTGCCAATAAAATTTGCCAATCTATTAAGTGATTGATTAAACACAAATAATCAAACGAGCAGCGCGTGTGAAAACATATTTTTCATAGGTAGAGACATTATCTGATCAAATTTTTCATACAATTTATGGGACATCAATTTAATTATTCAACAATTAAAAAAGTTATAACTTTAATATTGGCACATTCATTATAATATTTTGTAGCAACTTAGAAAAATGAGCAGTTGACGTTCTAATGTGATCTTACTTCCTAGGTAGGGCTAACATTTTCCTTCAAAACTAATGTTGGTGAATACATGTAATACAAGGGATTTTCAGACAATCTGACAAAGTATTAGCGACCTCCAAACGGTATTTGCTCTACTGATCGGTTATCAGTACCATTTAATGTGGAATGTTGGTGTAAATGAACAAATAACTTGCACATACATATGTATGTACGTACAAACGTACATGCTTTAAAGCTTAATCACCTTATAGTCTTGAAACCATAAGCATCCACTAGCACATCCACTAGAAACATTCGTATTTCTTAATTAAATCAATAATTTCTACTCGAAATGTAACTAAAAATATCTATTGGTGAGGGTCTTTGTTAATTAAATGAAGAAAGGGGTCACATATTCTTGATCTTATGGTTCAAGGCTATTATAAGTTTTGAAGGATTGAACTTTAAATTAGGAATTGGATGCTTTTTCGCACATCTCCAGTCTCTACCAGTGTATGTCTCCGATTTCTTCCGTGATTTCCAATACTTCTTATGAACGAGCGGTATGTTATGAGGTAGCTGTAAAGGACGTTCTATGGCGATCACACAATGGATGATTTCCAAAAATGTCCACTCAGCGTGTTTAACCAAATTAAGTTAAAGTTAGTTGCACATATTTTTATTCGAGAATTAGCCTCTCTGTTTAGTGGAAGTAAGAATTTACAGAAGAAAGCAAATTTCTATCAAATATTTAATAATATTCAATGTTATAATTGAACTCTGGTGGAACCACCCTTAACCCATAAAATAATTCAAACCCGAATTTATTCAGAAAGAGAGAATTACCTTAATAATTAAAATGTTAAAAATCTATTGAAATTAAAGTCCAGATGGCGCCAATATCCCTTTCCATAGTGAAAAACGAGCCTCAAAATTTTACAAACGTTATTCTCAGAATTTACTTGTTAAATATTTATGTGCGTACCTACCTATATAAAAAAAAAAATATTGTAGACTCGAAGAATTGTTAATATATTTCTATATTGTTTTTCAATTGGATCAGTGAATAAGAGATAAGAGTAAAGTACACTTTTTTGTTTTTTCTGAATACTTTGTTTTTTTTTTTACATTTAAGTGTGGTGATGAACTATCCTTCATACATACATACATATGTACATTACTCAAAAAGCTTAAAATTTAAATATGACTTACCTTGAATATTTTGTTAATTAATTCATGTATTTTTATTAATCCAACTATGCAAACGGATTTATTATGTGTATCTGAGGTGCATAGATATATTTTAAATTCACGTTTTTAAAAAAAAATGCACTCAAATTTTTATTTTATTTTTAAATTAATTTTTTTTTTTAATTTTTTAATTTTAAATAAATAAATTTGGTAATTTAAAGATCACAACTGTACCACTACCGAAGGAGACAAATGACAACACGCAATCAATAATGTATCTAAATAATCAAAGAACTACAAAACTTAATTTATCACCCAATGGAGAGTTACGAGCAATAAAGACTAGATTATCACTTCAAATTGAATATTCACGTCCGAAAATATACAAACACAGCTTTAGCTTTGTTTTCTTTTTCGTTCGATGCGCGTTTTTTATTTATATTTTTGTATGTAATTCTTTATAAACTGTATACATAGATAGACTAACTGAACTAACTGCTTCAATGTTCAAACGCTTTATGTGAGTTGTGAGATACAAATAAAAATCTACTTGGCGATATTTGAATCAAAATAAAAGCAAAATGTTGTCAAAGCTTTACTATATTGCTTGGATACTTTTCGTTTACGGCAACATTTTGCTGGCAACAAAACAAAAATGTTGAATATTCATTCATATCCCCATTTACAGAAGACCAAAAAACACAAGCCAAGAGTACGTGAGAAAAACCAATCAGTCATCTACCAATGTATACAACATGCTGCAAGTTTAAGTCGTCATAATCACAAAGTTTAATGGCCGTTTGCCGCACGTGTACAGAGTTTTATCCATGACCCTGTGGCCTGTGCATATTCTATAGATATAACACAATGTATGTATGTATGTAGGTATGTTGATGTAAGGCTCCTTCTTCTCTTTTTTCAGCCTCTGTATTGTGTTGAAGACTTGTGAAGTGGGATACAAAAGTTGTGTGAAAATAAACTCAAGGAATACATATATAACCAAATCGAATATATATACTCGAACATACATACATACATCGCATATGGGATGGCTTAAAAGAAAATTTATTCACCAACTCGATGTCAAATTGGGACAGTCTCGCGAAGAAAAAAAATATTTTTTTTTAATCAAGTACCTAACTTATTTTTAGATTTCGGAATGTATAATAAAGACTGAAATAATAAAATTTAAAAAGGGTTTTTATTTCTTCGATCGTAAGGTGGTCAGAAGTAGGCTCTTTTCGAAAACCTCATTTGCGACAAAAATGCAATAGCAATATGTTCTTAAAAAATGTAAACTGCTAAAGCCAACTGTTCCGAAACCCAAGAAACCCCAGCCTTATTTTCGATAACACAGTTTGGTAACGTCGTAAGCTCGATAACATTATTTGCGTCGCAACTTTGGAGTAAAAAAACCGAGTCGACGACAAAAATATTGATAACACAGAGGGCGTGTTCGTAAACGTCAAATGCGTTTGCAAGTTAATTGATTTAATCATATTTAACAATATTTAACAAATCTGCGTCAAAAAATGACGATCAAAATCACGTTATGCCTTAAACTTTTTGGGACTCTACCTCATTTTTGTTGGATGCCATCTTGAATTTTAGAATATAATTTTTTATTTAATATCTTACTCATTTTCAATATGATACGACTGTGTTCTTTTTTATCGACTTTAGATAGATTTGTACTGTGTCTGTGATTTGTGATCTTACCTGTTTTGTGATCTTACATGAATCCCCATCAAGCTCCTTGCAGATGAATGATTAATAATCTAGAAACTTACTTACTAAAATGAATGCAGCAAAATCAAAAATTCTTATCTTTAAAAAGGGAACCGGTCATTTTACACGTACCGAATAATGAAAATGTAGTCAGGAATATTGATGTCGTCTGATCACACAAATACCTTGGCCGCGATCTTTTACTGGAAAAAATATTTTTCAATAAAACTCTCAAATGCAAAAAAAGCTGCTAACTGCCCGTGGAAAAAATTAAAGTCCAGTTCGAAGATGCCAATACCATCAATAATCAAAGGCGTACTGGTTTAAAAACCTTTACTGGCTTATCTTTGGTTTAAGAAAAATATCTCTCATCATGTATACAATAAAACCAAGAATTCGAAGCAAAAAAGCATCCAAAAAATATTAATCGATGAAAGCTGTTTTGATTAACAAATCCGTTTACACCTTACTGTAGAGCATATCCGACTGCAAGAACTTGGAAGTTGATTTTTATTATTGGTTTTGAAAAGTATGCAAATGGTAAATTCCCTCTGAACTCCCAAACTGTGCTGATTAAAAATTGTGTGCATGTTATTGATTGAATTGCCTTGTGGATATATCAATGTTAAAAATATGCATGTAGAATAAACATGCTTATAGGATAAAGGCACATGCATAGTACAGCAACCTCTGAACTTTTCACTTGTGTATAGCTTATATGTATATTAACATAAACTTTCTATTAAGTCGCCTATTAGACGCATGACCAACTAAAGGTGGTTATCATATTCTTTCAGTTTTATACACAAATATCGGACTTTTTATTTATGCATGTACTGCACTAGGTGTACGAGCCCAAACGCAAAATAGTTGGACTACCTATGATAAAAAACAAAAATCTTCTGATTCTTAAATTCCATCGGAAATAAAATCAATATTTTGGTATTTTTCTTAAGATATATTTATTTTGAATAGGAATAAGTAACAAAAACAAAATGACTTCAATTAAATAACGATATAGAGCAATAATACAAAATAAAATAACGATTGATACTTTTTTTAAGCGCAAAATAGTTGGCCTATGGGTCTTAATTTTTATTTTACCATGGTGTTTCGTCGCCTTTGGCCTTGATAACTGCTTCTATGTGTCGTGGCATTGTGTCAACTAATTTTTGACATTCTTCGGTGCCAAAAGATTCCCAAATATTTATGATTTTAGCTTTAAGGTCTTGAAGAGGTCCGGCATGGTTCTTTTCGCGGTTTTTGTTTCATTTTGTGCCAGACAGTTTCAATTGGTGAAAGGTCAGGGCTGCTGGAAGGCCATTCCAGTAAAGGAATAGCTTCAGCAGATAGCCACGCCATTTTAGACCTTGCTGTATGGCAAGAAGCTCCATCCTGTTGGAAAATGTAGTCTCGATCACTAGCTTGAAGTCGTGGTATTGATGGGAGAAGCTCATTTTCCAGAATATCCCTGTACCTGGCAGCATTGACACTTCCATTTACAAAATGCAAATTGCCCAAACCCCGCCCCGACATGCATTCCCATATCATTAGAGATGCTGGAAACTTGACCGTTTTTTTAAGGCAATCTTTGTGAAAAACCTCTTGAATTTCTAATGACTCGTTTTCGTTCGTCGCCCACGCAAACTTCAAACCTGGACTCATCACTCCAAATAACGGACCGCCATTGACTAGAAGTCCAGTTTTTACGTTGTTTGGACCACTCTAGCCGCTTTTTCTTTTGTTTAGGTGTTAAAAGTGGTTTTTCTTTGGCCTATGTTTTTAACGAATTAAAATTGCTCTAATTTAAATAAATCTAAAACAAACCTTATAAAATTTGTATCCAATTTTTTTCACAGTCCGTTTGCAAGTGTCGACCGAAACACTTTATTTTTATTCTTTCCCTCCATTGAACAGTTATTGCAGCGGCCGTTTGACGTCGATTTTCTTTTATTATTTTTTTAAAACTCGGCAATCTAGAGGTTTTGCAATTGGTGTGAGTCCCGTTTTTTTACCGATCTCCACATTTCCACTATTTTTAAACTTTGAGATAATGTTTCGAATTGATGAGCGCGGTAAATTGAATTGTTTTGCGATTTTATAGCTCGATAATCCCGTTTCGAAGGCTTTATTTATGGATTCCCTAAGGTCTCTTGATAATGAAACGCCACGCACCATGGTTCACATTAAATTGTTGCTGGCTTGCATAAAACAAGAGATCAATAAACAACAAAACAAGTGCATGTAATTTTTTTAATAACGGTTAACTGAAAATCTATTTAAATCTTCATAGGCCAACTATTTTGCATCCCAGAGAGAGTAGTCCTACTATTATGCTCTATCTTTGTTTGAGGGAATGCAAACTGGAGCCATTATGTGCTTTCTCGAATTTAGTTCTGTTTGGTCTAATTTACTTATTAAATGTAATTTATTACATCGACAAAAAAAATTAAAAAACAACTGCTTGGGGACCAGAAAATATAGGCACATAAAAAATGTTAATTTGTGAATTGATGAGTAGGCCAACTATTTTGCGTTTGGGTCGTACCTTATGACTGAAACTTTAAAATATTCAACACAGTCTTAATATTACAATACGCAATAATTTTAGACCGAAGCTACATACATACATTTGACAGGTTTCGAAGGGATTTTTCAAATTTTAAATTTTTAAAAAACTTAATAGGCTAAAAGCAATTTTAATGTCGTTAATCTTTTTTTTTTATTTTTTTTTCTGATGTAGCAGTTACTGTCATTGCCAATAAAAACAAAAAATTGTAGGGGTACTATCTTCACCGTGATTTTGATATTTAGTGAAAATTTTAAATTTCTAAAGAACTTTGAAGGCCAATATCAACCGGTTTTTTTAATGAAAAATCTTGTTAACAAATGGTCCAGTAGGTATGCTAAAATTTATTGATACAAGTAAGAGTTGTTCTAGTTGATCATTAATATCTACGTCTCTTTGCATTGTTGAAAGCGGTCAGTCAAAAAAATAAAAAATTACGATTTTAAGGACATTTTTTGAAAAAGGATGTTCAGGGGACTGAGTTTTTTTTTAAGAGGACTGAATAAATCTTTATTTTTTTTTGTATTTTCTCTTAGGTACACATTGAAATATAGAAATTAAATTTAATTAGTCTTCATAAACATACAAATTCATTGTAAATACATATAACTTAGCATTTTATCAAAAAAAAAATAATATATTATAATTAAATATTTTTTTCTACTTAGAATCAATTATATTCTTTTTAAAAAATTTAAAAATATTTCGCGAAGTTCAACATAACTAAAAATTTTTCAGGTTTCTGTATAAAATATCATTTGTTCATTTATTAGCCAGGGGACTGTGACCAGGGGACTGAGGCTTTTAATGGTTTTTGCGCAAAAAAGATATTAAGATTTTATTTAATCGGCGCACACTCAAAGGGTTTGTATAACCTTTATATGCCAGAGACACAGTGTGAGCATTAAGAAAAAAGGAAAGGGTTAGAAAGGAGGTGTCGGTGTACATTGGTTTTGAATTCTTGAACATTGCAATGACTGGGAAAGACAGAGCGTGGCAAAGAATTCCACATTCACGTAGTACGGCTGAAGAACGAATCTTTGTACTTCACAGTACGGCCGAAGTTGGGGACTGAGTTCAAGGGTAAACTGATGGGCATTCCTAGAAGTGCGAGTATTACGGTTAAATTGTTTAAGGGGAGGAATGAAGCTGGCTATTTCACTAGAGCATATAGTCCGTTAAAATAACGGTAAAAAAGGGTGAGGCAAGAAACGTTACGACGTTGTTCGAGTGACCTAAAAGAGTCAATGATGTTGTTATCACCAATCATTTTAAAAGCTCTTCTTTGAATACTGTCCAAGATACTTAAATAAGTTACTGGAGCACCAGCCCATAGATGGGAGTTATACTCAAGTTTTGGACGTATATAGGTTTTATAAATTGTAGCCAGATCAGAAGGAGAGAAAAATTTCTTGCACCACAAGAGATGGTTCGTAATGCACATACCGAGAATATCGAAATGTTCAGTTTCATTGATGCAAGTGCCACTCATAGATAGTGGCAAGGGGGGTATATCTCGCTTTAACGATATAAGACAGCATTGGGTTTTCGAAGCATTAAATTCGACACGGTTTCTTATTCCCCATTGTACAATGCTGTTTAGGTCGTAATTTAATGTGCTTATCATATTTTGTCGTTGCAGTTCCACATCCGAAGAGGAGGAATGTGAGTCTGAAAACGAATATGAAAAGCTGAGAGTACTATCGTCAGCGAAACAATTAATTGGATTAGAAGTTACAGACAGGAGATCATTAATAAAAATGAGGAAGAGGGTTGGGGACAAAACGGAGCCCTGGGGCACACCAGCATTTATATTGTGGGTTTCAGACTTGAATCCGTCTAGTACAACTTGTATTGAACGGTTCGAAAGAAAATTTCTAATCCAAAGAAGTAGGGATTCTTCGATGCCGAAAGCACGTATTTTCGATAAAAGAGCAAGATGCCAGACTTTATCAAATGCCTTTGAAATATCAAGTGCAATAATCTTACTTTCTCCGAAACAATGTAAATATTTGTTCCACTTTTCGGTTAGATAAACCATCAAATCACCTGTGGACCTATTGCTACTTGTTAGCGTGGAAGAACACCTCTTCAGAATAATAGCGGGGATACCACCCGGACCAGCGGATTTATGAATGTTGAGATCTTTCAGGACTCTTGCCACGGTACGAGTGCGAAAAAAGATTTGTCCCATAGAATCACTAACGCGCTCAAGAATTTGGGAGTCATGACACTATCTGGCAAGGTGGAATTTGCGGCAAACTGCCTCAATAGAGCTAACGAAAGGAGTGTCATTGACAACAAGCGTAGGAACCGAGGAAGAGGAAGAATTTCTCATATTTTTTACAAATGACCAAAAATTCGTCACTGCCTTTGGGACATTGCAGTATTTTTTGCCTTGATTTTTGATCATGTAAAAATTTGGTCCATCGAATATGGGCGTTGCAGGCCTTCCTGGATTGTTAAATCTTAAAATATATTTTTGTTATTTATATTTTTGGTTTTACGTTCCTTTTCTTCCTTTTAATATATGATAAGAACGTTTTCTTTTTTCTTATAACCACTCTTTTTATATAAGAAATTTTGTTCTAATATTCATTTTTTTTTTATATAAGAACTTTAACTTTCTTATAACTGTCAAAATAACTGTCATCGACTATACTCATGACAAAAAAAAATACGTTTTAGAATTTTTAATTCTAAAATGTCCACATGTGTGCGGGCTAGTAATTTGAATTTTTTCTTCAAGCCCAGAATCGGCTTTCTCTTCTTTTCAGAAGAAGAACTTTAATCTCATGCCAAACGGACAATTTCAGAAGCATTTGGAATGCTTCCTGACGACCAAGCGAAAACTCTATAAGTTTTCACGGTTTTGACGCGTTTAACTAAACAGTCCCTTGCAAATCTTTGAACAAAACCCTATATCGTAGAAAAGTCATCCAAGAATCTCAAAGATTGTGCTCCGAATATATCTAATAAATTTATCAAGTTCCTCCTAGGAGTTAACAATCTTCATTCGGTCGTATCGTGAATTTATAATCATTTTCTTGCGAGTTCTGCAAAAAAACGAAAAAGAAAGATACGAAATTTACATTTGTTGAATAGAGATAGAAGACTAAAATGCAAAGATCTTCATGAATGAAGATTATGAGAAACTCATGAAATGAAGATAAAGATTATAGTTCAGACATACACCTTCATCTTTATTATAGTAGCTGTATTTTATTTTCTCCCAGATCTGATCCGGATTGGATTTCGTTTTCAAAATAACATGTAAAACAACAAATACAAACAAAACTAAGCCTTGTGTTGTTTTTGTTATACATGCAATTTTGAATGAAGATCCAATCTGGATCAGATCTGGGGGAAAATAAAGCACAGCTAGTATCTCCATCTGTATTCTCTCATGTATGGAATTTATTCACAAGTGCCTTTAATTTTTCTGGTGCAACTGTAAAAAAAAAAGTACCCAATGTACAAGTACACTGAAAATATAACGAAATTAAAAATAATGAATTCAAACAAAAAATACAAAGTTAGCTAAAAAATTGTTGATAATTTAAATAATTAAATATTTAAATAATTTAAATAAATAATTAAATTAAATAATTTAAATAATTTACTTACATCTATCTTATAAGATATATTTTCTGTTTTCTTTTAGATTGTACCGACTTTAGTTTTGGAAAATTATAGCAAGTAAAAACAGTTACTAGCTATGCTCTCTTTCGCACAGAAGGTCGGTGTAAATATAACATTAACATGTTAACATAACCATTTACACGAACGCAAGTTTTAAAATTATATGTGCCCCTTCCTTTCATATCAGAACACTCGTTTTCTACAGCTATTTTAATTTAAATATACAAAACTCAACGACCCACCCCAACATTTCAAGAATAAATAAAATCGATAATCATCCCCCGAATAGGAAATTTACTCTAAACACAAGGCTTAGATACTTTACTTACAGTCTGCTATAAAAATTGTGTAAGTTGTTGGGCTAAGCCAAAAGTAAATACCCATCCAGGATCCAAAGGCGCACAAATATCAAAAAAAAAAAAATTTTTTCGATTTTTCCATTTTAGATACCTTATCCATGGGGAAGCTGTGAACATCAAGAAGAAAAAAGCTTTCATTTTTACGACCCAATGCTGAACTATGGAATCATCCTCCCATCATCGACAACCTCGGCCGCGTCATGGAGAATAAAAACCAACACCATTTGTAAATAGAGACGACACGTGCATCTGTTTAAACCCCAAGGGTTGGCGTGCTCGTATCAGAGAATTCGCTGAAAATATCTCTTGTGACATTACATTGCGGATTCCTATGGGGGAAAAGATTAGCTAAGTTTTCTTTTCTCTAGATAATATCAGAAAGTAATGGTTGAAAACTTCCAGGAGCATCAGCAAGACCTAATAATTCTTCTCAAAAAGGCAGGTTTTATGAAATAATCTGATCAGCCGGCAATGAGAGGTTTAATGACAATATTCTCCATCTCAATATATATGTATGTATGTATGTACACATTATATACTTTCACTTTGTAAAGAGCACATGTCAAAATATGTTGTTCCTAATTCCGTACAATGTTGCTGAAATGTGATGTTTATGTTTCATAAGAAACATAATGCACGACTTTATTGCGGGAAAATGCTATTGTGGCTCGAAAGCATACAACGAGGCTAAGCATTTGATATGTGAATCGTGATTCGCGAATTATTGTGTATGGCCGCTAAGTTTCACATTTTATTCAGGTGAATACTTTTGGTCATTATCCATAACTGCGGAAAAATAAAAAAAAAATAAAATTTCTGAGTGAACTTAAATTTGAAATCTTGTAATCGCTGGTTTGTTTCTTGATGTTGTAGACTTAATTAATTTGATAAAAACTTTGTAAATATTGTCCAAAATTTAGCTTATTATAGGACGCTAAAGACTTCAAGAGTTCAGACTTATTAGTCTCACGTCTTTTCTCTTAAAAACGTTTGAAAGAGCATTAGACATACATATATATACGCAGCACACTAAGCTCGGAAGTCTTATCTCAAGCCCAGCATGCTTATACAAAAGGTAAAAGTGTTGAGACAGCATTAAACACAGTGTCGTCTTCACAATTGAAAAAACGACCTGGAATACACCCTTGCTGCCTTTCTAGACATTCAAGGAGCTTCTTACAATGTCCGAAACGACCTGGTGAAAGGAGCGCTCGTAAATCTTAATATGCAAAATGCCATCATCAGCTGTATAATGTGCATGTTACACGGAAAATAGGGTATGTACTGACAACATAACACCCCGTACATTACACTTTTACAAGCCGTTCAAGACCACCTTACTTAGCAGGGAGGACTGGCAAATTAACGAGCCATCAATCTGTGAATCGATGATACCAATATATACCAACGGTTCCAAGATGGAAACTAGTGTTGGTGCAGGGTTGTTTTCAGAAACCCTTGGACAGGGCAGCTCTTTCAAACTTCCCGGTTACAGGAGTGACTTAGCAAGCTGAGGTCCTGGCAGTGACAAAAGTTGGAATACAAGTTCAATGATGACAATACCACAAGCTGATATCACTTTTTTCATTGAAAGCCAAGCGGCAAAAAAGAGAAATTTCTGCAAAACATACGGCTCTGTTGGGTTTCTAGTCATAGTGGTGTCTCAGATGAACAAAACGCTGACGGGCTAGCAAGAATAGGGTCAACACTTGATCTCAATCAGGCAGACACAGCAGTTAAAGTCCCAAGGAAAATGTAGAACACATACAACATTTGTTTTTTTTTTGTTGAAAAATCAATATCTCGAAAAAGATTTTTTACATATAAGAATAATTTAATAATAAAACAAATTTTTAAAGTTTGTTTACATAAATTCATTCTCATAGAAATTTGACTCAAATTTAAGCATTTGAACGTTTTTCTTTTTTTAATCCGTGTTTTTTATTTATAAACAATTATAAACAGTTCGTATAACGTGTGAATTGGTTCCCTAATTCAATTAATTAATTGGTATTCATGTGCAGCCCTATTAATAAAAAACAAAAAAAAAAACAATCTATCTTCTTTTAAGCACACGTGTCAAAAGGCACACAGAGATATGTGTCACGTTCATGCTGACTCAGTGGTAGTAGTACACGTTTCTATGAAATGTATTCGTGTTAAGAAATTATCAGTAAATTATATGCCGAGTTAAAATAAATTATCTGCTCCCTATTACATGTCACACCTTATAACATATCTTTTAATATATGTAAACTGCTAGAAAGCTATTGTTTATTTTTCATTATAAGTGGATAATGCTTTCTTTATTGGTTTCTTACGAGTATATACAAAAAATCGATGCTTTATTCAGATTTGACATTAAGATGATCTAGAATTCCAACAAAGTGGTTTTCGTCAAACTTTCCGTCCGTTTGGGCGTTTGTGCCTCTGTATGTTCCTTCTACATGGGGCAAAGCACGGGTGAATATGCATTTTTTTGTACGAATTTTTTGCTTTTTTTTGTATCATCTAAAACGAATTGTTTTTTTTTTTTTTTTTTAATTTGTTTTTTTTTTTTTTTAGTTTCAAAGCTTTGTATTTTATTAGCAAAAAATTCACCTTTTGGAAATAGGATTTTCAAAACTTTAGTTGTATCAATTTAATTTCCATATTCACAAAAATTCTACTAAATGATACAAATCATATTGCATTCCAAGATTTAACAACAGGTTAGGTTAATGGGCTGACAGTTGATCTTTTTACGGTCACACTTAGATCAATGTAGATCCGTTGTGATACTTTAGGGATTGTAACTCCCGTGTAATAAAATCTTTGATAAATTCTCAGTCAATCAAGCCTGTAAAGGATATTGATGAGTTTTAGCTTGCCTGAAATGTCAGAGGGTAAATGGTGAAATGCTTTTTAAGGGCGTGATCCTTTCCCTTACCCCCACTTTAGAAATTATTTCTCCACCAGACCCGTAGGAGCATGTGGGTCCTTGCAACATCTGGTAGATGAATTTGATAGGTCACGGGTTGGTGTATTTGTTCGTTTGTTTAGTTAGGATTGCTGAAGGAGTTGTCCCTTTCCTCAAGAAGTTTTAACAATCTTTGCTAGAGGTGGCCCCATCAACTTAGCTGACGCTCATGTTCACCGTTGGAGTAGCCCATTCTTCGTTTGTTGCTGATTCTACTAAGAACCATGCGTCGTTTAGTAGTTTTCGGTTGTTCTATCATTGTTGTGCTGGACCCCTTTTTATGTCTTTTAACTCTAGTTAAACATAGTTTTCTTGTGGTAACCCACTTGGTTGTGTCCGGTGTTGATGCTCACGAGAAGACATAGAGACATTTTACTCTGTTGAATGATAATGTCAGTCTTTTGTTTGTTAATTAATAGTTTATAAGGCCACAGTTTCACCTAAACCTGTTGTGTCTGCATGATTAAGATGAAGTGTTGATCCTAATTTTGCCAGCTCGTCAGAGTTTTGACTACCTTGGGAAGCACTTTGACCAGAAACCCAACAGAACCCTATATTGTTCTATATTGTTCTGTGTACCTGGAAACCTTAGCGTGACAGCAAGTTAAAAGTATCGATTTGATTTCAATGGCAAAAGTCGCTTTCAATAATATAACAAATTTGTTTATAAAGAAGAAAAGTATTTTTGACTTTTTCACATTTTCCTTAAAAATGTTCTTGGCCACATTATGGCCTTGAAAAATGAAAAATGTTCTTGGCCACATTATGGCCTTGAACCACAACAGCAGGTTCAAGCGATCCCCTTGTGCATTTTTTTGTTTGCGTAAATTCCCCTAGAAGTGCAATTTCTCAGAATTTCATGAAATTTTTCAAATATTTAAAAATTTACCTGTACATAAATGTATGTTTATAAATAAATATTTTTTACTTAAAGAAAAACATGTTCTAAACAATTTATATGTCACTTTTTAATGCACATTTTATTTATATCATTACAATGTGAATCGACTTTTTAGCTAAACTCAAGTATCAGATCAAGTATCAAAATATTTATGTCTAAAAATAGATACTGCATATTTCCTAGGTCACGGTATATAAACAAAAAATGCCCCTCATAAATCAGAAAGCGTTTCCATTGTTTGTAGGAAAATAGCACACGTTACAAAAGTTTCTGTAAACACGATACTTATTTAGCAACATTTCTGCGAAAGCACGAAACATGTGCGTCAACTTCTATGGAAATTGCCTAAAGAGTATTGCAAGTTCCAATGTTTGACATGGCAGCGATTGTGTACCACTGTTTAACCTCTAACGAATGTCGATAAGCTTTCGTCCACATTTGCCTGTCCGTTTGTATCTCTACTTGCATTTATCACACTACGCTATACCTACCTACCATATGTATGGATATTTACGTACATGAGATAAATTAAGTATCTTACACGTGCGGCAGCAAGAACTTATAAACCAGACGAAAATGACACATCAATCAAAATACGGAGTAGATTCGGCGCGATATCACTTCACGGGAATTATCTTTTGAAGTAAGATACTAAAGCATACTTGGACTCTTCGTTATGTTATGTTTAGATTATATTGAGTTCATTCTTCTCTTGCTTTGTTTTTTCTGTATTATCCCCTTCAATCTACGATAGTTCGAATATTCGCCTAAACTTGTGATACACAAAATAGACATAGATAATGGTTGCCACTTTGTATTTTTAAATTTTTAATATTTCGCTTTTTCACAAAACGATTTTAATTGTATACGTTGGGACCTGAAAATTCCACGTTTAAAACTTGTTCTTGTTCACTGGAATTTACAAAAAAAAAGTTGCAACTAGTCAAACGTCACACTTCTTACAAGGCAGGGCAAGTGTTGGATTTTTACAAATAATTCAAACAGGTAATTCACTTAAGTGGAAATAATTGTTTAACGTCAAAAAAATAAAATGCCCGAACTTGCTCTTATGTCACAGACTAAAAATTTAAAAAAAATTATATTACTAGAGTTTTTTTAGTAGTAGGAACTAAAACAGGATGCCATATGATTTCTCAAGCAAATAAAGGTTTATGCAAAAACAAAAATAATAAACCGTTATAGCCGTTTTTTGAAGTAAAACTTCTTTTACTGCGTTCAGGGCAAAACATTTAATATGCAGTTGTCAGTAGCATTTCAAAATGACAGGTTATAAGTCAAAGACAGAGACATGTTTTTAGAATTATTGTTCGAACTGTTTTCGAGGTTGATTAAAACACTTTGAAAACATCTTTTTTCGCTGAACAAGAATGTTCTTTTAATTAAAAAAAAACACAACAACTAACCAACAAAACAATTGATATTTGATAAATATGGAAATTTTGTACTCTTAAACTCAATTTTATTTAAGATATTATCAACTATCTGACAATATTAGTCAATTTTCTTTCTGTTCACATCATTATCAATGACCAAAACTTTTTTTAATTGTGTTATAAGATATCGAATTTCAATTTTTATCAATAATCAATTGATAATTGACAACCATAATAGGGGTGAATTTCATTAGAATACACACAATGGAATGAACTACCATAATAGGGGTGCATTTCATTGAAATACACACAATGGAATGAACTATGTGGCCGAACAACTTCACAATCAAAAGCCACATTCCTTTGTAAAAGAAACGCAAGCAAATATATTTTATTTTTTTAAAAACATTTAATACTTAATCCTACACAATACTAAATACTCTTATACTGTTTATCTTAAAAACTAAGCAATAAAATTTACAAAATTTTTTTTTATTAAATTAAAGATCGTAAAAATTAATTGAAAGACAAAAATTTTTATTAAAATTCTAGGCGCCGTTTTCGAGAAAAATACGATTTTTGAAAATCATTTTTTGACATTTTTATGGTGGGTACCTACCTTAATTTTTAGACAAAATAATTTTTTTTTCTCACATCTTGTAGACTATATTGAGAAACTATTTTTTACCAAGTTTAAAAAAAATCTAGGTTTTCGAAATATTGAGTTTGGAAAAAGAAATTTTGAATTTTTTTTTTTTAAATCCAAAAAAAAAATTTTTTTTAATTTGAATACACAATTCTATTCAAGTTTTTGGTTAGCTTTAGCAAAAAAAATGATCATAATCGGTTTTTCGTATTTTTATTTTTTAAATCTGTCGAACTTTTGAGAAAAAAAAATATTTATAAAATTTCGATAAAAATCGTATGGTATAGGTACCGTTATTTTTGGTCTTAAAAAAAAAAAGAAAAAAACGTGTGGGGGAAAAATTAAAACTGATATCTACCAAGTTTAAGAAAAATCGGCCGAGTCGTTTAGGCTGTAGTCGAACCGACAGACAGACAGAATTGAGAGACCACTTTTTTAGTCTTCGCGTAATGTCAACTTTAGGTGCGCTTTATTATTCACAAATCTATCTGGATCCGGATCTGGATTAAGTTTTAACATGTATTACAAAAACAATTTGGGATCCTGTTTTCTATCGGGATCTATTTCAAAGATCCAAAAATTAGTTATTACACTGGCGAGTAGATGGCTTTTTATGGTAAGGTAGTGTAAGCTATAGTGTAAAGAAAAAAGACAAGACATAATTTAAAATTTCCAAACCCAAGGATAAAAAGAGACGGGCTTATAACACTGCTGTCAGTAAGATCCGTATCGTTTTATTTTCAAGGAATGATCCAGATCCGGATCCAGATAGATTTATGGATAATAAAATGTACCTTTTGATCAAAATCTCGAGTTCGATTTTTTTACGAATGTAGTACCTATAAGTCGCAAGGAAAAATATATGAGGTAAAAGAATTGAATATAATTGGTTAAAGCCATATCTTTTTGCATGTATGCAGGTTGTTAAAATTAATAATAATGTATCTGAACCTATTGAAATAAATTTTGGAGTACCTCAAAGATCTATCATGGATCCAACTTTCTTTTTTTTTACAGATGATGAATTTTTGTAAATTGATGAGTTTGATTTAAGCGTTTGTTAAAGTAAACATATTGATGAATTAAAGAAATATAAAAAAGTATTTAAACATAAATAAACTTATGTAAAATGTGGAAAAAAATAAACATTAAGATATTCCCTGAAAATATTACTAAACAACAAATCAAAGAATTTTATTGTATAAAAAAAAAATTTGACGAGTTGTAATGGACAAAAAACTTAATTTTAAGAAACTTTTTGAATATGAATATAAAAAATAAAAAATTACTACATATTCTAATACTAATACTTTAATTAAAATACCACATATATGTCTTCACTTTAAGTTCACAACTAGAGGCAGTGTAAATGTAAAATTATTTAGAAAATTCAAAAAAACACAAAACATTGCTTTTATTTAACAAAGGAGTTCAAATATTCAATGAACTTCCAAATAATAGAAAAATTGAAACAATTTTTTTGGAAAATTTAAAAAAAATATGCATTATTCTTTGAATAAACTAATTATTAAATTTAAGGTATTTTTTTTTAAATAAGTTAATTATTTTATGAAATTTAAAAATAGCAAACTCAGCTTAAGAAACTTGATAAAAATAAGGATATTATGAAATTTTAATAGGAATAGAAAGTTGTGATGTGCTTTTTGGTTTCCAGCCGAGGTTTTGCTCGCCGGTCTTGCCAGGGTCTTTCTGAAGAAAACACGAAACTCCAGGTTTAAAGGTCTTCAAACCTTATTACAAAATCTTTATTGGAAATAACTCTTAACTCTATAACACACAATATACTACTGCTAATATTTCACTTATTCCGGGTGCTTGAATAATCCACGTGATCTTGGTGCTTCGTATCGGTCGTACGAGTGGCGGCTGCTTTGAATCTGGTACTTGGTTACGGGTATTTCGTTTCTGGTACTTCGGCTTCAAACTGGTCCTCTTATTCGGCTTATGATGTGATTCAACGGTGTTCCAACCCTGGTCGTACTGATCGGCAGGTACTATACGCCCCTGGTGGTACTAAACAGCAGGCTTAGACGCTCTGGTTGATCAGCAGGTACTATACGCCCCTGGTGGCACTAAACAGCAGGCTTAAACGCTCTGGTTGATCAGCAGGTACTATACGCCCCTGGTGGCACTAAACAGCAGGCTTAAACGCTCTGGTTGATCAGCCGGTACTATACGCCCCACTAAAACAGCAGGCTTAGACGCTCTGGTTGATCAGCAGGTACTATACGCCCCTGGTGGCACTAAACAGCAGGCTTAAACGCTCTGGTTGATCAGCAGGTACTATACGCCCCTGGTGGCACTAAACAGCAGGCTTAAACGCTCTGGTTGATCAGCAGGTACTATACGCCCCTGGTGGCACTAAAACAGCAGGCTTAGACGCTCTGGTTGATCAGCAGGTACTATACGCCCCTGGTGGCACTAAACAGCAGGCTTAAACGCTCTGGTTGATCAGCAGGTACTATACGCCCCTGGTGGCACTAAACAGCAGGCTTAAACGCTCTGGTTGATCAGCAGGTACTATACGCCCCTGGTGGCACTAAAACAGCAGGCTTAGACGCTCTGGTTGATCAGCAGGTACTATACGCCCCTGGCGGCACTAAACAGCAGGCTTAAACGCTCTGGTTGATCAGCAGGTACTATACGCCCCTGGTGGCACTAAAACAGCAGGCTTAGACGCTCTGGTTGATCAGCAGGTACTATACGCCCCTGGTGGCACTAAACAGCAGGCTTAAACGCTCTGGTTGATCAGCAGGTACTATACGCCCCTGGTGGCACTAAAACAGCAGGCTTAGACGCTCTGGTTGATCGGCAAGTACTATACGCCCCTGGTGGCACTAAAACGGCAGGCTTGGACGCTCTGGTTGATCAGCAGGTACTATACGCCCCTGGTGGCACTAAACAGCAGGCTTAAACGCTCTGGTTGATCAGCAGGTACTATACGCCCCACTAAAACAGCAGGCTTAGACGCTCTGGTTGATCAGCAGGTACTATACGCCCCTGGTGGCACTAAAACAGCAGGCTTAGACGCTCTGGTTGATCGGCAGGTACTATACGCCCCTGGTGGCACTAAAACAGCAGGCTTAGACGCTCTGGTTGATCAGCAAGTACTATACGCCCCTGGTGGCACTAAAACGGCAGGCTTGGACGCTCTGGTTGATCAGCAGGTACTATACGCCCCTGGTGGCACTAAAACGGCAGGCTTAGACGCTCTGGTTGATCAGCAGGTACTATACGCCCCTGGTGGCACTAAAACAGCAGGCTTAGACGCTCTGGTTGATCGGCAGGTACTATACGCCCCTGGTGGCACTAAAACGGCAGGCTTAGACGCTCTGGTTGATCAGCAGGTACTATACGCCCCTGGTGGCACTAAAACAGCAGGCTTAGACGCTCGGGTTGATCAGCAGGTACTATACGCCCCTGGTGGCACTAAAACAGCAGGCTTAAACGCTCTGGTTGATCAGCAGGTACCGAAGCCCCTGGTGGCAATTAGGACATTAAACTTCGAGTCAAGACCCCTTACCACTGGTGGGGGGAAGCCTCAACAAGAAATAGCTGGACGATCTCACCTACCTAACTTGTCTTCCTACGAAACCCCTTACCACTGGTGGGGGGAAGTTCCGCACAAAGCAAGGAAAACTAAATGACCAACTCGCCTATACTAATCGTCTACGACTGGTTTTCAAAAGATTTATTCAATCAATCTACTGTGCCGCCTGACTTTGTGTATGAGTGAAGAGGTGTTTTTCGTTCACCCAAGTAGGTCCTCTTGATGGTTTTTCAGTAGAAACTGAATGTGAACTATATAAGTGGCGAACGAAAAATATCCATGTAGTTGATTTTGCTGTGACGTCATATGCTCATGGTGCTTGTGAATTGAATTTGAGTGAAATACAATTCTTGGTATCATGCAGAAGTCGTATAGAGTGGAGTAGCATGGAACGCTTCGTTACAAAGTACGTAATAAAAAGTTTTCCACTTTATTATTTAACTACATATTTTCAAACAGGCACTATTTAAAAGACAAATGTTAGTTAAAAAACTTGATGGACGCGGATAAAATATATGTTTATTAATTTAACAGCAATTGATTTCTGACCAATTATTTTAATTATATTTATTGAAGGAATTTAATCACACTGATGTTTTCGGTAAAAAAAAAAAGTTTCAAATTATCTTATAAATAAAAATATACTTAAAAATTCAATTCTTTTAAAATAAAACTTATTTTCAAATTTAATTTAATTTACAAAAAATAATCATTCAAGTTAGCAATACTAAAATAATAAAACTAATTTAGAAAGAATTCGAACAAAGTGGTAACAATATTAAAGAAAAAGTTTTATTTTAATGCATCTATGTATCTTGTCTGGATATAAAAATACCTATCTATTTATCTATACCGATATAGTTATTAGAGAGCAGAGGTGTTATTCCCAAAGTTCTACACTACCACCATCATTCATTCACGCATCATATTTTGGGTGAACAAAAAAAAAAAAGGAAAAAAGCTTTGAAAGTATCTGCACGTGTCGGCTTTCTTCATTTCACCCGCATCCATCTCGTCCGGATTTCAGTCGTTCCCCTCGTTAATTTTGGTATTGATATACACGGACAGTTGTCTGATTGTTCCTTTGTGTTTTTATTTTCTGGTTTAGTCACTTTTGTCGCTACATTGATAGCACAGAGGTGTCGAACGTATTTTTTAAGTCTTGTCAAAAATACATGCCAACAAATTGTAATTTCTAACTTTTTTATAATCTATTAGCATTTAATTGAAAATTCAATTTCCATAAGTAACGGCTATTTATTGAGAAATGGATATTCCAAAACGAAATAAGCAGCCAAAGGTGGTATGTAAAAATGTTGGCGAATATGTGGTGTTATGCATATCTTCTTAAGCATAAGGTATTACTCTTTTGCTTGCAGGGAAATTTGTTTGACAGCAGTTGATTCAGATCTTTATGTGAAGTATCCAAATGTCATTGTCTTAAGTCCTTCAGATTCTTACTAAGCCATCACATTACACACTAACAGCCATATTTATAAACTCATTATAGTGAGTACATAAGGCTATGCAACCCTTATAATGCCTCTAAACGCAAAATCGTACGTTCTGGTACCATTTTTCGTCGTCGATATCTCAAGAATGAGTAAAGATATCGACTTCAAATAAATTTTGTTTAATAGATAATAACTTCGAAAGAGACTGAAAGGGCGTTTATTAAAATTCAGTGAGTAGTTTTTTCACTATAACGGTTTAAAAAAAAAAAGTAAAAATTTTGGTTAGTTTCAAATATCTCACGAAAAAATAATGCTATTGATTTCAAATAAAATTTAATGTATTCATTATAAGATCATACAGATTTGGTATGAATTTGGAAAAAAATGAACATACCGTTATTTTTTTAAATAAAAAAAACTGAAAAAAAAATTTCTTAACCCAGATATTCTGAGAACGGAAAACAATTTGAAACTCAAAATAATTTTATTTTACGAAAAATAATGTGTTTGACAACTGGTGAAAATTTAAAAAAAAATCAGTTTACAGTTTTTTTACAAAAAATAAAAAACTATATAAAATTCTATTGAAAATTGGTAAAAATTGTTTTTCGACTCAAATTTCTCAAAAACTAGTAGTGATATTGACTTCTAATTTAGTTTATTTTATACATAGTATGATTTTGTACAATTGGTAAAATGTTGACAAATATTGAATTAATAGTTTAAAAAAAAAACTATTAAAAAATTCTTGTGAAAACTAGTTAAAATTGTATTTCAAGTCGAATTTCTTGGGAATGAACACCGATAGTGCCGTCTAAAGTATGTTGTTTTATACATCGATACCTTCCCGTAAGAATGTATACTAAGCGACATTTCTAAAATTGTTCAGGAAACGAAACAAACGAAAAAAACGAAGAATGTTCTAGTTGAATCATAGTGTGCTAAGAGACAATTTTGGTTAAACTAAGTGACATCTAACAAAATTTTTTGTTGCTCACGACAATGAGATCTTTATTAATGTCGCTTAGCATAATTTTTTTGGCGGATAATACAAATTTCAGAGGGCAACATTATTTTAATGAGAAAACATGGCAGTTGATAAATTTTTTTATTTGTACTCTAGTTTCCTTTTCATGCATAATAGGTTGGCGAAACCCAGGCCAAAACGTGGCCCTTAACATATAACTAGTATATTTCCTCATCAAAAAGTCATTTTCGAAAAAAGTGTCGCTTAGTACATTCTTACGGGAAGGTATCGACATAATACAATTATTAACATGGTTAAATTTTGACAAGTATCGAATTGACAGTTTTAACAAAAATATACAAAAAAATCTACTAAAAAGTGGTAATATTTGTTTTTCGACTAGAATATCTTGAGAACGAGCAATGATATTGACTTTACCATTATTTAATTTTATACATAATACAATTTCTAACAAATGGTTTATATTTGACATATATCTAGTTTTAGACCGGATATATTTTGTAAGTACCCTTCCATCAATAACCAAACCATATCTTTTATATTTGAATATTTCGTTTTTAAATTTTTTTTTAATTAAAATGTTTGGAACCGAAATAATAAAGTAATTTCTATAATATAATACAAAATTTTATAATTTTATTATCAACTTAGTTTTTAGAAGAATGTATGTACTGTACATACGTATATGAATAAGGTTGTTCAGTTGTACCCAAGTCCCACATATTCAAATTCCATTAATAGCTATGGTAAAATTGAAGAAAACATTACAATATGTTTTTATCTTTTTGTCCATGAAAAAGATGTAAAATTCTACTCAAGGTTTTCTTAGGTGTAGGAACACAGATATATTAAAAAACACGGAAATCTATAATTCAGTATATGTATAATATGTACCTACCAACCTTCGTAATTATTACAAGAAATTTAACATTTTAAATAGAAAAGTTTAAAATTAGTTAAACACATTTTCTGTAAAAAAAAAACATAAAATAAGCGACTAAGTATCCTCATCATCAACAAAACAAAGCAAATTTCCTAATATCATAGTATGCCACAAGCATCATCGATTTTTAAAACAGGAGTCATTGTATATCCAGTGCAGATCACAGCCTTTCAATCCGGAAAAACCGCAACAACAATTACACTATGGAACCATCTACTTGGATCTTCCATCTACTGCTCTATGATCGATATTATATATATTGATCAATTCGATATATATTGTTTCGCTGAAAATTTGGTTATTTAAAAAAAAATAAATATAAAGTTTTCAAACTTCAAATGGGAAGTTGTTGTGTGGGTCGCAACCAGCCTCTTTTTTTTTAGTATTGAGCTATTTAAAAACACCACAAAAGGTCTGTTTACTAAGTTTTTTGCACGAACTGTCATTGTTTTAGGTGTGTTCAGAAGCAATTTATTAAAAAAATTGCTTTAGTACGATACTAGTTAGAACATGTTTAAAATTAAGAATGAGTTAGTAAACTACTTCAAAGTTAGCAAATTGTTAAGTAGTATCATACTTATACCTTAATAATAGGCTATTTAAAATTTTGCGCCACTTATTTTATTTATTTGTTTACTTAAATAAATAACATATATTTTATAAACAGCCTACTGACTATGGAAGCATAGTATCTTCCCTATTGTTATGTGTTCTTCAACGCTGGCAAAACAGTTGCGTAAGCTTTTCCATCTCTCCTACTCTATTTGCCTCTTTCCAAGTGGATGGAAAACAGCAACTGTCCAGCCAGTTGTTAAAATTATACTGGACGATTTTTACAGCCCGATTCTCCCCAAAGTCACTGATGCCTCACAAGTCACAAGAAGAGGTGAAATTGATTTTGTGACTTTTTCGAATTCTGCCGCTCAGTCACAACTTGTGAGAGTCACAAAAACAATCGAAACTGTGATCTCCTTCAGAGCAGGTCACAACTCATAAATTTTTAAAGTTTCTTTGATTGACATTCAGTAAGAGAATTTTCTAGATTTGTGAATAATTGTGAGTACACAAAAATGGAAGTGGACTTTGTTCTAGTGAATATTTTTGCTGATCTTTCCCACAAAAAAGAAAAGTAATATTATTACATAAACAAAAATTTCTTTAAGAAACTAATCGTATCAAGAAGTTTACAGCGTCGACGGCTTTAAGAACATTGAGAGATACAAATGATCCATTCGCTCTCCAAAACAATACATTTATAAAGTTTTTTCAGCTTCCGAAAACTTTATGCAGTCGCCACGATTGTTTTCTTCTGAAAATGTTATATTTATTATTTAATCATTTTATTGTTTAAAAATTATGTTACCTTGCATTTTGTAATTTCTTCGTTTTGAATAATCAGCTGTACAAATAATGACACTTAAAAATCTCACCATGCTGTGGTGAGTTTTGTTGTGAGTTTTCTTGTGACTATTAGGGGGAGAATACCAAAATGTTATCGAATCACAACTATCCTCACAAGGAATAGTCACAAGAGCTTGTGACTTGTGACTCCTCACAAGGGGGAGAATCGGGCTGTTAGTCTATAATTCGTAAAATAAAAGATAGTGTACCACAGGGCTCCATTTTCTCTTTGACTCTTTTTCTCATATTCATCAATAAATTTTTGGCAAAAACTTCTAATTCATTTAATTATTTTGCTGAAGACAATATTTAGAAGTGCAGATTATGAAAACCTCATTTTGATCTCTATAGCACTGTCAAATGAATTTAAAAACCCAACCCATCACGACACTTGTATTAAGGAAACTGGATAGCTCTGACTTCCCTTTATGTACATCACAGACCACTTTTTGTGGAATGACCAAATATTCGATGTAGCTACTAGGTTATAAGGTTTCCTTCTCCAATTCAAGAAATTTGTCAGCCCCACTTTTCTGGATATAATATATAAAACATTTAGTGTGCGTAAAATTTATTTGTTTTATTTTATAAATAAATAAAAAAAATAAGTGTGTTCTTAAGATATTTAAAATAATATCTTTTATTTATTAAAATATTTAACACGTTGAAAATCTATACTATCAAATCAACTGATAAGATTGAGTCGAAACGAACAAAAAATAAAAAGATATTCCGAGTGCTTCCGTTGTTCTTTTTTTTAGTAAATTTACCCTTCTGTCCAAAGATCCTAAAAAAGGTGCATAACCTCAAATTTTATATTTATTGTAAGAAATATAGTGTTTTATAAATATTAGCAATTTCTTAGGATATTTAATTTTCTTGTGCTTCAAAAATTTACCGATATTTTTGTATGTTCTTAAAAGCTGGTAAATCGTTTTCGTAGTAAATTTAAAAATATTTTCGGTACTGAGCTTAAAAATATATGGTTTATCAAAATTGATATAAAATTGTGGAAAAATTTAAAATATGTCAAAAAAATTACTGTATCAAAATCGTTTTTAGCGCGAAATCTTTCAAATAAAGTTAAGAAATGTTTGAGTATACAGGTTAGTGATGGACTCAGCTAGACCTATAATTGCTACAAGGTGACTTTTTCTTTCTCTAATTAGCGCGCACTCAAGGGATTATTACTAACCTTAAAATGATTATGACAGTACGAGCGTTAGGTAAACAAGGAAGGGTTTAAAAGGAGATACCCATGCACATTAGTTCTAAATTTCTGAATATTACATTGGAAAGCAAAAATAGAACTGGGTAGACTATTCCACATTCGTGTTGTCCGGCTGAGAAAAGAATCTCTGTATTTCACAGTACGTCTGAAGTTGGACTCAAGGGTAAACTGATGAGCATTCCTAAAAGAGCGAGTAATACGTTGGAATTGTTTAAGGGGAGGAATGCAATTGGCTATTTCGCTAGAACACTGTTCATAAAAATAAAGGAATTATAAAGAAAGACAAGAAATAATTCGGCGGTGCTCGAGAGATGTAAATTTTCCGTTATATTTCCATCACCTATATTTTGTAAAGCTCTTTTTTGGATTCTATTCAAAAGATACAGGTCCGTTATTGAAGCACCTGCCCAAATATGGGAATTGTACTCGAAGCTTGAACGAATTAGGGCCTTATAGATAATCGCCAGATCAGACTTAAATCACACTTTAGCAGCTTTTGTGGCGACTTTGAATATGTGATCATTCCACACAAGGTGGTCTTTTATACACATACCCAGAACTGAAAGCTGTTCGGTTTCCTCAATGCAAGTGCCACTCATGAATAGTGGCATAAGGATAGGATTTTGCTTTATCGACAGAAGATAGCATTGGGTTTTTGAAGCATTAAGTTCGACACGGTTTATTATTCCCAAATAAGATCCGAATTTAATGAGCTTATTATACGGTGCGGTTCAAGTTCCACTTCCGAAGAACAAAGAAATTAATTTTGAAAAGAATATGAAACGTTGAGGGTACTTTTATTAGCAATACAATTTAATCGATTAGAAGTTTCAGATAGGAGATCGTTGATAAACATAAGGAAGATAATCGGAGAAAAAACGGAGACCTGGGGTATATCAGCATTTATTTTATGAAATTTATTCAATGCAAAAAATCATCAAATTAATTTCTTTATTAAAGCCAGAAAGTTATGAAATGTGAAAAAAATATTATTATATTTATAATTGTATGTATGTGTATTTTTATTCACAAATATATTTTAATAGATTATTTTAATAGATTATTTTAATAGATTTTTTTAATTCACCTGTGTATACACAAGACCCTGACATTACATAGCAAACTTTTAATCAAAATTTTGTTTAATATCGAATCGAATCTTTTGAATAGACGTGTGAAAAAATAGCTCTACCTCGTATCCGGGAATTTTGAAAAGATGCAACTTTAACTTTAAATGATGGTACTAGTCAAACCAAGAGTCTCAATACGAGAAAAACTGTCTGGCAATACGGGAATGTACCGAAAACTGGTGATACAGACTACTTAACATACCATGAGTAAAGCATCGGAGGATCCCCAAGGTGTTGTTGGACAAAATATGTATCTATTGGTAAAACCACCTATCTGACAACTGAGAATGCCTTAGTCAAAGAAACGGAATTGCTGTTGATTTAAAATAAATATAGAAGTAAGCACCTGCTGAATAACGTACTTTTAATAGAGCAACAAATCAAAGAAAAGAATTTTCTAATCATTACACATTTAAATCTGAGTCTAATTTTTTTGTAAATTTTGTATTTGAAACTTTTTAATAGAAATTGATTAATTTAAAATAAGATAAGATAATAATATTTGGCTTTCAAAATAAATGTAGTATTTAATATATTCATCATTTTCACTATGAATTTTAAATAAATCTATTTTCCATTTAAAGTAATTTTTTTTCTAGAAATTCCTTCCACAGTGAAAACGCTTGCATTTTTATTAATTTGTGCCGCCTTAGTTACCCGTGCCATTTCATTTAATTCGATCTATTCCGTGACAGTTCAAAGTACGCAAAGGTGTACTACAAATTCGGATGTGCAATAACTAATTCTTCATTGGTATGTACATTTTTTGCATACTTGTTGGTGCTTATCGAATTAATTTACTTCATCAGTAGGCAAACGCAATTTGCCAATCCACGTAAGAGAACAAATTAAAACCCTCTCCAATACGATTTTTTTCTTGTCTGGAACCAACTTAGACACATTAGGTTTTTGTCGCATGTTATGCAAATCATTATGAAAAATAACATAAATTAACAGCGAACAATGAACAGCTACTAAAGGGGATGAAAATAAAAATCAGAACCTTAAATGTAAAGTTCTCGCTATTTGAGCCGAAAATATTTTTAGAAGTCAACCAATGGTTGCTCCCATTTCGTGGTTTAAAATAACTATTTTTTAGCTCTTAGAATAGGTAGATACTAAATGATATATTGACCTGCAAAATAAGAAAAAAAAATCGACCTTGATTAAGTCTCATCCCTGTTCTCCCTATCAAAATTATATACATATATCTTAATGTATTACAAAACAAGTCAATATATCATAACACCATTATATTCTAAAAAATTGAATTCAATTTAAACTGTAAAAGCGTTAAGAAAAATTTCAAAAAAAAGGACTCATACGCCCTAGTGTACCCTTTACATCATTTCCTTTCCTTGCAGAATATTTTTTGACTCTGGTTCTTTTTTTAACAATTAAAGTTGGTTCCACTATTCAGGCTTCACAATGCCCGAAGAATGATTGCGGAGAAGTTTTCCAGAGACATACGAGTATGACTCCTTACTCAGCTTGTAGATGACACCACTCGAATACAAGATGTTTTTGGGCAAAACGCCCACATTATCGACTTGTTTTAGTGCACATTTCTGGTCATTTGTAAATTAATCATCATAACTACTCGTAGCTCTTCAAATAAGGCAAATCTACTTGCAGCTCATTTTGCATCATGTTCTACGTCGCCAGACTACAACATTGCGCCCTTCTGTACTTGATAATATAAATCATTCAAAGGAACAGATCCCTTGGAGGTCTTGATTTTGAATAGATATTCTTCCTTCCTCCCTAAACCATTGCGCAAGTTTTTCCATCGCCCCTACTATTCTGGATTCTTCGCCCTGCAAGTTAGGAAACAGCATTCTTCCACTGGTTGCAGTGGTCATCTGATAACATATCTGTCCGAAAAGTAGACAGATTTTTCGTTGTTTAGAAGAAAGTAATATTATTGCTAGCATTTGGTAGATATTATCAAGCTCTCTTTTCAAAAATGCATGCATATGGTATCAATGAAAGCCTAATACTTTGGATTAGATATTACCTTCTAGATCTTTCAATACATGTTGTATTGGATGGTTTCAAGTCGGATTATCCCAACATAAATACTGCTGTTCCCTAAGGACTCCGCTTTGTCTGTGACTTTCTTCCTAATTTTTATAAATGATCTTTTTCCTAAAGCTTCTTTTACACATAATAACTTTGCCAACGACTCTACCCTCAGCTTTTCATACTCGTTCTGAAATTCACGTCCATTTTCTTTACAAGTGGAACTGCAAATGTACCATATGATAACTCATCAAGCTCCGATCTTTACAACATTCTTAAATGCTTCAAAAACTCAATGCTGTTAATTGCCCTTGAAGCAAAATGTACCCCCTAAGTCATTATCCTTGAATGGCACTTGCATCGAAGATATTGAAAAGCTCTCTATACTCGGTATGTACCTACGTCTTTGTTTGAATAACCACTTCCTCTAGACCACCAAAAAACGCTGCTAAATGTTTAGGATTTCTATATCACCCACCCTGATCTGGCTACAATTTACTAAGCGTTTATACGTCAATATACGTCGAGTACAATTCACATCTTTGAGCAGGTACTGGGTACAGTCGACACTTCGATTCACAAAACAGAACAATCATTGACTCTCTATCTCTTGAAAACCGTAGGAATGTTTTACCTCTATCCTTGTTGTATCACTTGTTTCACAAGCAATTTTCGCTGAAAGCTGTCAGTTGCTTTTACATAGTTCCCCCGAAATAACATTTTCGCTAAGAATATTGATCAGTTCACCCTCGAACAATTTGAACGTACTAGATATATAAATCGTCGGTCGTTACTATTATGTTGTCTTTGAGGGCACTAATTGTTTGTGATAATTTATTTAGGATAGCCCCGAGGACAGAAATCTGAGGATACTAACTCACACGATTTGCACGCATTGTTGCCGTGTGCCGAGTTAGATAATTATGTCCTCAAGTCGGTTGTGAAGAATTTCAATCATATGATGTGCTATAGACAACGTCCGTCCTGCTGGCATCACATGTCGTCGGTTTCCATATTATTCGGTTTATGCACAAGAAGTTAACACATCATTTTCTTTGGCAACCTGAGAGGATCCTTCCTCGAACGGAACACTGTTTTTTAAAATAAATGTTGTGGAGAGCTTTAACTTTCCATTGTGAATTTTCATACATAACCGAAAAATCCAGAAAAAAAATTAACAGATGTACCTTTAAAATGGCTGCCATCGTCAGCTGTATGCGATCTGTCAACCATTATTCTTCTTTGTATCACAATTTTATGGAGATTATCAAAAAGAATAATGGTACTTATTTTGACATTCTCTTTCTTTCAAAAGTGAGTAAAATTCGTTGAAACTTAATTTTGAGTCTCGGCGGTTAGAATGTTAATCGAACAAATCGAAAGTTCACCCAATCCATAGAAAGTTCATTCATTTGCGGAAGCTAATTCAATTTTGACATTCGAAAGAATAGAATTAAATGTCATTTTTGTGTCGTTTGAATTTTTTTGTCGAGTAAGCAACAAAACATGTAAGTTTTTGATTATTTCATGGAAAATAAATCACTTTGATTAATTTTTTTTTTTTGTTTTACGTTTAAAGGTCGCATTCCAACTGGACAAACCGCGAATAAAAGGAAAAGTTAATCAAAATAATGGAAGAAAACCAGGAGGTTTGAAGCATCCACTTCCTTCTCCTCTGCACTTCTTCAACACCATCTTCATTTATAAACAACACAAAGGCCATATTTTTATTTTTTAATTATTATTTTATGTTTTTATCAAAGAAATTTAAATTATTAAACAATAAACAAAACAATTACAAATAAACAAAGATTTTACTTTTTGGTTTTGACATTTCACAAACACTTCTCTTTTGTTTTTGATATTTGAGTGTGACAAAGTGTATACGAAAAAAAATAAAAATTTAGAACGAGTCATGAACAACTTATTTTTTTTAAGAATAGTTTCAAAACAGCTGAGTTGATACAAAACATGTAATGAATATGTAGTTCTTTATGGTTAAACTTTACTTTATAATGAAAAAGTGTATTATTTATTTTGTTTCTTGATTCTTTATCCAACATCTATAAAATGTTGAGAAACAAAAAAAAATGTAAAACGGTCATACTAATTCAAATAGAAATATATAGTAAATTTCAAACAGCTGATAATGAAAATGAATCTTTTTTGAAGTTCATTTTATGCTATCTTTCGCAAATGAATGTTATTCGTTCGAATCTCAAAATTAAGAAAGTTCATTCGAAGGAATAGAATCATTCTAACGAATAGACTATTCATGAGAATGTCAAAATAAGCATGATTAATTTTTCCCTTTGTGAGTCGAAATAAACATCTTTATACAAATATAGAGATTTGCTCCAAGTTTAAAAAGATGCGTTTTTATGTTATTTCCTATAAAATCGAAGTTTCCTTTTAAATCGACTTGAATAGATACTCGTATTATTCCCTGTTATGATTTTGATGATACTATGAAAACCGTTTTGGAAAGATTACCGTTTTAGAAGAAGTATATCCTTGAACCATAAGAGAGGCAAAGTCATCCATTTTAATATTTAATATTTCAAGCCCCTTGATTAATGTTTGTCTCAACACTTAAGAAGTACGACACAGTTGTGGCTATTGACATTTAAAAAATTTCTGTATAAAAATATAATTTACAGTGTATCAATTCTGTAAGATATATTTTTGTCGGTAACCTACTCTGTATACAGAAGGGTACGAGAGCATCTAAATGATGAGCATTGAAATACAATACCTTTTCTATTGTTTTCATTTTTCTAGTTCCTTATTTCATCGTCATCGTATAATGCCTGAAGTGTTTTCGATTTTTGTGTTTGTTTTAAAAAACTTTTGTAATATATACTTTATTATAATAATTATTATATTTTTGGTAGATATAATTATTTTAAGTTAATAAATAATAATAAATTAATTTAAATTTTAAATTTACGAATCAAAGAAGCTTCTAGATTTCTATGTTGTGCGGTGTCTTATGCATTTTAGATTTTACCAAAAACCCGATGATTTTCCTCCTGGTGGGTTTCGAACTTTTATACAAGATCGGTTTCCAATCGTGTCTAGCTCCTCTGTTTGATAAAAATAATTAATTAACTTAATGCTTTTATGTATTGTATTTTATTTTAACTAACCACTAATGGAAAATGTTGACTCTTGCATGTTTCTCTGACCATCGATTCTATGTCCTCGGCACGAGGGAGTACTAGCCAGAGAACCTTCACCGGCACCGACCATACCAGCATTTCCGGACATCAGTGCTCTTGTTATGGGCTCCTGGTATGGAATCTCGATTTCCAAAGCATCACATAGGTTAAGCTTTTTGGCCCCATTAGTAATTTCTTCTTCATGATGAATTCCTTCTTCAGGCTTAACCTTACCCTCAAGAATGTCGTAGACAAAAGCGGGACGTATATCACAGGGCACAAATTTTCCATGCCCTTCAGCAACACGAACTACCTCATTTTCTACACATATACGACCACGTACGATAACAACTTCAGGAACTCCATGGCAAACCATGCCTTCGAATATATTAAAATCACATGCATGGTGATGGGTGTCTTTGGAAATTTTACGAGTCGTATTTGGATTCCAGATGACTATATCGGCATCTGAACCTGCAGCAATGCGTCCTTTCTGCGGATACATATTGAAAATTTTTGCTGCATTCGTACTAGTAACGGCGACAAAACGACAAGGGTCCAGGAGACCAGCATGAACACCTTTTTCCCAAACAATCGACATTCGATCTTCGACACCATTAACACCATTTGGAATTTTCGAGAAATTTCCCATACCGATTTCTTTTTGGCTCTTGTTGAATGTACAGTTGTCACTGCCTGTTGTTTGGAGGTCATCGCTACAGAAGAAACAAAAATTTATTAGTTTGGTAAATATTTCAAAAATCTTTTAATTCTTATAGATATCATTTTGCTTAGTTGTTGAAATTCAAAGCAGCTTGATTAATAGGGTCAGTAGTTAATGAGCATGAAAATATTATGTAATCGAAATTTACTAGATCATATTTGTCTTAAGCTCCCAATGAAAATGTTAACCGATTTTGAAATTTAAATTTAAAGTTTAACAGCCATATTAGTAAAAAACGCTTATTCCACCCATATTCCACGGTTTTACTAAACCATGGAATAGGAGTTAAGTCCTGACTTAAATATTTACATTAATAAAAATGAAATGTTCGAGGAATAGTTAAGTGACGTTTATCAAAAATACTTTAAATAAATCTCTTGTTTATATTCTGTGTCTGCCTAAATTGATTGTCATTTGCTTTGTGTCTTATTGTCTTTTATATATACGGAAATTATGCGGTGCTTTCACGCCAGTGACAAACTATGTCCCTTATTTTTAAACACGTTATTGGAGTAATACAGCTCTTCCTATTCAAATATTGTTGACCGTTTTCTCCTGCCTGTTTTTTTTTTCATCCTAATAGGGGTGCAGTCTTATGACTTGTCGAAATCCCACGTATGACCTTAAATCCTTTCGTAGTTCTCATTTTATTAAACTGCTTTACTTTCAAAGCAAATGCTTTGACAACTCGCGAAGACACGCACTTCGCACTTTTGTTTATTTTTTTGATAAAACAAAACAAGTTTGGCAATTCTATTTCTTATTCCTTTTCTAAACTACCTTCTGCAGTGGTTTAGCTCAATCATATTAAACGTCACTTAGCAGAAGATTTTTTTTATTAATGAAATTTCGCACTTAGTCCGGGACTTAAAGATAAACCTCCACTAAACCATCTTTATTAATATGGGTGAAATTATTGATATGAGTTTTTTTTATTGAAAAAAAAACTTAACTTCATTTTTTTAGTGATAAATACATAAATCTTATGTTTCTGATATTTTTGGTTCCTGGAAATTAGAGAAATGTGAAGCTGCATTAAAAATGTCACCTTTTCAAACTTTCAGCCGATTAAAAAAAAAAAACATTTCAGTCCTTAACACACGTGTTAGTTGGCTGTCAAATGTATGTTTATGTGTGTTGAAAAGTTATCCATTTCTTGCACGCCGAAGTGATCGATTTTAAGTTATCCGCTTATTATCACAGGTCCCCTCCATTCCTGGCAATACGCACACAGGAATGGTTGAGAGTTGTAAGTCACTAGGTTCTGGTTCTCTTCGAGTCATTGCACCACTAAAGCTAATTCGCCTATTATTAATTTTTTATTAAATTCGAGTATACATTCGTTCTTGATTTAAATTGCTGTATTTTATTATTTATTATCAAAATCCTGTAATTAAATTCGGAAAATTTTTAAACCGTATTCTGAAAATAGTTGATGTGTTATATCAATTTCATTTGTCTAGATACATTTGTTCAGAAACCGGAATTTCTTACTTGGATTTTGTTGGATTTCAGAAATTTCTATCGATAACTTTTTATCATCTGAGAACTCGTGGAAGACTAAAATGATTCCTTTTTTCAAGGTGGGTATGAATAATTTTATTTACATAGAAATATCAAACCGTGAAAATACCAAATAGAGTGTTTACGAGAGTAAATATCATATAGCTCACTAGAGTAGAGAAGAGGAGCAAAGGAAACATTTGGTAAAAAATATTTCTTATTTTACTCAAAACTTTCTAAAGGGCATATAATTGGTTTTGCTTAAGTACCTCACAATTATGCTTAAGCACACAAATTTCATTTTGATAACAAACATTAAAAACACATATCTACTTAAAATATTAATTTAAACAAAATAATACAAACAAATTTGACCCATCACCAACAGTAAACAATATTGCAAGGACAATGCTTATAAAAGTAAGACAAATGAGAAGGTACATATGTAAATATTTAAAGGTTTAAAGGACATAAATGTACTTACTACGCCAGTGACTTCATTAATTGCCTTGGCGTTTCGGCTGGTTCCCGAATTGGTGGACTTGTTAAATAGATAGCTTGATCTGATTTGCGGACACCATTCATAGAACGTCCTATCGAGCTAGCCAAAGTCTCTCCGAACACGCAATATCCACTACGACGAGCGCGGCCAATTATTTCAGCCGATGCTTTACATGTTACACAGGTTACATAAAGCGGAGCTTTCATCTTTATTTCAAAAAGTAATGAAAACAAAGAAAATGGAGGGTTTTGATGGAGTAAAGCTGATTTTTAGTTAGTATAAATAGTTTTTTTTTTGTTAATTATAATACAGCTTAGAGGCGACACTTAATGTTATATACAAAGCAAGCAACACAAACAAATACTTAAAGGCCGTAAACTTATTCTTCATCTAAACAAACCCTTACTAAAATACTCACTTTGCCAATAATTGCATCATAAATTCTGGGGTTGTAGGATCTGGGCGTAATGGCGGACTTAAGATATGAGCCGCTGCATGATGCCAACATTCATTTAAACAATGTGTTCCATCTGTACCAAGAGCTGCTGCCAATGTTTCGCCATAGATTCCACGATTTTTATAACGGAATCTGGCACGAGCTAGCTCAATGCCGGCAGATTTACTCATCACATGCACTACGTACAGTGGACAATCAGCCTAATTCATATTATTTTTGTATATATGTACATAGTGCAATAACCAAATCATAATTTAAAATTATTAAAATTAAAATAAACATAAATTTTAAATTATCTTAAGGATTAAAAAACTTAAAATAAATTAAACTGTAACTAACTATGTATATCCTTTGCTATAAGATATAAGACTATAAGATACTTTACTGAAACAGAAAAAGATTATAAAACGACAATTTGGCAACAAGTTGAAATTGAAGTGTATATTTTCAACTTAAAATCATGCCAGTTTTACTTAATACTTGTATATTTTGAAAGAAAAAAAAACCTATTCCGTGCTTTATTTTTTGTGTATTTTTGATAAGGCTAAATATTTTTAGAATGTTTCCATTACTAAAAAAAATATAAATTAACAATGTATAAAAAAAAGAGTGTGTGTACTGACGTACGCGCGCTAGAAGTAAAACTTCTTTTCCCTCAAGCAAAGTCTCTGTAATACTACGTTTTCACCAAGAGTAAATCCGCTAGAGATTTAAAATAAATCTTGAAGTGTTTTCACCAAAGAAACTGAGATTTATTTGACGTTTCCACTCTTGTCTTGTCATTCAATTGTCAATTTGAACAAGAGAAAAAAAAATTGCAATTGCATAGTAAACAGTAAAAAAACAGATATTTCTATTTTGTGTTGATTCTCAATGAAGAAAGTGGGTTTACATAGGTGCGTTCTACAAAATAAGGTTTGTTTGTTTTGCAAATCTTCTGATTGCGAGAAGATTTCAAGGAGATTTATTTTAAATCTTCATTTGAGGTGATTTGTTTTTGTATGGTAAATTTACGAGATTCAAAGGAGATTTATGATAAATCCACTTAAATCCCGGATTTACCTTTGGTGAAAACGTAGTATAAGATTCGAACCTATAAACGTACTAGCATTTTGTACAAACCAACATAACAACTGATTGTTGATTAAGATTCTAATGAATTTAGACATTGGTTATATAAACAAAATAAAGTTGATGAGATTCGCTTAGCCACTAAAATTGTTTAGGTACATGTTCTGTAATTCAGCCAGACGATTACTTTTCGAATCGCTAAAAAAACGAAACAATTCATTCCTCAATTATTATCGTTTCTGGAAAAAATGAGTTTTGTAACATAGATGTAAAGTACTGTTTGGGTGTGTTCCCCTTTTGACGATACGGAAATCTACGATCTTTTTGACGCACAGATGGCGCCTTTTATGAAGCAGAGATGGCGCTTTTTTGACGCATATGATTACTAAGCTGGGTGCACATCATAAATCGTGAAAGGACACTAACGTCTAAAGCGCGGAACAGATTGAACCAGCAACAGCACAGTCAACAGCAACAGCGGCCGCCATTAATTTAGAACCAATGTGTTTCAATTGCTCAACACACATAAGAACAGCAACAGTAACGCCGACAGCGTCGTTAGGCCAAAGTCCTAAATTTGCTGTTGCTGGTGCAGTGTTGTCAACTTTCCCACTGCAATATTCAGTGGCAACACAATGCAAAACAAAAAAACAAGATATAAAAGGAACTTGTTGGCTGCCGATATTGTTATTGTTCTCGTCATGTTTAAGGTCTTAGGTTTGTTTTTGTTTTGATCTGTCTACAATTATTAAGGAAATGGGAGAAAAATTAATTGAACTTATAAAATTCGTTTCTCTTCGATAAAAGAAGAAAATCCTATAACTGCAAAAACTTTTTTACAAAATCCCACATTTCTCTTTCGTTTTTGTCGTATATTTCCCGAGTCCAAGCGAACCCCGCTTAAGTGAAAAATAATTTCACTTAAGCGGAGTTCGGATAAGTGAAAAAAAAAAATTTCACTTAAGCGGATTTAAAAATTCCATTAAGCGGAGATTTAATGCTAGAAACAATATTGTTTTTTTATCTTTTGGACTTGCCTTGAAAAAAGTTAAATAAAACAACGATTAAATACGAGTAACACAAAAATAATTTATTGAAAAACGAAAACTATTAAATTTTTGTTTTGTTGGATTCAATTTTTTTTTTACTTAAGAGAGTTTTTTTTTAATGAAAAATATCAAAAATTAACTGAAAATATGTTTCAGTTATCCGAGTTTTTCGCTTAAGCGAGTTTCACTTAAGCGGAGTGTTTTAAGGGAAATTGATCGGAAAATACTTGAGGATGAAAAAGTGTTTCAGGTAAGCGGGTTTTTCTCTTAGGCTACGGCCACGCACTGAGCGACGAGCGACTGAGCGATTGAGCGACGGGTCGCTGAGCGACGCAAAAAAATTAAAACACATGAAATTGTATGGAGGTGGCCACGTAAACCCTGAGCGACTTGTGATTTTTTCAAGCGACAGAGCGACGTCGCTCTGCAATCAAATCTGTTTTAATTTTTCAGTCGATCGCTGAGCGACGAAGTTAGTCCATGGAGAAAATAAGCACGAAAGTTTAAAATTTTAAATTTTTCCAGAGTCTTGCCATTTAGGGCAAAATTTACGAGTTTAAAAAACTTGAGATGAAAGCGACATTCAGAATGTTATTTTCGCAAAACTAAAAAATAAAAATAAAGAATAAATAAAATGCACGACTGGATCGTACGAACTTGCTCTTATGTAAAAGTACTTTGGAATTAAAAATCTTTTTATAGATAAATATAAAGCATGGATTTTCAGAAAAGTATGAATTTATGCAAACAAAGCTCAAAAATCGTTTTATTATCAAAGTAATTTTGTATACAAGAAATTCATTTAAAATTTTTCAAGAACAAAATTCGGGATGCCAATTTTAAGTATTTAGTAGTATAGATTCAAGGACATGATTTGAAAATAAAAGTTTTGAAGATATTCAAATCCAAAAACTATTTGTTCGAAAAATTTTATAGACCATTATAGACTATATTTTTTCAAAGAAGCTTCTGCATAAAAATTTTAGTTAAGACCGTCAGACCCGTTGATGAGAAATCAATTAATGTATGGTCCATACCTAAATAAGATTTTGCATTACGGGCGTATACCCCCATACCGTTACTTTTGGAGCTAAAAAAAAATCAATTTCCCCTCTAGGAAATCATCGAAGACATTTATGTACCGAGTTTGAAGAAAATAACTCCAGTAGTTTAAGCTGCACATCGAGGAAGAGACATACAGACAGACAGACGAAATTTCCAGAAACACTTTTTTTGTCTTCGCTATTATAGTAATGTTGACTTTGATAAAAATCTCGTAAATTTTGTTTCCAAATGCAAAACTAGCCCTATAGTACCTATATCGAAAGTAAAATCTAACTTCAGTATTAAGATTAGTCGCTTTTCTGCACTAATTTGCTTTCTTTGTTTTGTTAGTCTTGGCCGAACTTTTTTCAACAACAAATCGAAAGATTCTATTGACATACGACAGTTTTGCCAAAATAGGTCTGGATATCTTCGAAGATTCAACATAATTGTTTGCCCTTTCACTATTTATTGGGTGTACATCAAACCTTCGTTTCCTCGATCTTATAATAGCTCTTTAAATATGAACGCGACTTTCAACTAAAAGACTACGACGAACTAGACTTGACAATTGCATTTTCGCAACAAATCGCTCAGCGATGACGCTCAGACTCGTCGCTCTATCACTCGTCGCTTGGTCGCTCAGTGTGTGGCCGAAGCCTTAAGCGGGTTTCTCTTAAGCGGGTTTTACTGTATTTGTAAGATTAATAAAAGTACAATAAGACTAAAACGCAAAAATAATCAAACTTAAATTTTGCATAGGTATATCTATTGATACGGTACGATCATTTTAATTTGTATTTTGTGAAGAATTCATGCAAATGAATAAAACTTTTTTTCGATATGAAAAGTCAAACAGATGAAATGACGTTGCTGGTGGCAATGTGTTTGAGCAATATTTGCTGGTCAGCATGCTGTTTGCTGTTGACGATGCTGGTGCTGTTGCTGGTTTAATCTGTTTCGCTCATAAGATATTAAAATTTCAATACTAGCCGTTTTTTTAGTGCATTTTTATCTCCACTTAAATTTGTCAGAAGGTGACATTAAAATCCAATTGAAAACGATAGACAAAAGTTTTTTATAATCATACCGAATTTATAATGCAACGAGAGAAAGACACATATTTCATTTCAGCAACCAAACTTCTCTACTTCATTTATTAATTTCATTTTACGTGACGACGAGAAATGCTTTATTGTATAGTTTTAGACTGATTTTAGAACAACGACTATTACTACGTTTATATGAGGTATTGAAGCGAGCTTGAAGCTCGCTTCGACCCTTTGTAAACGGGTATTGAGTTGAAATGAGCTTCGTTCGACTCGATCTCACTCGTTCAGCGGTGTCGAGTCGAATAAAACGAAAAACCTGGGTGGAGGAGTTGGCTTAACAAAATGTTTCAGAATCGCTGAACACCATTTCAACTCAACTCCAAATCGAGCTCTCAACTCAAATGACGAAAAACCTGGGTCGAAAATCCGACCCTAATCCAACTCGATCTTTCGATACTGCATATAAACGTAGTATATGTTTCATCACGCTCACGCTAGTTATCGCATTCATTGTGTTCCAGCCAAAGGATTCTTATAATTGTAGGCAGTGCTAATTTAAGTTTGACACCGAATTTAAAATTCTTCGCATATGGCAATACTAGTTTATATTTGACAACAGAAAGCAGAAAGTTTATTTATAAGTGTATTTTTTATATTTCGCGTTAGTTATTTTTTAAATTTTAGTGCTTAGTTTTTAAGTTAAATAGTATATAAGTATTCAGTAATACGTATAAAGTGTTTAATGTTTTAAATAAATAAAACCATAAAAAATATATATTTGTTTGTATTTTTTTCTTATAGGGAAGTGGGTTTCGATTAAGAAATTGTTCAGCCAATTATAATTTATTAAACAATGCTTTTATTGTGTTTTTTTAATGAAATTTATGTTTTTAATTGTTTTATTGGTTAGTTGCGGTTTTTTTATTAAAAGAACATTCTCTTTCGGCGATAAAAAGTGTTTTTAAAGTGGTTTAAATAACCTCGACCAATAATAATTGTAAGAAACATGTTGCTGTCTTTGACGGATAACATGTCGTTTCGACATGTCACTGACAACTGCATAGAAAATTTTTACCCCCAACGCCGGAAATGAAGTCTTACTTCAAAAAAACTTTATTCGTTGATTAAAAACGATAGTACCGAAATTGAAGATATTATGTAAATACGTCAGCAAGCAATGTGAAAATAATAACTTCTTAACACGAAGCGTTTAGCCGTCAAAGATACGTCCAATACTAATTACTCCACGTCTACTCTTCTGCGGACTAGTCTTCTGCATCTCGTCATAAGAAATGCATAATTTGCAATCAATTATAAAAAATTTAGCATTGCATCTGACATTTCACCAAAAATATTTGAATCTATACGTTGCGCATCTTACACTGTTGTATGGCCTGAAATTTGCAGAATATGTGAATGCGAATAATTCCAATTTGTACCTGGTGTTCGTTTTCTTATTGAAAACAAACGTGAATTACACAAAAACTACGCAAATAGGTGTACTAGGGATATACGGCCAGAAGCTATATGTGTAGACTGCTTAATATGTCGATTGTGTAAGTTAAAATTTTTCATTTATACATTTTATATTTTTAACCACAAAAAAGGAGAAATTGTGTCTTCCGCTTGCAAATTGCTACCAACAATATAGGGACCACAACTGAACGAATAGATTGAAAAATTACTAGCGGGAATATTGATTTTCAGTCAATAATCGGGATTTTTTCGTTTTTGATGCCGGTGGACATTTGAACTATAGAAAATGCAACTCTACACCTGATAAACATTAGAGCACTCCGTCGTGTATACATACGTAGCTTATTATTTGGCTTTGGCGTATGGTCAATGTAAAACTCAGAAAAGATTTGTGTAACGATAAAGAACACAAATTAGGCGTTTTTCTTTTCTTTTTTTAGTTCAGAGCAGAGCCTGGTAAGAGAGCCTGGTTCCAAACTCTATCAAATGCCTTAGGAGCATCAAGCACAATATTCTTACTTTCTACAAAACAATGTAAAGATCGGTTTCATTCTTCAGTGGGACATGCCATCAAATCACTAGTGATTAATCAGCGATTCCATGACAGAAGGGATGCAATTGCAACTGTATGGAGAGGCTGGATAAATTCTGTTGTTCACCTTCTAGAGAAAATTCCAGAACATATGAGTGATGGAAATGCTTACGCAATGGTTTTCCCAGCGAGAAAACCTCTTCAGAATGAATGTGGGGTATACCATAAGGACAAGCGAATTTGTTTATATCAAGATCTCGAAGGTCTCTTGCAACTGTACGAGTACGGAAATATACCTAAAAAAAACGTAGAGCTAGCAGCAAAATGAGCTACAAGTACATTTACCGCATCTAAAACCCTAGTTATCGGGTTGTAAATTGTGATTGTAGATGAGCGTTGGAACCGAAGATGAAGTTAAATTTTTTCACGTTCTTGATAAATGACCAGAAATTTGTACTGTCTTTGGGATTTGTTGTTTAATTTCTGTTCATGTAAGAATTTTGTTTTCTTCATAACAGCGTTGAATGATTTCTGACTTATTTATGCTTTTTCCGGTTTCCTCTGTTGGGTAGGCTTTGTAAGAGCGGAAATTTACTTCTCTCAACCTGACATCTTCTTAACATATTGTATACCTACTCTCTATTCTGTTAGGAATAAATGTAAGCATCCCAAGTAATCACTCTTGTGATCATATCATTGGCATCAAACATAGTTACCAATTAAAGATTCGAAAAAAGTTACTACGACAGTTGGTTTTCTCGTATTAACAAACGAAGTGCCGAATGGAGATATTAACGTTACAATACATATTTTTATCAGGGTTAGTAAGAAACAAGTCAAAAGTGTGGGCATTTTGGCCAGCAACATCTGTAATTCGAGTGGGCTCATCTACAAGCTGAGTAAGGTGGTGCATCTCAGCAAAGATATCAAAATATCTTTCTTGGGGTGCTCTCTGTCCTCAATAGCGGAGGCAACTTCTGTGTGAGTGTACAAGGTCAAATTCATTAACAGTTGAATTGCTGTCAAGATTTAGACTCCTGTAAATGAAACAATAGTGAATAATGTGCAGCATGAAGTTAAAGTTCGTATTAGAACAATGTCCGTAATGAGGAAGGATCTGACAAGCAATATCATATCTAACATAAATTATAAGGCCGTGATGGTTATAGCCACGCACCAACCTGTGTTTCAACTTTCAAATAGTGCCAAAACAGCTATTCTGGGCGAACACGTCAAAGAAATGTTTTCTCAACTCACAAATATTTGAAAACAGAGCACAAAAATTAATTAACATTTCAAAAACACACGAAAATTAGAGATTGATAAAGTTTCCAAACACCTACATATTTAATCCAAACATGAAAAAATTGATATTTGGAAATTTTGTCGTTATAATTTGTAAACTTTTCATTATGCCAAAACTGTTTGAAAATAGTGTAAACTAAAATTGAAATTGTAACACTTAGATCTTTAATTTTTCAATAAAGGCACAAGTACATTTTTAATCTAGTAAAGGTTTTGAAATTTACATTCGTAGTACTTAAAGTTATTTTTTCCATTTTGATGAGGTTATATTTATGTTCAAATATAAATATGCTTTGTTGCTTTTTGTTAATATTCAAATGAGTTTGATTTTTTTTAACTTTGAAATTATACCCCAACCATGGCTCTGAACCTAATATTTGTATTGTTTTGAGTTCAAATTTTAATAAATTAAATATGTTCATGCAATTATTCACAAAACTAAATAAAAACTCATAAATAATAGCTTCGTTTTCCAAGTACCTACTAGCAAAATATATTGACCTAACAGAAATATGCAAATAAAATAAAATTTTCTACAAATTTACTAATAAAATAAAGATCATTAAAAAAATAAAATAAATATAATTTAAGTTATATATAATAATGCAACCTACATATATCCTAGCATCCTTGTTTATATACAATTTTTCAACATTATAACTACAAATAAAAGAAACATAATTTACCTGATGAGCTAAAATACAGGCACGATTAACAGCTTCAGCTTCGACTTCCTCCTGGCGAGAAAGTTCATGTCCTTCGGGTCCTGTTACACCAGCTGACAGAAGTTTTGTTACATTTTTTGCTATAATATCACCATTTTCTGCATGAACCTTTAGAAATTAAGAAAAAAAAAATAACAACATTAAAACTATTACATGAGAAATAAATATGTTTAAACCTACCTGTGCAATGGCGCCCAACGAACGAATTCTTTCAAAAGTCTCTAAAAGTTCAGTATCATTTAACTGATACAATCCCTTATAGGCCATAAACATTTTGAAAGAATTCACACCTAATTCATCGCACATGATTTTCATTTCGTCTGAAACTGATTTCGACCACCATGTAATGCCCATGTGAAGACCATAATCACAGCAAACCTTGGGATCAGCCCATGCACGCCACTTATCGTATGCCTCGACAAGAGACTCTCCTTTATCGGGCAAGACGAAATCGACTTAAAAAAATAAAGAGAATCATGCCTGAACTGTTTGTGGTGTAAAACTAAATTACTAACTGATAGTGGTTGTGCCACCAGCAACAGCTGCTTTCGTGCCAAAGTAGAAATCATCTACTGACACAGCGCCACCGAATTTCAATTGGAAGTGAGTATGTGGGTCAATACCACCAGGAATAATTAACTTGCCAGATGCGTCAATAGTTTTAACTCCACCGGGCACGCCAATTTCAGATGCGGGACCAACAAACCTGAAATTAGTTGATATTAGAACTTAATGTGATAAGTATATAAGTAAGTAATAAGAAATCTGTTATTAACATAATATAATGTAGTCTGATTTCAATTTAGTGTTGATGTTAAAATTTAAGGTTCTTCATATGCCTATAAGGATAAGGAACTGTCCGTACTTCCACGTCTCGACATCTTCCAAAGCTCCCATTATAAAAATTGTATCTCACCAGCGTCCGATGAATAAATGCAGTTGAATTTGGACCCCGATAAACAGAATTATTGCAAATTAAGTAAAACTACACTCTGAGTACATCGATCGTTTTTTTTTTAAAAAAAAAAACCTTGTTTTAATGAATTAATTCAATAAACTTACTTGATGATTCCATCTTCGATATAAACATCAGCTTTAAAGGTACTATCATGATTTACCACTTGGCCGTTTTTTATGTAAACACGATTTTGAGCACTCTGAAAAAGAAAAAAGTTATGAATGAGTTTAGGTGCATTTGTCTTAATTGATTGAAAATCTAACAAAAAAGTTTTTTAAATGGGCAAGTTTTAGTTTTGTCAATTGTCTACTGCGATATAAGAATAAATATTGAAATTATAGAAAACCGTATATGTCATAATTTTTAAGGCGGCAATACTCAACCTTAATCTACTGGTTAACTGTAAATTAAACTTCCTATGGACAATTTTATTAAGGATTTTACTTGTAACATATAGGAACTACTACCTAACCCGACGGACACGTCCAATATTTGCCAAACATAGAATAAAATTAAGCATTAATTTGATTGAATTCTATTCATTTTATAGAAATATTTAAATAGAAATAGAACAATAATTGTAATAGAACTGTGTAAATCGTTCATTTCCAATGATCGAATTATTCAACAATCGATTACCAAAATGATTCGATTAGCTCAATCAATCGATCATTCCATCATTTTCATTTCACTCAAATGATTCAATACTATGCCGATTCGGTTTTCGATTTCGATGACATTCAATCTTCAAATTCGACCAATTCCAGTTCAATAATGTTCCGAATTTGATCGAATACAATTTGATCCAAATTAAAATATCTACAGCCCGATTCTCCCCAAAGTCAATGATGCCTCACAAGTCACAAGAAGAGGCGAAATTGATTTTGTGACTTTTTCGAATTCTGCCGCTCAGTCACAACTTGTGAGAGTCACAAAAACAATCGAAACTGTGATCTCCTTCAGAGCAGGTCACAACTCATAAATTTTCAAAGTGTCTTGGAATGACATTCAGTATATTTTGTAAGAAAATTTTCTATATTTGTGAATAATTGTGAGTACACAAAAATGAAAGTAGACTTTGTTCTAGTGAATATTATTGCTGATCTTTCCCACGAAAATGAAAAGGAACATTTTTACATAAACAAAATTTTTTTAAGAAACTAATCGTATCAAGAAGTTTGCAGCGCCGACGGCTTTTAAAAACTTTGAGAGATACAAATGATCCATTCGCTCTCCAAAACAATACATTATAAAGTAATTTCTGCGTTTTGAATAATCAGCTATTCAAATAATGACACTTAAAAATCTCACCATGCTGTGGTGAGTTTCGTTGTGAGTTTTCCTGTGACGATTAGGGGGAGAATACCAAAATGTTATCGAATCACAACAATCCTCACAAGGAATAGTCACAAGAGCTTGTGACTTGTGACTCCTCACAAGGGGGAGAATCGAGCTGCTAATCTAATTTCGTTTCGTTGTAAAATCAAAGCGAAATGAAACAAAAATTCTTGATTGAATCGGGACAAATAGAATCGAGTAAATCATGGTTAATTTAGTTGACTGATATCGAAAATTGTAATTCATGGAAATGATTGAGATTGGAATAAAAATCGAGAATCATCGAAATGATTGAGATTCGGATCGAAATGAAAATTTGTGATTTGAATCATCAAAACTTTTCGATGATCAGATCAAAAAAATCGAATCGTTCCTGATTGACGCAGCCCTAGATTGTATTCAATTTAAGACTGCATGATACACAACATTTGTTTTTTTCTGCTCCGGAACTTAAATGAAGAGTGGGGATGGTTTCCCAACTCGGGAACACGCCACATGTAACTGGCCCTGTAAAAAGCATGACATTTCCAGATTTATTCTGCACACTTCCGGCGACTGCCCTTGTGACTTGTTTATGGTCATAGTAAATCGGGAAAAGGGCATTAGGCATTCTTCTCCCTTGAACGGCCCCTTCAATAAACATATATATGTACTTGCCACTATCACATTCCATTGTATAGTTTTGGGGCATGCAGATTTTGTAGCAAAATGATGAAATTTCCACTTTAAGACGCAAATTATGAGGCGCAGCAAGCCAGGCAAATCCAAAGAGTTTAGAAATTCCACTGGATATTTGAATCGTACAAATCAAGTTATTGACATCAATATATTTCGCTGCTAGAATTGAGGGTGCGCTGAACCAATTATGGTAGTCACAATAATTTTCACCAATGTTCGGATATAAATTAGTGATGAGTTTATCTTTTATTCAAGTGAATTGGCAAATGGCAGGTGAAATCGATACTGGAAGTATTTAAGGGAATTTTAATTTTCTTGGAATTATTTTAAGGTATTGCCACAAATACGATGACTTTAGACATGCGCTTTAAAATATTAGAAACAGGGTTTTCGTTGATTTTCAGGCTTAACGGAAACTTTAGTGCTAAATGTGTCTTTCTTCCATCTTATTCCAATAGGTTTTCTGTAGCAATTACGGTAGATGTAAGAACTAATGCAATTCCGCTTTGAGCATATATTGCTGCTAATATCAATGATATCAGGAACGTTTTCGCAGTTCCAACGTTTCCATCATCGATTTCGAATTTACCATAAATCTTCTTACAGGAGTTACAGTTTTTGTACTGGCAGTGTTTTTGGGCCATATTTCTACTAAAGTGATTCAAATACGAGTGAATAAATTAAGAGTTTTGTTCGCTTGAAATTAAGATTAATGGACATCAGCGACGTTTGCTTTCAGCAAGACGGCAGCCACACATTCCACATAGATCGTGAAACAATGACTTAATTGCTTTACAAATTTTTCTGGACATACCTTTTAGGCAACTTCTAAGAGAATTAACCATCACTGAAAGTTTTGAATATATGTACCTAATTGTCTTCTTTCTTCGTTTGTATTAGAGGTAACATCTGCAAATGCAAATACACCTACACTGCACTTCCTTTTCATGGAATATGTATACCTATGTATGTGTAGGTAGCCTTTAGTGTTTTAAACATTCAACATGCAAGTTAAAATTGTATTTGTGTAATATTAATGTTAGTGCGACGGACCAGTCGCTGCGACCTAAAAACCATTTTTACTTGTGACTTATAGGTACTATAAGGCAAGCTATGCATTCGTAAAAAAAATCGAACTCGAGATTTTGATCAAAGTTAACATTACGATGATAGCGAAGACCAAAAACGTGGGCCTCGCAATTCTGTCTGTCTGTCTGTTCGACTACAGCAACGGCTCGGCCAATTTTCTTCAAACTTGGTAGATATGGGTTTTATTTTTTTTCCCCGGGATGTTTTTTGTTTGATATTTAAAGACCGAAAATAACGGTACCTGCCATACAATTTTTTCAAAATTTTATAAACATTATTTTTTCTCAAAAACTGTCCCACAGATTAAAAAAAAAAAATTCATAAAATTTCATTTAGTTTAACCTAAGGAATGAATGAAAAAAAAATTCTAAAAAGTTATTATTTTGATTTTCTCAAAAACGGTACAACCGATTTTGATTATTTTTTTTATGTTAAGGCTCCCCAGCAGTTTCAATATTATTATGTATTCAAATTTTCAACAAAATTTTTTTTGAATTTAAAAAAAAAATTCAAAAATTTTTTTTTTTTTGAAAACTCAATATTTTGAAAACCCCACGCTCAATTTTTTTAAAACTTGCTAAATAAAAGTTTCTTAAGATAATCTACAAGATATGAGAACAAAAAATTATTTAACCTAAAAATAACAGTACCCTCCATACAAATGTTAAAAAATGGTTTTCGAAAATCGTATTTTTCTCGAAAACGGTTCCGAGAATTTTGCTTAAATTTTTAGTCTTTCGATTAATTTTTAAGATATATAATTTATTACAAAAAAATTTGAAAACAAGACATTACTGACTGTACCTACCATAGAACGATTTTTTTAAATTTTAAATTTCTCATTATAGACATAACGGATTTTAATGGAATTTTTTATAGAGATGCTTCTAAAAACTTAGGGGAACATTGCATTTCAAAACTTAAAAAAAAAATATTATTTGAAAAAAAAATCATTTTTTTCAATATCTCAAAAAATGGGTCAATATTTTTTTTTGGAAATTTAATTTTCATTCGACAATAATAAAAACCTAAAGTTGACGTACCAATAAATTTTTTTTTAAATATTTTAAAAATTTTATATATAAAACCTTATTTTATTAAGAAACCACTACAACAACTTATAATTTTTGTTCTTGCATAAATTCATATTTGCATAGCATTCTGTTTTTGTCTCTTACTACTAAAAGAATTTAAAAAATGATGATAATTTTATCCTTATGAACAGTTTTTTCTGATAACATTCGTTTTTAAAATTCCTAGTCTATTACATAGGAGCAAGTTCGTGCGACCCAGTCGTGCATTTTTTTTTTATCGGAGAAAGAGGCAAATCTTTGAAGAGTATTTCTTGTCATGCGCCTGCTTCTCCACGAGCCAAGAGTCACGCCACCAAATTTGTGAATTATTAAAGTCAAAGGAATTTCATCTACAAAGTCAAAGGATTTTTGAAAACGTTATGTCGAGAAGTCATTTGAAATGATTCTTAAAATTAATTTTCAACATAAATACATACATACATACATGCCTTAATACAATGTTGCGATCGTGAGTTGAACCATGAAAGTAAATGTTTTAAAAAGTTCATAAGCTTAATTTCTATTCAAATTAAGATTCTTTGAGACCAAACGAGTTAGCAGTGTTTTTGAAATTATAATCCAAATTTGTTTGGTAAATTTAGTTGAAAGAATGAAGACTAAAATCAACCATTAGATTTTATTGCACAAGAGGTATGAAATTCAGGAATTTACCTGTAGTTACCTGAGTAAAAATCTAAAGGAGTAATAAATTGGAAAAAAACACTTACGTAACTATTTTTGAGGTCAAAAGACAAGATGATGGCTGATTTCTTTAAAATATTCATACATTAACCCGTCTTCAAGATAGTGAAGCCGAAAAAAATCTATTTTGTTTTTTTTAATCTAAAACTTTTAACAACCTCCACCACACAAATTTAGATCGAAATCGTTCCATCCGTTAACGAAGCAGTCGGAAATATATATTAAAACATGGTTCTATGTCGGATAACGTTAAATAAAGTTTTTAGTAACTTTTCTACAAAAACGTATAAAGTATACAACCTACTGATTTTAACTTGCGAAATAAGTACTATACGGCAAGTTTTGCATTTGGAAACAAATCGAACTCGAGTAAATTATATGCGACATAGTGCGCATAGTAAAATGCGATAGGTGTGCGAGAATCTCGCGACACTCGCACCAAATATCGCTTCACTGTTCGCACGTACATTAAAGAATAAATGTAAATATTTTTCTCCCACGCAAACGTTTCTCACATCACATCGCTTTGTTTGTTTTGTAAAAGTTCAATATCTTGAAAACTGGTACCCGGTTAATTTTTGAATTTATGTGGTTAAATATACATCATTAAATACTAAAAATATACCTGCCATACAGCCGTTAAGCAAAATCTTATATATCTTAAAAATGCCTCTAACGAATTTGATAAAAAAAAATGGGTGTTCTATTATAGGCATGGGCTACATTTTGGTCAAACAAAATTAAGAAAAACGTTGTCAACGGAACCTGTCATCGAACCGTTTTTTTTTTTTATTTACGACTTTTTCATTAACGGCTCTAACGATTCTGACTAACATTTTTATATATAAGCTTCTTTGAATTTTAAACAATATTGCTTATAAATTTTTTTGAAAAAATATGTATATGTGTGAACGATTAGTTTTTGAAATTATTTCCTAAAATGTATATTATTAAATATTTAAAATTGACAACTTAATTTTTTTAAGAAAAATTTTAATGAGATTTCTCGTATAAAAAATAAAATAAATAATAAAACAAATTTTTTAATTTTGTTTACAAAAATCCATACTTTTCTAGTAATCAGACGGCAATTTTATGTATCTACTAGCCGCCCGTGCTCGCGTTGCTAACTACGAATATTTTTTTTTTTTAATTGTGAATCTAAACCATTCTCAGATCCCCTTGAACACACACAAAAAATTTCATCAAAATCGGTCCAGTCGTTTAAGAGAAGTTCAGTGACATACACACTCACAGAAGAATTATATACATATATTAAGATAAACAATTTATATTCTATTTTATTTATAAAAAAAAATTAAATTCAAAAGTACTTTCATTATTTATATTTATTAAAATCGTGAGAATTTTTTTTGACCAAGGAAAGTCTATAACGCCAAACCGACTCTCGAAAGAAAGAAATATGTAGTAATTAAATCCACAATAAGATAAACGAGGGCGGTCCGATAAGTACTTAGCCTACAAAAGAAAAACAAAAATTTTGGAAAAGTGGCGATTTACGAGTACATAGTATGTACATATGTACATATGTATGTACACATGTTTGTATAGAAGAGATTGTTTTATGTTTTTAGTAAAAACATAATCTAAAATCAAAGTGCAATGTCTTTCACTTTACTTTCTGTGTCCTGAGAAACCTTGTTGTAATTTTTAAGCATACAATTTTCAACAAATATAAGAAAACTTCACAAGAAATATTATAAAATCCTAGAATCCCAGAAGTACACAATTTCCTTTCATACAATAACACATACAACATAAAACTTTTATACATAATAAAAGGATTTTTTTCTTAGTAACAAATAAAGGAATCGTGTAGCTTCCTTCTCTTAAAATTTTGTTTTTTATTGTCGTGTTATACTCGTAATGTCGTAATGTCTATAAGCCAGAGAAACATACATCCCTGTTATAGCTATCAACTATCAAAAAAATACTTGATACAAATATCAACAAATTGAATGAGTTAGTACTCGTATTATGACTATCAACTATCAACATTTTTTATCGACTGTGAATTTTATTAGATTTTATCATTATTGTAAATGATTTTTTTGATAGACATGGTATTACGGATATCAAGAAAATAGATACAAACATTCTTGATTGAAACGTAAACATAAAAGTTTATTCGGAATTTTTAAAAGCGAAAAAAGTTAAAAAGAAATTGACTTCGATAGAATTGTTTTTTGAAGGTAGTTATGATGAATTTTTATAACACAAAGAATTTTCCTTTTCGTGGCCGAAAAAAAACAATGAACTTTTGATAAGTAGATATTCACAATCCATCTAAAATTACCAGTTGATACCCATAATACCAAATTATCAACTAATCGATAGAAATTATCGACTATTAAATTGATAGTCATAATAGAGCTGTAAGTTACAAGCACGAATATCAGCCCTGTAATGAGTATCAATTTGATGGTCGATAATTTCTATCAATTAGTTGATAATTTGGTATTATGGGTATCAACTGCTAATTTTAGACGGATTGTGAATATTTACTTATCAAAAGTTCATTGTGAATGAGTTTTGTTTATTTTGTTGGACGTTTCACGTTTGAAATATTTGTTTTTTGTCGGCCACGAATGTGCAAAAATGTAAATAGTTGTTCTTATAAAAAATTAATCATAACTCACTTCAAAAAACAATTCTGTCGAAGTCATTATTCTTTTTAAATTTTTGTCGCTTTTAAAAATCCTGAATAAATTTGTATGTTTACGTTTCAATCAAGAATTTTTGGTTGATAAGAAAATTGATGTGTATCTATTTTGTTGATATCCGTAATACTATGTCTATCAAAAAAATCATTTACAATAATGATAAAATCTAATAAAATTCACAGTCTATAAAAAATGTTGATAGTCATAACTCATAATAAACAAACAAACAAACAAACAAATAAAATAAAACAACAATTCATTTTATTTAAAATCGACAAAATGCCTACATGTGCGCATCCAAACTGCACTGTTACTGAAGTAAAGGCTAGTGTGTTCGTATGTAAAGGAATTTGTGGAAAATCTTTTCATCCAGTTTGTGTAGGCTTGAGCAGAAATGCAAGAACTTATCTCAATGAATATTTAAAAACATTCTGGTATCTTTGTGAAGAATGCAAAACCATATCTTTAGCTCATATTCTACTGGCCATCGGCTGTAACAACGATAAATTATCATCACTAATTGAAACAGTCTCAGCCTTAGAAGCTAAATTTGATCAAGAACACCGACAAGCAAGCATGCTCATTTCCGACCACTGCGACTACATAACAAACGCAATGTCAAGTTGCACGAATGACCTAAACTCAACAATAAGACAAACCATTGTCTCAACACCTCATCAATCCTCCACATCGGTTTGCGATTCATTTTCGACCATCCAAGCACTCATCTCCTCATCAAATGAAACCTCTTCGAATGTTTACTCACTTCTTCAGAAAATTGACACAAGCATTACGGATTTTTCAGAGTCTTCACAAAGTATTCATCACACTATTAATTATCTCTTGGATGATTCTACAACTATGAAAAAAGTAATGAATGATATCCTGGAAGAACTTAAAATGATATCTAATAGACCCGCTCCATCTTTTGCACCATCTAACTTACCAATAAGCAACACTCTATTGGATGAATTGCAAGTTGCCGTTCACCCAATTCAAACAACCACCGCTACTTCCCCTAAAATTAATGCTAATACGGATTTAATGCCTAAATTCCCAAGCGAAGAAAAATCTAATTCATCTAATACTGCCAACTCCAGCAATATAAACAACACTGTTGAAGATACTAATTCAATAATATCCAAATCCAACAACTCAACTTTAGTCAACTCTTCCATTATCAATAAGTTTGGAACAACCTGGACGCAACTTGAATGGGAAAACCGTCTCAAACGACTGAACACACCTAATCGGATATCTTCATCCTCTTTTTACTTGAAAGGCGCTCCAAATAAAACAGATATTTCTTCGATACAGAACTTTTTCAGTAACAAATATGGTATATCTGACATACAAGTTCAGCTCATTCTGAAAAGACCTCGATCATTCAAAATAGAAATTCCAATCAAATATGAATGGCTTTTTCTCAATGACGCTAAGATTCTTAAAATCGATGGTATGACTATAACGCCCTGGATCAATCGAGCATCAAAAAATCTTAAAATTATGTCTAGACCTAAGTTTTTCAAACAATATGATTATAATTCTTTTTCAACTAATCATAACCAAACTCCAACTCCAATGCCTAAACATCTTAACTTCACTCATTCCCAGACTCTTAGCCCACCACAACCTTCTTCTAGCAATAATACTTCCCAACAACACACAAATCACCCAAAAACAAAAAATCCTTATCGCTTTGCTCATTCCCAGACTTTCCACCCTCCACACCCTTCATATGGTAATAATAATAATTCCCAACTACATAGAAATCGCCCAAGAAATCCCTTTCGTTCCTGATAGTCATTTCTTAAAACCTCCTAAGCCTAAGTTCCTAACTGTCTACTATCAAAATGTAAGGGGTCTGCGCACGAAAACTTCTGACATCTACCTAAATTGTCAAAAACTCCCTGTTGACATATTTGCCCTTACTGAAACAAATCTGACACCGGATTTTAATAGCAGTGAACTTTTTACCTCTGATTTTAGCGTCTATCGTAAGGATATCCTTGTCTCAGATGGAAACTCTTCATCAGGCCGTGGTGTTCTCCTGGCAATAAATTCTAATTGGGACTCATCGTTGTTTATCATACCTAATATCCTAAACCTTGAAATAATTTGTGTAAAAGTCCGTGTATCCAAATATTTCCTTTATTTATTGTGCTGCTATATACCCCCCTCCCAGCCTACTACTGCATATGAAATCTTAGTAGATGCAATCGATTATGTGGTTGATCATATTGACTCCGAAGATGATATAATTTTAGTAGGTGACTTTAACCTTCCCCGTCTAGTATGGGAAATTTCTGAAGATGAGACCTATTATGTTTCTACCAATGCAATATCTGAAAAAGAAATTTTATTTGTTGATAGACTCCTGTCTTCTAATCTTGCCCAGACAAGTGGAGTAAAAAATTATTTGGAAAGACAATTAGACTTGGTTTTTTCAACAAATGCTCTTAATACTGAAGTAATTGTAAATAAACACATCCTATCAAAACTGGACAACCACCACCCACCCATTTCAGTTACTTTTGCCTTTGAGTGCGAAAACATTCGTTCTTACTCTCTCACATCGCAAAAATACAATTTCCGTAAAACTAACTTTGATAAACTTAACGAGCTGATTGGTAAACTTAACTTCGACTTTATCACTATGGACTCGAATATTGAAATTATTATAACCACCTTTTACGCTCTTATACAAACCTGCTTTGCACAATCCACACCACTTATGCCTCAGAAGAATTTTACAGCTTCTCCTTGTTGGTACACCAAAGAACTTCGCCTTCTTCGTAACAGAAGGAATATCCTATGGAAAAAATTTCTCAGGTCAAAATCAGACAATGATCTTTCCAATTACATGGTAGCCTTCTACAACTTTTCGGGCTTGTTTGAGTCACTCTACTCAAATCATCTCATCCAAACTCAATCTGATCTTATCTCGAACCCAAAACACTTTTTTCAATTTATTAATTCTAAAAGAAAGTCAGATGGTTATCCCTCCACCTTAAAGCCAAAAGAAATAGTTTCACAAACTTTTGTGAGAATATCTCAACAACCCCTGCAGCGGCAAGACTGCATAAAGCTCTTGCAAAAGAGAAGACACTAACATCACTGGCACTTCGGTATAGTGATGGAACGTTCACCGAAAATGAAGAGCAAAGGTGTAACCTGCTGCTCAGCACACACTTCCCAGGCAGTCTACCATTAGATGGTAACTTGGTTGAGAAATCACCTCTCACACCAAACAGAGAGGACTGGAAAATAGCCACGACCATTTGCACAGGTAAAAGGATTGATTGGGCAATTAATACCTTTCAACCCTACAAATCACCAGGTGCAGATGGTATCTTCCCAGCTCTTTTGCAGAAGGGAAAAGAATTCCTTATGCCCTATCTCATTAATATTCTACGGAGTAGCATTGCTCTTGGGTACATACCAAGTCTATGGAGAACAGCTAAGGTAATTTTCATTCCCAAAATAGGGAAAAAGGACACAACCCATCCAAAGTCTTTCAGGCCAATAAGCTTAACATCCTTTATACTGAAAACTCTGGAAAAGGTAATTGACAACTTCATAAGATCAGAAGTGTTAATAAGTAGGCCTCTCAATCAGCGACAACACGCATATAGGGCGGGCAGATCAACCGAGACCGCCCTGTTTGAACTAACAAATAAGATCCAAAGAGCCTTAGATGTAAAGGAAACAGCATTAGCTGCTTTCTTAGACATAGAAGGGGCCTTCGATAACACGTCCCACGAGGCTGTAGGCAAAGCTCTTGTTAGGAAATGCGTACCCAACACCATAACCAGATGGATAATAGAAATGTTGGGCACTAGAAATGCAGAGGCACAAGCAGGACAAAATGTAAAGAAAGTGATCACAACGAGAGGATGTCCTCAGGGCGGTGTACTATCACCCTTGTTGTGGAGTCTTGTAGTAGATGAATTGTTAGAAAATCTTACCTCCAAAGGTATATACTGCATTGGATTTGCCGATGATATCGCTATCATTGCAGTAGGTAAGTTTGAAGAAACTCTTTGCGATATTATCCAAAGAGGACTAACAATTACGAGTAAATGGAGTAGGTCTGTAGGGCTTTCAATAAACCCATCCAAGACAACAATCATACCATTTACCAGGAAAAGACTTCTACCACATATGAAACATATCCGTTTGAATGGTGAAGTAATTGAAATGCAGAGGGAGGTAAAATACCTAGGAATTATACTAGATAGTAAACTCCTCTGGAACAAACACATAAATTATATAGTCGGAAAAGCCACAAAAGCCCTAATGATTTGCAAAAGAATTGCAGGCAAGTCATGGGGTTGCAAACCGAGCATCCTTAGGTGGATGTACACTATGATGGTAAGACCCATCATTACCTATGGTGCGGTTGCATGGCACAAGAAAACCGAATTAACAACAACTAGGAAAACCCTAGAAAAAATCCAAAGGCTCGCATGTATCTGTATTACGGGAGCAATGAGAACCTGCCCTACCGCAGCTATTGAGGTTATCCTCCATCTATCCCCTCTACACGAGGTCATTAGAAGTGCTGGAGTGGGAGGAATCATGAGGTTCTCAAAGGAAGGAACTGGGACAGGTAAAATAATTGGTCTCAGAGAAAGGGACCTAATTGACAGGTCCACAATTACTAACCTTATTGACATCCCAAGAGATGGAATGATCAAAAAACATAATTTCGAGAAAAACTTTCTTACACAGCTTAGTAACAAAGAAAACTGGGTAGGAGAGGATATAAACTATACACTCGAAGCAAATACCATCAAGTGGTACACTGATGGATCGAGAACAAGCGAAGGGACTGGTGCAGGAATTTTTGGGCCAAAAACCAAACTTTCCATACCGATGGGACAGTCAACCAGCATCTTCCAAGCGGAGGTAAACGCGATAGGGAAATGCGTGGATCGCAATCTCGAAAGGAATTATCGTAACAAGAACATTGCCATTATGTCAGATAGTCAAGCAGCACTAAAGGCACTGAGCTCGTACACCATCAACTCTAAGCTGGTGGGGGAGTGCATAAATAGGCTAAACGAACTAGGCAAACAGAACAGGGTCACACTTTATTGGGTACCTGGTCACGTTGGTGTTCTTGGAAACGAAAAGGCAGATTCCCTAGCAAAATTAGGAGCTTCAACTCCCCTAACAGGGCCTGAACCCTATTGCGGAATAGGTGAAAATGTCATCAAAACCAAAATTAAACAAGAAGAGGAGGCAAACAGAATAAAGAACTGGAATGAACTCCCTAAGATGAGACAGGCGAAACTACTGCTGGGTAACTACAACCGGCAACGTTTCGAAAACTGTATCAACCTTAGTAGGAATAACCTAAGAATAATAACAGGTATTCTAACAGGACACTGTAAACTTAGAAGACACCTTAATCTAATTGGTGTGGTAAGCAGTGCCACTTGCAGATTCTGCAACATGCATGAGGAAACTCCGGAACACATACTGGGAAAGTGTTGTCCAATCATGCACCAAAGGAAAACCCATCTGGGACGGTACCAGGTGGAAGAGAGCAACCTAACCTCTCTAAAAGTGCCCCAAATACTAAAGTTCCTTAAGGCAATAGGTTTGGAGGAAGAACTGTAGGATGAGCCAGCTCATCATTTTAAGAGGGGGCACAATAGATCTTCAGGTCGCAGTGCAATTAATCCCCAATACAATTCATTCATTCATTCATCCCTCCACCTTGAACTACTGCAATGCTTCATCTGCTGATCCTAAAACTATTTCTAACTATTTCGCCGATTTTTTTGGCCAAGCATTTTCTTCTAATAACTCTGAAGTAGACTTGGGTTTTTTTAGTTATATGAATGGTTGTGCCAAGACCTCTTTGACATCGATTAATATATGTCAATTATCAGTGATTAACAAGGTTCGCCAGCTTAAAGACGATTTTTCATCGGGTCCTGACGGTATTCCTCCTATTGTTCTTAAAAAATGCATCTCTAAACTTGTTCAACCACTCACTGCTCTATTTCAACTATCTATTTCTTGCTGTGTGTTTCCCAATCGATGGAAAGATTGTTTCATTATCCCTATACATAAAAAAGGATCTAAGAGTGATGTCTCAAATTATAGGCCGATAGCAAAGCTCTCATGTATTCCTAAATTATTCGAGAGTTTAGTTCACGATTATTTACTTCTTCATTGTGCATCACTCTTTTCTGATAAGCAACATGGCTTTCTTAAAGGTAGATCAACTACATCTAATCTTACTCAATTTGTATCTAATACTATTTGTGCCATGGAATTAGGTTACGAAATTGATGCAGTTGCAACTGATTTCAGCAAGGCATTTGATAGGATCGCTCACAATATAATTATTTTCAAATTGAAATCATATGGATTCCCATCTCCGTTTTTATCTTGGGTCCAGTCCTATTTAAGTGATCGCATAGGCACTGTTTTGTTCAGAGGAAGTACTTCCAACCCTGTCCGCTCAACATCAGGCGTTCCCCAAGGTAGTCACCTTGGCCCCCTTCTCTTCTTGTTAAGTATAAACGACGTTGAGCTTACTTTAGTAGGATCTGACCTGGAGATTTATGCTGATGACATGCGTATTTCTAAACATATTACATGCTCAGCAGATACCCAGCAACTACAAACCGACCTAAATAATTTCCTTACCTGGTGCCGTCATAATTTTCTCGAACTTAACGTCAGTAAGTGTCAAGTCATTACTTATTCTCGAAAACGCCCCCCTCTCCCCCAGCGTTATTATTTCTTGAATAATGAACAAGTCTCGGTTGTCACATCTATTCGTTACTTAGGAGTTATTTGTGACAATCAGCTAAATTTTCGAGCTCATTATGATTCTATTATTAACAGGGCTAATTCAACTCTAGGATTCGTAAAGCGTTGGTCCAAGGAATTTTCAAATCCCTATGTCACAAAATCCTTATACATTTCTTTTGTACGTCCTCTTCTTGAATATGCCTCTCCCGCCTGGTCACCTTATTATCATGTCCACATTCAGCGCATTGAAGCCGTTCAGCGCAGATTTTTAAGATTTTGTTTGCGCGGCCTCGGATGGGACGACCCATTCAGACTCCCACCCTACGAAAACCGTCTTAAACTTATAAATTTACAGACCTTAAGAGTACGTCGAGATAATGCTGACCTCATATTTTTACACCAGTTATTATCTGGAGGTATCGACTGCGTAGGCTTGCTACGAAAAATAAAGCAAAACACTAATCAATCTCGCCTCAGATCGATACCACTGTTCTGGATACCCCTTCACCGAACCGAGTACGGCCTAAATGAACCACTTACAAGAATGCTTAGAAGTGCTAACAACTCAAATATTTTTGATTTAAGTAGTTCAAAAACTGCCCTTAAAAATGCTCTCCAATAATTATACCTTCATTTCCCGACCCAACTTTCCACCCAAACCTATTATTACTATTATTATTAATCTAATTTTAAGAATTTTTTGTTTAGTTTTAAGTAACAGGCTTGAATTAAGCTTAAATAAATAAATAAATAATACTAATGCCCATTAATGCCCATGACACACATGTAGTATACACACTATAGTAGGTGTTACACTACAGAACGTAGTATAGTTTGACAGCCAGTCATATTCTGGCAAACAAAAATTTTTAATATCTTTCAAATGTTGATATTCAAAACTTGTGATGGATCTTCTCTGCCAGCTCAGCACATATTTTTTTTATAAATTTTTTAATTTTTTGTATTTTCTCCGTTATATTTGCCTCCAAATATTCAAAATGTTGACGATTTGGTCACCGCCAACAACTTTCCTTTCGTAAATTCGTTGCCATTTTGAAATCACAAATTTGAAAATATTAAAAAACCATAAAAAAAAACATCAAAATGACAACGATTTTAAGTTAAACTATTATACACTTCAGAAAAATGGAGCTCTTTTCGCTAAGGAGAAGACTATGCTACGCAAAAAACCCTAGTATACATACTACGCTCATACAATTTTGCTCGCCTGGTATTACCGTAGTATAGCATGACAATGACAGACATGTGGTTCATTCGTAAAATATGGTGTCTATATTAGATGTGTGTCACAGGCACAACTCATTCAATTTCTTGATATGAATTAAGTATCTTGTTGATAGTTGATAGCTATAATAGGGCTGTTAAATTGAAACTATAAATATAAAGTATGGAAACCCTAGAAACAAAGCTTAGAATCAGTTGCAAAATTTTTCCAAAGTTCCTTATGGAAAATTTTTATAACATTCGAAAAAAAAAATTAATTGAATTTTTAGATTTTCTTATATCCGTAAATAACTAACAAAAATGTATAAACACAAAGAACAAATCAATTGATTGCCCTAAGTTTCATTATCATACTGATATGTAAGTCGGTAAACAACTTTTATATTTTTGTCGTTGATAAATTTAAAAATAAATACTGATACCAAAATACCTACTAAAACAAAAATATAATAACAAAAAAAATGATCACTTACCTGCAAATGAATTGGGACCTTCTTAACTGGTTTTGGACTGGATGCCATTGTAGTTTACGTTTTTTTTTTTGATTCTTGAGAGGTTAAGAATTACTGACAAACAAAACAGTATTTAATATTTGTATCTGTGAAAAAAAAAATTTCAAAGTTAAAATTTTGAAGTTGTTATCTTACTTTTATGATTAAATTAAAATATGTGTTTACAAGTACCCTGATGGTGAGATGCGAACAACTGTTGCTTGAAAGAGGGTGTGAGAATTTCTGCCGAAGCTGATAATAGCTCAATTTATGTTAACCTGACTTTGAATCAAAATTGCGATAAGAAGACTTCGTGTTGAAATTATGACAATGATTCTTATCATAAGAGCTTAATTGATTACTTATTTTAATATGCAAAATAAATTTTAAATAGAGTGATAAAAGTGTGTATTTTGCTCACTAACCATCAATTTATTGTTAACTACTCGTATAAAACAATAGTCTGACATGCAGCCATAGAAGGATATGGACAAAGTGTAAGCCAATATAAAAGGTTATAATATTGAAGTAGACAAATGAACAACGACTCTTTAAACTTATAAGAAAGGAGATATTGTTAATATTTTGTGTGTATGAAGGCACATACCTTTGATGGACTTATTAATAATGTACCTACATATTATATTAAAATAAGAGTAAGAAGTGGGATTTTCAAGTAAAGGTTATACAAACTAGCGAGAGCTGAAATATGAAGGTTATCTGGTTCAAAATCACCAAGGCGCAGAATTGGCTTTGCTAATAAAATATACAATAAAATACTACAGTTAACCTGTTTTGTGTGTAGATACATGAAATAATATAATTTTTTAAAGCCATAAATTTAAAATTTATTCAATATAAATGCAGAGAAAGTCATTTCGGGAACGCGTCCTAATGTACGATCTTCAACAACAAGTCAAAAATATAAATAAAAACTTAAGATATTTAACACTTGTCATTACTTTTATTTTTTTATACAAAATCTAGTTTTCTTAATTATAAAAATGAAAAAATAGTTTGTCCGAGAGCACATAAGTCATTCCAGTGAACGCATCTATAATCGAACAAAAATAATTTTAAGTGAACGCAGCCATTCGGTGTAAAACGTCAATAGAGGAAGCAAACAATAACAAAGCCGGCTGTCAGTGTCAAATAAATTATATTCAAGTTGTTAATACCTTTCAATTCATTATTCATGGAGCTAACATCAATAGTCCGTCAATTCGTGAACGTGTCTATTACATTTAATTATTGATGAAATTTTTACTTACGATACGAAATAACAAAGTAACTTCAAATATTTTACAATTGACAAGGTGCATTCAAGATGGCCGCTGTATAATCAAAGCGGGCGCTTATTTGAAATCGTCATTTCGTGAACGGTCATTTCGGCAACGTTCCCGCACATGATGGCTCGTAGGTATTTTGCTTGTAGAAGATAATATAGATACATAATATACTCATGTTATTAAACAATGCTTAAGTTATGTACTTTGTTTTGTTTGTGTTCATTTTATCAAACTTTGAAAAACGTTACGGAATTGATGGTATTTTGTACGATATTGACTTAAAAGCAATATCACAAAAAAAATATAAAGTTCTGTGCGCTGCCCTGTGAAAGTTTATTAATATTGTAATATTTTTGCTAGGTTCGTTAAATAAAACTTATTACTCTTTTTAGTATTTCTTCTTTATTCATACTTTCCAATTCAAAACAGTAAATCTCAATTTATAAACAACTCAAATACTTTTATTCTAATTTAAATCACACTTGTTTAATAACACAATCCAATAAGCAATACTTTTGCACACTTTCATAATCCAAAATCAACTGTCTCGCTCACCGTGAACACTCCCTTATATACTCAAATTAGTTGTTCTCGAAAGTTCTTGTCTTGGAATGTTCTAGATGTTTGGAATAAGGGGAAATACATTTGACATTGGAAAAGAGCTTTTTGTTTCTTCCATAAATTAGATATGCAGTTTTCCAACAGATGGCGCTGTAGTAGTATAAAGCTCTGTTCACAACAATATATACAAATTTTGCAACAGTAAACTAAGAGTCAACTTTATACATAGTTTGCATTTTGTTTGCATAAAAACAAAATTTAAATTTGCAACCTTTTAATTCCAAGCTACGAGTAAATTGAAAGCTTAATTTATTTTAAATGGAAATACTTGTAAATTAGAAGATAATTTATTAGTAGATCTAAGTAGAAAAGCCAACATTAAGACGAAACGAACGCAAAGTCAAACGTGATCTGTTATAATTCCAAATTCTTCGTGGCTCTGTTATATTTATCAATAGTAGATTCCTCTATTGTACGTGAACACGTATACCCGTGTTATACGTGGAATGGAATTATTCGTAATTTTTCAAGCAAATAAGAATTTATAGAAAAACAAACATTTTAAATCGTTGAAGCGGTTTCTTAAAAAAATAATTTTTATTTGTGCATTTTTAAGGAAAAAAATTGGTACGCTAATTTTAAGTTTTTAAAAATAAGATTATTTATTGGTTTTTTAAATATGTATTGACTTTTCAAAAATCTAAAATATTTTTTTTTTATATTTCGCTATGCAATGTTTTTCAAACATTTAAAGTCAAAAATTTAAAAATTGTTCTACATTATCTATCTACATTATGTGCATAGGCTTCGTATAAGATGCTATAATAGGACACTGGTCTATAGTCAAGCACGCAACGCGGCTTGGAGTACCTACATGTCCATTTGGGAGATTTCTACTACAATTATCTAAGTGATCTGGCAAATATGGATAATAGGCTCGCTTTATTTGTTTAACGATTAGGAAGAAAATCTCCAAGATTCAATGCAAGAAGCTCATGGTCTTAGTGTGTCGATTCTCCTACTGACAGTCACATTAACTTTACCTCACCTTACCTACATATCTACATATCTTATTAATAATGCCTTAATATCAATTTTTTTCATTGAATGAGATATCCAAAAAGTTAAGCGGAACAGACAAATTTTATAAAAACTCAAGGAGTCGTTTTCGAAAAAAAAAATGATATTCTAAGACCATATTTTAACATTTGTATGTTGGTTGACAGCCGATATTTCTTGCATAAAAGAACTAATTTTTTTCTAAATATTGTAGATAGTGTTGAAAAGCTATTTATTGCAGTTTCAAAAAAAAATCGAGCATGTATGTATGTAGGTTTCGAAATATTAAGTTTTTCAAAAAAAAAAAAATAATCTAAATTAAATACGCAGTGCTATTCAAACCTTTAAGAAGCTTTAACATGCCAAAAATTTATCGAGTCGGATATTTTCAAAATGGAAAATTTGCCATACAGTACTTATGTTCATATATCGCAAGCAAAAATAATCACTTTTTTCTCGGAAATATTGATTTTTTGTTTTATAAATTTATTTGTAAGCTTTAAATTGCGTTTTTTAGCAACTACAACCTTCGCGTAAAAAAATAAACAAATACATTTTTTTTCTACCTTTATAACATTATAAAAATCTATATATTGGTAAATTTTCTAAATATAACTTCACATCCAAGCCTAGCCCTTTCTATAAGAACTTTTAAGACACAGGTTAAGAAAGTGAGGGTTTTGACAGATGAAGAAATTGAGCTTTTTATATGTAGTCAAATAAACGAGTGCGGTTTTAGACTTTCTAATAGCTTTGTAATATTATAAACAAAAAATATTGCAAAATTCTTAGCATTTGGAAAATCAAATTTTTTGTGAACTGTTGTTAGAAACTTAGGTAAAAAAAAAAAACAAATCGTCGTCGTTCTATGAAAACTCCCTAAGTCCATTTTTTGTGTTTTGAGATATTTGCATTTAAACTTGGAAATTAATATAAAAAAATCCAAAAATTATCAGAATAGCAAGATCTCAGACTTCAATTGTAGAATGGGCTTGGCGTAGCCATTGTTCAATAAAATTTTTTGCAAATGGTTTATCCGAAATGAATTAAATAAGAATTGAATCACATTTTTTTTTTAATGGACTTAGGGAGTTTTCATAGAACGACGACGAAATATACTTTTTGGTACCTGAAGCAGGTTTTCCCAAGTATCATAAAATCCTATTATTTTTTATTGTTGTTAATTTCATTAAAAAAATAGTAAATTGTTTTGTTTATTGTATTGTTAACTTTCTGTTAAAAAATTGACTTTAAAATAAAAAATTAGCATGTACAAGAAAAATGGAACGGGCGTTCAAATTGGATATCTGAAGACTTAAACATGATATCAACTTTATTTTAATGATATAATTTTAATGTTATATTTTAATGTTATAATAACTAGTATTTCTTCTAATAACAAAACTCTAACTGAATTTTCTACCATTAGCACTAGTAGCAATTTCCATCAGTTTCAGGGTGAACCAGAGTAAGCCATTTCTCAAATCCCTGATAAATGATGTCACCATTGAAGATAGACACTCTTACAGCCGTATCTATAAGATTTTCCTAAACTCTATTTTAGAGGTTATTTAGTTAAGCATACTTTAATATTTAATTTGCCGTTGAATGATGAATCTTTAATTCGTATCTATAATCGATTTTGCAGTATTATTTAACTGAACGATAGTTGTGTCACGTAACGTAAAAGAATCTACAGAACAAGACCGCTATTTTGTGACAGCTTGAACTAGTAAACAACATTTGGAAAAATCATTTTTAAATCTGTGAAATTTAGCTATGGAACACACACCCAATCCTATCGCAACAAACAAAAGAAAAAGATCTGAAAAGCTAACTTCTTTATTCTAAAATATGTCATAAGAAATTTAAAAACTGCATCACTTCTATGGGCAGATTATTGAAGAGAAAATTTCAATAGTCGAGGAAAGAGTGTCGATAAAATCACTTCAAAGGCTGAACCCGAAGCATGGAAGAAAATTCTCTGCTCGTACAAATATTTCAATCAATACAAAATTTCGCACCTCAATGATAATTGTTTACCTTTAATAATTTTGAAATATCACAATAGACAACATAAACTGACTATTTGAAGCTTCAAAATTTAAATGATGACAATTGATATGTCAAAATAAATTTTAATATGTAACGTTACTTAAATGTGAAAAATGATTGACCGATATACATTACGTAAGGTGGCCCATACACATGATCCACGATATCCATTCTGAGAAAAATTTTTTAAATCTCCCGGCGAATTTTCCTTGAGCTCACACAATTGTCGTATGTATGAGCCATTTAAGAGCTGTTTGGAGGTATTTTGAAGTTAAGCACCCTTTAAAATTTCTTTATAGACTCGGCTGTTAATGTAGACATTTTTTTTGTGAATATTCCCAACAATCATTTATCAAACTATCCGCGGTGAATTCGGGAACAATCTATAAAAATATGTCGATTTGTATCTTATTTGTTATAATTAAAAGTGAAATAAGTCCATTTGGGACTTAAAACCTGTTTACTTTATTTACCAGAATTTTATTAAATTATATTGCATATTATAACTGAACATGTTTATAATATAAAATGCGTCACCAGAATTCATTAAAATTTGCCTGTATTTTAAAACACATTCAAACGCAAACCTTTAAATATCTCGAAACAAGAAAAAATGCACTAAGAGCACTTTCAAAAAGAACGGCTCACTTGTTTTGTTTTCAGAAAATCGAAAATCAAAAAAGTTTTCATGAGAGGTTCAAAGTTCAATGAATATCATTTTTTTTTTTAATTTTTCAACCTCAAGTTCGATTGTTTTTATGAATGCATAACTTGCCATATAGAATCTATGTACATACATAAATATGCCAATTAAAATTCTAAGAAAAAATGGAAAATTTTCCACGTTTTGCAGGAAAACACCAAAGTGGTAACCGTGTAATGCACATTAACAAAACAGGTTAGTATTTGTTTCTTTTTTTTATTTTGTTTAAATTTCTCTTGATAATTCAGTACAGAAAATGCTGACGACTACTCTAACCCTTCTCACCAACAAAGTGCAACATCTCAATTTCTTTTTTATATTTATTGCAATTAGAAGCGAGTGAGTGAGTGAATGTGTCTGCGGATGTTCTCATTAATGACGTCTGTTAATGTGCCTCTGCTGGGGGAATTTGAGTTCACAGCTTAATTAAATGCAATCTGCCAGCCAAATAGTTTGAAAAGCTTACATTTCACAAAACAAATGAAAATATTTTTTTATTTAAGTTTCCATTCCAAATAAAATGCAAGACTGCGTCGAAAAACTTAGTGGTTTTTCTTATTTCTGCATCAGCGAATATGAAAACATTGACGTAATCTTAGTACCAAAGAAGACTGAAGAATTATTATTTATCAACACAACACACGGATTGTACAATACTTTTCTTTTTGAATGGACTATTTTTGTTTGTATCTACTCGTAAAATACAAAACTGAGCGTAAAAACTAGGTTTGTTCGCTTGGAAAGAATTAATAGCGTATCAATGGTTATTATTGGATGTAAACGTTTTTAGCACAGGACGTACCGTTCTGTTTGTAAATTTACAAACAGAAATTTACAGTAAGATACAAAGTCTTATAAGATAGTTATGAAAAAAAATTTCGAAGTAGAGCAAACAAAAAAAAAAGTTTAATTAATAAAATTAAAACTAGTAGTGAAAGATAGTAATTAACAAATTTGAATCTTTAATCAAATAATAGTTTTATTTACATTATTATTGAAAAATGATTTTCTTAAACCTTTTTAATTTCATTTTGAATTTCTTAAGTTCCAAAGACGAACTGAATTTACGAAAATTGAAGCTCGGATGTCACAAACGAATAGTGAGGCGGAGTCAGTTTGACGTGATTTCTTTTTTTCAAAACAGTATTATGGTTGCCATGTAAGCAATATATGTCAGAGAGCAATATTAAACTCCGAAGTTTAAGATCATTTTCCAGCGGCATATCCAGCAGTAGAGTAGAAAAACCAGGGGCGGAATCGGCTAGGGTTGATTGTCATTTTGACTATAGCTGTCTCTATCATATCAATAAATAAATATAGAGAGAGTGATTGTCAAAACGACAATCAATTGATTTAATGATCACTTTACTCTTACGCGATACAGGCCCAGGTAATTTGCCAAAGATATAACGTGCAGTATACTTTTTAAGGCAAAATTAAATGTCGGTTTACTTATATTATAATAACGGTTGCAGTAAATTTCACAGCCATATATCGAATAGGAAATTTGTATAGTCTTAGTCTTTTGTAGAGTAAACGTGTTTTTACTGGAGTAAAATACTGAGTTACCCATATGAAATACTCCCATTCAAGACGCGATTAAAAGTCACTCCGATATTCTTAGCAGCTTTAACATATTCGATGGAAGCATTGCTCAACACAGTCGGCGGAAAATTATCAAAATCAAGACACTTTCGTGATATAACTACACACTCAGTTTTTTTTATTGTTTAGAATAAGACCATGTTTAGAATAAGACCATGTTTAGAATAAGACCATGGATTTACACTGAAAGCTCCATGCTCAATGGGTCCAAAGGGGTAGCTTATGTACAACTGAACGTCATTTGCATAAATATGAGAAGAGCAGTTGTTAATTATAGATGGAAGATAATTGACGTAAATAGAAAACAAATGGGGCCAAGTATGGAACCCTATGAGACACGGGTAAAATTCGGCAGGAAATTAGATTATTTAGTGGCCCAGTTTCACAGTCCGAATTTGTGGCACTTAAAAAGGCCAATATAAGAGAATTGTCTATCAATGTGAACTGGGCTTATGTTAAAAATATTAAATACTAGTCAGTTAAATTCATCAATTATCAGTAAAAGAAATTTTAAAGAGATTTTGTACTTTAAAAACCCTTGATTCGAACGTTCTTGACTTTATTACAAAAATAGTTTGAAATTGTTACTTTTAAATAAATGTGTTTCTAAAATGGTTTTAAATCTACCACAGCTTAGCTATTTTTGAAAGTTATAACCACTTAAACGCAACAAGACAAAGTTATGGAATCTGTCACCAGGGATTTAAATTTAACTCAAACAATCAATTTATGTAGGGTCAATGATATGATTATCATGTTTGAATAGACTTTCCTAATACTACGTTTTCACCAAAGGTAAATCCGGGATTCAAGTGGATTTACCATAAATCTCCTTTAAATCTTGTAGATTCACCATACAAATATAAATCAACTCAAATGAAGATTTAAAATAAATCTCCTTGAAATCTTCTCGCAATCAGAAGATTTGCAAAACAAACAAACCTTATTTTGTAGAACGCACCTATGTAAACCCACTTTTTTCATTGACAATCAACACAAAACAGAAATATCTGTTTTTTTCCTGTTTACTATCCAATTGCAATTTTGTTTCTCTTGTCCAGATTGACAATTGAATGACAAGACAGAGTGAAAACGTCAAATAAATCTCAGTTTCTTTGGTGAAAACACTTCAAGATTTATTTTAAATCTCTAGCGGATTTACTCTTGGTGAAAACGTAGTATAACACTTCAAAGAAATACGAGCATAAGCCTACTCATTGTGATAATTATTTTAAAGTCTTCTGTTTAATTACTTAAGTTATAGGTTTGCATATAAATAAGCTTCTTATTTTTTAAAATAAGCTTATTTTATTTAGATTAAAACAAAATTAAGGGCTGTGAACAAAGAGCTCTTCAAATCCAGAAATCTCACCATAACTTCAAAACTGCTGCTGTACAGGACCATGGTCCTGCCAGTACTCACATATGGATCCGAGACTTGGGTGCTTAGCAAAAGGCACTCCGACCTCTTAGCTGCGTTCGAGAGAAAAGTCTTAAGGAGAATTGTTGGCCCCGTATGTGAGGAAGGACGATTCCGGAGACGGTACAATCATGAATTGTACGCAATCTACCTAGAAGCAGATATCGTGACAAAAATTAAGCTCGGTAGACTCCGGTGGGCAGGGCACCTAGCTCGCATGAGCGAAGAGGAACCTGCTCGGAAAGTTCTTTGTGGTACATTCTATGGTAGACGACAGCGTGGTAGACCATGCTTGCGCTGGAGAGATGGCGTAGACCAGGACGCCCGAAGCCTTGGGGTGCGCAACTGGATGACGTCGGCTAGAGACCGGGATAGGTGGAGAGACTTGTTGAAAGAGGCCAGGACCGGAACCCGGTTGTCGAGCCGATGATGATGATGAACAAAGATTGAGACTTAAGATAATTTTGATAGAAAATAGATAATATTGGTTATTTGTTTCTTTCTTATTTCTTTTTTTTTACAAAACTGTTTGATTTATCCATTAAGAAAGTTAGCAAATTACATTGAAAAAATAAAAGATTTGGTTAATCAACTAAAGTGCTTTATTAAAATAATCATTGTTTTTTTTTAACTTTAGCAATTTAGTCGTGTTAGTTTAAAAAAAGTATAAGTTAATTGAAGTTATTTTGCACATTTCGAATATAGAATAATTTATGATTGAAGTAAAAAACTAAATTGCAACTTTAAGATAATAATTGGTCAATGGAAAAAAGAGCTGAATTTTAAAATAAATTATAATTAATAACTGTGTTTTCGTCACTTACCAAACAAAAAACAGAAAATACTACTCACTATATCTTTCAACAATTTTTGTAAGTATACTTATTTTCCTACTGTTTTACTTGAAATATATATTTCTTTAAGTTCAAAAATTATACACAAGGCTTTGGAAATTTTATTCAAACTAAAAATTGTCATATATCTTTTTTCAGGCAAGAACTATATGTATATGAGCCACTGTTAATGGAGCATTAAACATTAAAAAAAAATCCAACAATAATCTCAAATTTCAAATTTAAACTTAAAATTGTGTTAACCCACAATGACGTTTCAAAACTTTGACAAGTTTGTGTGAGATTATTTTTGTGTTCGAGTAATTCTGGTTTCGATTATGAAATTAAATTCATAACCATTATCTCCCCATTTCAGAAGTAGAACTATTATTCGTTGTAACCTTGTATTACCCAATATATTGAAGCAAACATTTTAAGGCAATATATTTATTGTAGTCTTTCTCAAAATGATGGACAATAAAATTAAAACTTTCATTGATTGAGACTAGATATGATTTTGAAATTTACACACACAAAATATTTAAAAACTGTAATTAGTGTTTTCATCGTACGTAAGCATTACAATTTTACGTCGGCGTTTATCCTTAGGCATATTTCACACATCCCAGGCAACCGATTAGCGTAACATTGGGGGCATTTACTAATGTACTACGTAGTCAATTCACTACACTGAGAAAATTGAACTATGATTTATTCAAATAGAATCATGTTTAGATAAGTACAAATAGAATTCGGTTATAACTTAACTCTTATCTGTTTACATTCGAAATTACTAGTGCTTTAAAGTAAAGTATGGTGAAATCAAACTCATGCACGTTTGATTATTGCATCACGTAATTTTATATGAAGGTATTCAAACTAGCTTGAGTTTAATTTTTGAAATGCCAATTTAATTATTTTACTCACTTAAAAATGTTTAACACAAAATAACCATGAACAAGTTTGTTTTAGACATAAACAGAGTTGAAATATTTATAAGGCAAAGAGGTTAAACATACATGTTGAATTTAAACTCGAACAAAGTTGAATTGAATTCAAACGAAGTAAATAGATTATTGTAATTTTCTTATTTTTCTTAAAGTTTGGCGCCGACGAAAGTCATTGCAAATGAGTCCATTCTGTTGCGTATATCGATTTATGTTCCCCGATTATATTTAATTTGTGATTTAAACAAAACAAAAAATGGAAAATCAAGAAATTATTGATTGGCATAGATCTAAAGGAGATAAGATAATATACTGATTTCAAATACACTTCAAAAATTTTCCAAAGCTATCAGAGTTTATTGTTGAATCCGACTTACGTGAAGGAACATACAAGTCTACAAACGAAATTATCCTCTTTTTCCTATTCAGACGTTGCCATTATATTTTATAAAATTATTTTATTTTTAACGAATGATATTGATGTATTTGTTTGTATATTGCTATCCAGTTGAAATTATGATGTTTGACAAATATCTTCAATCTTATGAAATTGGTAAGAAGCTAGACAAATCCTTATAACCAAAAATATTTCTTTTTTACGAGCCCTCCTTTACATGTTCCTACTATAAATAATGAAAAATGTTATTTTAGAAATAAATTTTTGTAAATTTTGTATCCTAAATTTGTTTGTTCTTTTATTTTTTTTTTATCTCCGAGTTAAATTGATTAAGTTATGTGTGTGAAAATAAGTTTGGGTAGAAGAAGCTGCCTGACAAACTTAGATAATTGGTTCGTTGTGATTTAAGTTCGGGTAAGTATATTTGAATTTTTATACATATACATACTATTATGTTTGTAATTACAAGCCTCACCATATATGTCAAAATTCGACACCAGTAACAATTTTTTTTTGTGCTTTGTGTTTATTTTCAATAAAATCAAATTTGACGCAAACGCAGTTTTTTAGTATTCAAATTTAATATTCTTATGTATGCACATTATACAGTGATCTTAAAAATCAAACATTTCCAGAATAAGCACCACCCTAATATTGGAAACTTTATCATCATAATAAATAGAAAATAATTTAAATCGAAGGTATTTTTGAAGTAACTAAATAGATTTCAGTTTAGAATAACTATGTAGTATCTCTTTGAAAAATCTGACCTTAAAAATTTTTGTTTTGAACAAAATACGCATTTGATTCAAATACGAAAATATTCAAAAAAAATTAATGCACTCAAAAAATGTAATGTATATTTTACTAAAAACTGTGTACATTCTATGAATTTTGTGTTCGTTCGTAGAATGGACGTACATAGATTAGTACATATTACGAATATTTTATTAGTATTTGTAGGAAAACAAACGTAAATAAACGAATGGATTTATGGATACTAACACAGTTGTTAGTAAAACTTTACAAATGCATTCGTAGATATACTTCGTATATCTTACGAATATTCTTACAATGCACAAATATTTTCTTCACGAATGTCATTCATAGCAATTTTACTAATAAATTTTTTGAGTGTATGATTCTATTTGAAACAACATTAAATATAACTATTAAATTAAAACAAAGATATGTTAACATCTAACAGAAATCGAAGTAAATTTAAACAAAATCATGTTCAAATCGGGTTAACGATGGATAAATACATTTCCATTACAAGTAAATAGAAATCGATTCCATACCAATTCTGATTGCCGAGCATGTGTGAAACTTACCATAATAATAATGGAATAAAGAGATTTGAAATAAAGGGATTGGGAAGACCTGTCCAAGGAATTCAAGACAAATGTGGAATTCGTTTTTGACCGTGATAAATATGACATTTGAAAATTTGATCGTGTTGCGCCCATTTTAATGTTAACGTGGTGGCCCTTTACAGTCAACTCTTCAAAGTTTTGTTACCAAATTCGAGACGACCGGTTCGATACAGAAAAAACGGGACAATCGATTCATCACCGTGCAAAAAAACTCGGCCTTTCGCAGACTTCAACTTGGTGAATTTTGCGTGCATTTTGAGCTACGTCCGTACAAGATCCAATTGACCCAGGAGCTCAAAGGTAAGCATAACACAGGCCATCGCTCAAAATCAAAGCGAAAGAGTCATTGAAATTTCGGCGCACACTCAAGGGGTTTTTTGTATACCCTTAATATGCCAGAGACACAGTGTGAGCATGAGCACCTCATATACAGCTTGTTTTGTTACTTATATTTCAACATCTATCCGCCCTTATTGGAAAATCATTTATAATCAGATCACCCTTTACATGATTTATTCAGCGCGAGCGTTAGTTTTGAATTTCTAAAAGTGGTAAATAGTGGTATAGAAAGCATTAGGGATATTCCACTGTAATGGGTGGAAGATTTGTAAAATAATTTTTTTGTTTCCTTTTGTAAATTTTACACTAATTTTTTTTTAATCTATGTACATATGTACATACATACTCGTACATTCATAGATTTCCTTAGAACCAATCATTTTATTTCTAATTAATTTTGTCTATAATAAAGAAAAATATGCCATCTTAATAAATTTTAAAAATAGACAAGGTGTCTTTTTCTGTCGCGGATGAAACAAATAAAAGGCATGATTTCCAAACGGTATGTTTTACAGGCACAATATATTAGATAAGATTTAAAATATTTTTAAAAAAATTCTCATATAACTTTTAATATATTTAACAAATCAGATTCTGGCTATTATCTTGGTATCAAAATAATTTTATGAGTTTGTATTTTTATCACAAAAAAACGAATTTTAAAATGTTTGAATTTGTCTTTAATGGTGAATCTTTAAAAATTAAAGCAACTTTAAATACAAGAGCAAAAGCAGTAATTGATTTTATTTTGTATTTTTGAACATTTATGATTCTGGAATAAAGGAAATGTTATTTGCAGGTACCTAATCTTATATTTTGTAAAAAAAAAAATCATTAAAAAAATGCAGCTTTTTTTACCTATATAAAAAATTTTTAATTATAGGTACCTTAACTCTTTCATATAAAGCATGTATGTTTTATTCAATACATATTTATAGTTCATTCTTTAATTTAAAGTAAGGTACAAAAAAGTCAAATAATAATAAAGATATAATATAAGATTGAAAAAATGAAAATATCGTCGTCGTTCTATGAAAACTCCCTAAGTCCATTTTTTGTGTTTTGAGATATTTGCTTTTAAACTTGGAAATTAATATAAAAAAATCCAAAAATTATCAGAATAGCACGATCTCAGGCTTCAATCGTACAATGGGTTTGGCGTTGCCATTGTACAATAATTTTTTTTGCAAATGATTTATCCGAAATGAATTAAATAAGAATTGAATCACATTTTTTTTTAAAATGGACTTCGGGAGTTTTCATAGAACGACGACGATATGAACATTTTTCAAAGCTGCCACCTTTCTCTCGTCTTGATAAATATTCATTTCCTCATGACTGACAAATTACCTAAAACTAGCCGACCCAGCTCTCGAAATTCGAGTGCCAATTTATTTATTATTATATTATTGGCAGTGTTTTCAAGCAAATTTATTAAATTAAATTTTATTTTATGTAATATGCAAAGTGTTCGACAGTGCAAAAACAAAAATGACCCACAGAGTGTAAATGCGTGTCTCAAGTATATTCTGCACATCTCCGTAACTGTGGCTTTCCAACCATATAAAATTTATCGAAATCGGTTAAATACTTTTGGAGAAAAGTGTACCACAAAAAACATGTTTGCCGTTTTATTATATGATATCTTTTTGACCTTACAAGACTTAAATGCAGGTCGATAGGTAAGTCATTGTTTTGCAAACATTACTTATCTAAATTTTAAATATTTTGTATGTTCAGATCAAGTTTTTGCTAAAAAAATCTGCTTTTACTATAGTAATTATTTTTTTTATTTAACTGAATTTATTTTAGAGAAATCCACGCGCAACGCATCTTAAATGTATGTAAAGCAAATAAAAGCAATAACCATAGAGACGAAAATTTGCCAAGTAATATCGATTTTCCCCTATGTACCTAGTACCTATGTTGTTGTGTTGTGGAAAATCAATATTAGGTAACTAGACTTAAAAAAAACCTAAGGCTTATCAATTCATCCAAAATTGACAGATTTCCGGTGTTTTAGGCATACTTATCCAGGTCTAATAGAGGTGCTCTAATTAACAAATCCTATATTTTGTACTTGCCTCTATTCACATAAACAATAAATTGAATAAATGCCATAATTCAAATGATGATTATTCTGAATGGGACAATTTGGTTTATAAACATTATATTTTAACAAATATACAAAAATCCAAAAAAAATACTAAACTGCAGCATTTAATGCGCATAATTTTGAAATAAATAAAAAACACTGCGATCTTCATACCTACAAATCAATTTTTCAATTCACGTTTCTTCTCTTTGGAGGCACCTTTAAAAAAAAAAATCTATGTGGGGGTGTTTCAAATTTTACTAAAACACACTAACAATACGAAATAAAATTTATTTTCATCGTTTTACGTTCGAACTAAAAGAACCCGCATGTCTATTTTCGAAAAAAAAAATATGTTAACAGCATTAATATGGAAATACAACTTCCGTCCCAAATCAAATTAGCGGTAACATTTTTTTTTTGCTTTCCCATTAAACCATAAAAGGGGTGTGTTCGTTAAATTGTATTTCTAATTTTTTAGCTTGGAACTAGGTATATAACTACTCTAACTATACTAGTACTTACCTAACTAATTAAAAAATAACAATGTTTCACGAAATATACTGAACTAATTTTTTTTTTTTTTTTTTTGAGTTTATTTTAAAAGAAAATGCTAATTCTTTTCTTTTATAAGACACACTTTTTTAATTTCATTCGGGTTAATTCAATTTTTTTGATGATTTTTCCCGCACGCGCAATAATCCCCACTCTAAGATGACTAGCCTGAAAGCGATGAGAAACTCCACTGAATTGTACAGTAAAAGAAAAGAAAATACACCCCAACATCGACGAAGATGAGCGAGCATGAGGCGAAGCAAAACAATTGTCAGTTTACTCACAGTTGTACTTGTACGCTTGCACCTAAAAGTGATGTCATGTAGAAATATTATGGCTCTACATGCAAGAAATACAACTTTCCCAAGTTGCCACTTGCTATTGGGATCCAATTCGGGTTTATTTGTGTTTGCTCTCTTTCTTTGCGCACAATCGTCCATTTTTTATCAACACAAAAACTGACAACCAGTGTAGCCAAAGTAAGTTCATTGCTATGGCATGGCGATGGCCCAACAAGTCAAACTGCAACACAGAGGTAATATATTCACTATGTAGTCAACATGGAAGACCTTATTTATCAACAATCGGACACGGTATGAATTTGGAATAGGGCTAAAATTCGCGTGGCTATTTTTAAAGAAAAGTGTTCATTTGTTTAATTCCTTAAACAACTCGCTAAATAGGTAGTTTGAGTTAAAAATAAGAATACCATCTGATCTTATGAACAAATATGAATTTGATGATGAATGATTTAAAAAAAAATTAACATACTAAAAGTATGAATTTCGTAGCAATTGTTACACTCGTTATCTGATGGTATATTTCACCGAACAATAGCACAAATCTTAACATTTTTTGGTAAAAATTTTGTATAAATGTATGTAAGTATTGCACTTAATGCATTTTACACAGTTTTGGTATCAAGAACTCTTCTCGAAAATAGATGGATATTCATAAAATAAATGCTGGTTTACCGCAGGGCTACGTTTTGTCTCTGACTCTCTTTCTCATATTCATCACTGATCTTTTGTCTGAATCTTCTAATCCATTGAATTGTTTTTTTAACGACAGTACTCTCAGCTTCTTACAATCATTTACAGATTCACGTCTATTTTTTTTTTTTTTATAATCTACACGCGCTCAAGGGATTTTGATTACCCTTTAAATGTATCAACACAGCGCGGGCGTGAATTTAAGGAAGAGAAAGAAGGATAGGAAAGATGTGTGGCACGATGTTCTGAGACTGAAGGTGGTTGTCTCAGATTTTTTTTTTATCTCCAGGTATGGCGGCTGAACTACTGCGGAGAAAATGCTGTGTCTTATTTCTTATGTCAATGCTGTGTCTTATTTTTATGTCCCTTATAATTCGCATTATTTTATTCGTTTTTCATATTTGATGGGCATACTAGTTTTACTCAATTACATGTTGTTAGTGTTATGCCTGAACAACATGCAATGAACAAACCAGCAACCCATTGATGACAACTTTATAAGATTTTTAATGGAATTAAGAATACATAAACGACAGCAGGGATCGAACCTGTGATCATGAGGTTGACAGGCGAGCATACAACCATCGCACCACGGCCACCCCCAATATCCTTGGGTTGTAGATCTAGAACAGCAGCGTAGCAATCTTAAAAGCCTATATTTATTCAAAGTTTGAATACAATTCCCATATTTAGACAGGTGCTCCAACAACTCAAATAACTCGTGGATAAAATCCAAAAAAGAGCTTTTTAAATGATAGGTATCTTAGAACTATAACAAAAACATTTATATCGCGATATACAAATGCTGGTGTACCCCAGGGCTCCGCTATGTCTCCGACTCTCTTCCTCGTGTTTATCAACAATCTTTTATCTAAATCTTCTAATCGATTAAATTGTATTGCTGATAAAAGTTCCCTCAGCTTTTCATATTCGTTTCAAAATTAATTTCTTTGCTCTTTAACCACAGCGTATGATAAGCTCATAAAATTCGGATCCCCATTGGGAAATAAAAAACCGTGTAAAAATTAATGCTTCAAAAACCCAATGTTGTCTTCTATGTTCTATCTCTAAACCCAAATTATCCCCTTTTGCTACTATCTATGAGTGACATTTGCATTCAGGAAACCGAACAGCTTTCGGTTCTTGGAATGTACATCACACACAACCTTGTGTGGTCTCCGACGATGCAAGAAATTTGATCTGGCTGTTATCTATAAGACCTATGTATATTCGTGGAGAGAACAATTCCCATATTAAGAACCATTTATATAGATGCTCCCATATTCCAGAGCCAGCGATAGAATTTTTTTCCAATACATCAGAAATCAGATAAAAGTTTTGCCAAGTTTTAGTTATTTGGGGAGAATATGCAACAGAAAGCAGCTGTTTTCTGAAAAAAAAAAATGTATGCATGCATTTCAAAGAATTTGTTTTGAAGATTTCAATTGAATTTAATCATTTTTGCTGGGGCAGTGCGTTTATTGGCAACCTGCAAACCCTCACTGCAGGGCAAAAAAAAGTTAAACAGAGTAATACTCTGCAAACCAATTTTACATAAGTATTCATTTAGAGCTAACACAGTTGTAGTCCCAAGACCTAGGACAGAACTTGTTAGACGTTTTTCTACTGTTATACAATTTTTTCTTTAAATTTTATAGGATGAAGGCTTACGAGTAACATGGAGGCTTTCTGGAAGAAGAAAGGAAATATCAGAAAGATTTAAACAAACTTTGAAGTAAGATGATTAGTTCTTTCAGAAACCCTAGCTCGATTAAACTCATAACGTGTGTACATCAAGAACGTGACGTCATATCATATTTATACATAACTTTGAATTCCATTTCAGAATACCAAAATCGTTCATAAAAGAATACCTCGGATAACGAAAATAAATCCGTTGTCTTTTGTCTACAAACAAAACAAAATATCAAATTTGTTGTTTTCTTGCCTCCATCTAACTTTCACAAGCGATTTTAAACATAACATATAACATAGGTTTATACTAGTAATATTTAAATAAATTATAAATATATTATTTTTGTTACTTAAATTACAAAAAATATTTATCATATTAAAAAGATAGGTACATATTAATTACAGAGTGCCCATAAAGTATTTTTAATAACGTATTATTTTATGTAAATTGAACACTTCTCACTTTTACATAAGCAAAGCCTTCTATAAGTTTTTTCTACTGGAGGTATTTTCCTCAAACTCAGTCCTTAAGAGTTTTTGATGATTTTCTAAAGGAGAAAGAGAAATTTTTTCTTAGCTCCAAAACTAAAGGTACATGCCATACAGCCGTAATGCGAAATCTTATTTATCGCGAAAACGGCTCTAACGATTTGTATGAAAAAAAAAAATATGTGTGCAATTATGAGCATAGACTACATTTGAGTCAACAAAAATTTTGGGAAAAAGTCCTAAGTAACATCGTTGAAGCTAAATGTTATTTAAATGTTCTTTTACAGCTTTGAGAGAGTTAAATAAAAGGCCCCAGCTTTATTTCAAAACTGATTGCAGCGCTTGGTGTACGAATTTAAAAATCAATCTCTATAATGGAGTTTCTTAAAAATCTTTAGCTCTGTTACGTTTAAAACTTTTTGCTAGATAAATATGTTCCATAATAATGTTTTCAATTTCTCTTTAAAACGGTCAATATACTTCCGGAGCTAGAGAATAGTGTCACATTTAAGGATTTGCTTGGAGGCTTTTTAATTCCTTGACATCTTAGGTATCCTCAGATGGAATTTGACATTTTGTGGTTTGGGTACAAACTTTATTTTAATATAAATAGAGTCTGAACTCCGAATGTCAATTCAAAGTTCAAAACTGAGCAACCAATAAACGTTAGATTTCTGGGTTATTCTGATCTTGTTTAATCCGTTGACATTTAAGTTATTTATCAATTCGATTCCAAAATTAATAAAAAACTATAAAAAGTATTTAGAGACACAAAACATTTTTTTTTCCTTTCACCTACACCCCTGTCGTTGTTTTTTCTCAACAGAGTATTTTATTTGTTTACATTTTTCATCAGTAAAACAAGGAATGTTGTAAATCATCTTCGATTAATTTTCTTCTGAATTTCGTGGGATTTTATAGCATGTTTTATAGATAGAGTTAGATCGATATCTTAATTTTCCGCCCCTAGACGTTGGCGCCGCACGCAATGCACGCCCGCTCACGGCAGCCCTGTTCTCTCATCATTCTATTAGGTGCGTTTTATTATTCACAAATCTATCTGGATCCGGAACTGGATTAAGTTTTAACATGTACTACAAAAACAATTTGGGATCCTGTTTTCTATCGGGATCTATTTCAAAGATCCAAAAATTAGTTTTTACACTGACGAGTAGATGGCTTTTTATGGTAAGGTAGTGTAAGCTATAGTGTAAAGAAAAAGGACAAGACATAATTTAAAATTTCCAAACCCAAGGATAAAAAGAGACGGGCTTATAAGGCTAGCCGCGCCCTAGCAACTTTTAGTTGCGAAACTGCTTGGTTCGAGCAACTAAAAAGTTTGTGTTTTGACACAAACTAAACGATTGCCTAAAATAAGTTCGCCATTTTATTGAACATATAATTATCTGCAAATTCACCGACATTCAACCAAACAGTTCATCTGTTTTCTATAAGTAACCAAACAGTTTCGCAACTAAAAATTGCTAGTGCGCGGCTAGCCTAACACTGCTGTCAGTAAGATTCGTATCGTTTTATTTTCAAGGGAAGATCCCGATCCGGATCCAGATAGATTTGTGAATAATAGGTGCGTTTTATTATTCACAAATCTATCTGGATCCGGATCTGGATCTTCCCTTGAAAATAAAACGATACGGATCTTAGTGACAGCAGTGTTATAAGTCCGTCTCTTTTTATCCTTTGGTTTGTAAATTTTAAATTATTTCTTGTCTTTTTTCTTTACACTATAACTTGCACTACCTTATCATAAAAGCCATCTACTCGCCAGTGTAATAACTAATTTTTGGATCTTTGAAATAGATCCCGATAGAAAACAGGATCCCAAATTGTTTTTGTAATACATGTTAAAACTTAATCCAGATCCGGATCCCGATAGATTTGTGAATAATAAAACGCACCTAATAAAACGCAACTATTATATTCCATTTCTCCTTGTTATGAAAACTCTTAAGTTCACAACCCATCTAATTATACAATCCACAATAGTAAGTCGTGCACCCGCCTAGAGGCGCTATAGTCGATGATAGTACTACAGATTTTATATACAATAGGTGCGTTTTATTATTCACAAATCTATCTGGATCCGGATCTGGATCTTCCCTTGAAAATAAAACGATACGGATCTTAGTGACAGCAGTGTTATAAGTCGGTCTCTTTTTATCCTTGGGTTTGTAAATTTTAAATTATTTCTTGCCTTTTTTCTTTACACTATAGCTTACACTACCTTACCATAAAAAGCCATCTACTCGCCAGTGTAATAACTAATTTTTGGATCTTTGAAATAGATCCCGATAGAAAACAGGATCCCAAATTGTTTTTGTAATACATGTTAAAACTTAATCCAGTTCCGGATCCAGATAGATTTGTCAATAATAAAACGCACCTAAAGTTAACTTCTATTAAAATTCGCTGTGTCTTAAAAGCATTCAAGCAATCGAAAGAGAAACAAAGGTTAAGGCCGGTATTCACCGAGCGCTCATAACTTAAGAAGCTCATAAACCTATTCACCAAGCAATATTAGTGAAGATCTACGAGCGCTCTTAAAAGTTAGGAGTGGTCCCGACCACTCCTAACTTACGAGCGCTCTCTTCGAAAGTTTGTTCGCTTGTGCGTGTGCCACGCACGCATTTGACTCGAATCCATGTGAGCAATGCCAAGTAGAAGAGTATCCATTTGCTGTCAAGACCAACATTCCACAACATTTCACAGTTTGGGTATGCCTGAACAAGAGAGAGTGGCTCTCATTTTCGAACTTCGAAATACACTTGCGAGTTGTTGGTGAATACCCCACAGAAATTTCAAGTTAAGAGCCTCGTAAAGTTAAGAGCCGTTTAGGAGCGCTCGGTGAATACGAGCCTAAAAATCGCTTTCGTGTACAAGCAGTCTTTGGCAGTAATTGCTCATGTGAACTTGGGATAAACGGAATTGACGTACACACACACACATTCAAATCACATTTGAAGTTTACGCCAAAGTGGCTCATCAAAATTTCACATCACTAGTCTGTGGCTCATCTCGTTTGACATTTTATCTAGCCGGTTTAAATCTTGAAATGAATAAATTAAATAAGATATAAACGTTTGTAAAGATTTAGCACAAAATTTGATATGCCATGGATAAACCTTCAGCGATTAACAACAATCTTCCTGAAGAATTCACTTCGAAACACCGATCATATAAGAAAACTAATTTAAAACGAAATCTTGAATGTGATACGTTTAGTTCGCCTCCAAAACAGCATAAATATGTAAAATGTGAAAGTGTTTCTTCTGCGAAACCTCACTCAAGTCCGAAAAAAAGGATCGACATCAGTCCTTCTGTCCAAGAACCAAAAAATAAGTTCATATATGGGAATTACAATCGTTACTACGGCTATCGCAATCCAAAAGATTTCCACGATGTGCGATTAGATATATTCCAAGCTAACGAAGAACTTTTTACCGACAAAGAAATTCTAGATATTGGCTGTAATAGTGGTTTAGTCACGATGGAAATAGCAAAGAAGATGCGGATCAAACACATAACAGGAATTGACATTGACAAGGGACTTATTAACAAAACAATAAAATGTATTTCTAAATTAAGGAGAGCTTCGCCGAGTAGCGAAAGAACAAATTTCCCTTTCAATGTGACGTTTATCCATGGGAACTATGTTCTTCGGGACGATGTTCTACTAGATATAGAAAAGCCACATTTTGATATGATACTTTGCCTTTCGGTAACCAAGTGGATTCATTTAAATTTCGGGGACAACTCTATCAAGCAGGCGTTTAAAAGGATGTACACGCAACTCCGACATGGCGGGAGTTTGATTCTAGAGCCACAACCCTGGGATGGATATAAACGAAGAAAAAAACTAACGGTAAGACCTTTTGCTCAAACATAAGTTCTTTTAATCAGTAGTATTCCATTCTAGCCTGAAATATTTAAGAACTATCAAGAGATTAAGTTCAAACCACAAGATTTTACCAAATACCTGCTGGGTAGTGAGGTTGGTTTCAAATCTGTCACACTACTTGCTGTACCTGATCATCGAGCCGAGGGATTTCGGAGGCCAATACAATTATTTTTAAAATAGAATTATTTTTTTATTCGGAAATGGCGGAGTTCATATAAATGAGCAATCTTAATATGTGATTGATGAAATACAAATTCCGAATTACCGAATGTGATAAAACCCCTTAAGTTTGTTAAACTTCGTACTTTTTTGTGAAACAGCTAAACGCTAAAGACAAGGTGGAATTATCGCCATATGTAAATTTTATAGACGAATTTGACTGGCCTGTATTTTCGCTGAGGAATTTAAAAATATAGAAAGATGTTCTAAAGAGAAGAGTGGCCTTAACAAAATTTTCTATAAACTAAATAAAAGTCATATTATACATAAATTCCTTATTTTCTTTCGAGGACGATTTTTTTTTTAATTTTTCCACATATCACCTTTAAAAAGACAAAGAGTTAGTTTTTGTTGATATAGATTATCTAGGAAATAGTAAACTAAGTGCAGACCAAAAGAATCTCAACAAGATATCAAAAGTTGTTGGTAACTTTTGCGGTTTTATGAAGCAATTTCAAAGCTTGGTTGAAAACCTATTCTTAAAAAAAGTTATATTAAAATTAAATTACTAATTACTTATCCGGGTCCTAATCTATGAAGGGAGGCGCACCTGAGATACGGCAGCTTTCTCTGCGATTGCGAGGATGTTGCTTCCAGTCATCGGGGTGAAGCACTCTGGCATCTGCGACGGCTTCGTCAATTGTCATGTAGAAGTTTTTTTAAATCCAGATAATGGTGGCTCTTCTTCTAAAAAAAGGGGAAATGTTTCTTGATTTCATTTCAAAATTGAAACCAGAAGACTCCTGGGGGAGCAATAGAAATAACGTATAAATATTATGTGATGTACAATTCTAGGAATCTCGATAAGAGTATATTCACCCTTGTTCCTATAGTCGTTTTACTAAAACGTCAGTAAAACGACAAGACTATAGAAACGGAAATTGGAATTTTATTGAAACGACTATCGTTATAATGCTTAGAAAAGTGAAAAACATAGAGAACGTTGCCCTTTTCTTATTATTATAACACCATAATGTGGTCTCTGGAGCGTTCTCGTTTTAAAGGCGTTTTATTAAAACTACTACCCGAATAAGGTGATTAAAGTGATAAAGGAAAAAAAATCGGAAATAAATTTTTTAATCCAAAATTATGCAATTAACAAATAATTAACTGCCGCAGATTTTCACCAACACGACGCCGACGATTCTAAAGACAAAATTTCAAAGTTGAGTAGAAGTAGTTAGCAGCGCATTCCATTGAATTTCAGAATGAGTTTATCCTTGAGTGAAACCATTGGAAAACGACATTACTTGGAGCGGCAGCATTTAATAGTCTTGTAGAAGACGTCAAACAAAATTATCTCACTTGTATTTGCAGTTATTCTAAATATTTTTAATGATTTTTTTTTTAAATTTTCCCTTTGACACCACTCAATCAAAAATGTATTACATAATAATATTCTACATTAAAAATCCTTAATGCAATTTTCAAACATTTTCGACGTGAACAAAATTATTCTTATCCTTCGAATTTTGTGTGTTGTTTGTAATACGTCAATGGGAGAAGTGGATTTGATTTCGCAGAAAAAACTCCTGCTTAACCATGAAAACACTTGTTCTTCGTTAAATTTGCAGACGAAGAAAAATTAGTGAAAAGTTTTTTGATGAATTTTCGGAAATAGCTGGTAGTCCAATAAACTCACGGACTTCATGCTCGTGTTTTGCAGTCCCGAATTTTTTACCGCCGAAATCCTGATTTTGCAGGATTGACTTCTCCCGTCTTTTAATAATGTTGGTTTCCTTTACACACGAGGGATTTCGATCCCAGATTGTTTGGTGTGCGGTAAAGAGCGTGTTTTATGTACCTGTAGATTCCTCTTCGAATAGGGATTTGAAAATTTTGATCCCCGTCAAAGAAGGAACGCAAAATCTGGCAAGGTTTCACAATCTTCACATAGAAATTGATTTTTTTATGTGTAAAGGAAATCGACATAAGTGTCCAAGGAACCCATTTCTGAATTAAAGTTAAAACATTTGCGGATTGATAATTAAATTGGCGACTTTCAATGAATGAGATAGAATTACTATATCATCCATATAGCAAACGATTTTGAATAGTTTTATCTTTCTGAGGATGATGTTCATTTATTTTGAAATATGGAAGGGGTATTAACAAAGGCCAAAAGGCATTGATGTAAAATCGAATCGTACAATACGTCTATGAGTGAAGGCGCTATAATTGTTGTACTCTTCTTTAATCAATAGGCGTGTTTTTTGGAAAAGTTATCCGTAGTACAGTAGGATTTTATATGAATAACAAATGCAACATCCGCATCAGGATCACTGCCGATACTCGAATAAACGTCAAATCTCTATCCGCAGCAGGATTTCACTTCTCCTTTTATCGGCAGTGATCCTACTGCGGATGTTGTATTTGTTATTCATATAAAATCCTACTGTACTACGGATAAATTTTCCAAAAAAACACGGCTATTATGTTCTCGCCATTCTTTTTCTTGGCTAAGACTACTGGTGAAGCATAATCAGATTGTGATTCGACGACCGCTTTCCATTTCCATCAGGTCAGAGATGATTTCAAATAGTACCTATCTGTCTTTTTGTATAAGGTTAAGCTCAAAACAATTGTTGTTGTTGGTTCATGGCAATGCAGGAGTTTAATACAAACAGTAACAGTTTTAGATGAACAGCGTCTCCATTCATATTACACATGGGGTTTTTAAAGACCATACTTGCTTGATACAAAATAAAAGCTTCATGTTCATTAATTTGGGTTTGGCATATAAGTATTGTAGTCAGCTGTTTTTGAAGTATCTTATTGTATACAAACATTTTTAGGATAGTTTTCAATTTCTTTTTGCCAATAGCTGTTTTTTACACAGGATTACAACAACACAAAGCTATTCAGATAACTTTGTGGTAGAATTCATAACGCAGCCATGATATCAAAACCAAATATCAAATGTTATACGCTATTCACACCAAATCCAAATCTAGATTTCGAGCAAAATTCTCAAAATCTCATCCAAATCTACTAGATTTCCCATACATTTTCAGATTTCCAAATCTACTAGATTACGACAAAATCTCCTCAAAATCTACTTTCAAACACAAGATTGTCAAAACAAACAAACCTTTAGAAATGTTCTGCTTTGTCAGCAAGAGAAGAGGTAGATAAAAAGCAGATAATGGAGTCGAGTCTCGAGTGACTATTTGAAATTTGAATTGTGGGGAGAGAAGATAAATTATATCCGAGAAAGCAGGATAAATGGACGGAAACGTCAAATGAAATCCTGGTTCTGTTCAGTGTGAACGCTTCGATGAGATTTCGTAATCTTGTTGCTGAAATCCGAGATTTTAATTCGGTGTGAAAAGCCTATTAATTTCCGTTTATTATGTCACTTATCTAATCTCGCTTCTGTTCTCTAAATAATTATTATTATAAATACATACATCAAACCAAATGGCGTCAAATAACTTTAATTAATTTAAATAGCTCCTATATCGAGCTCGTCCCAAACATAAATCACTGTATTTTCTCTTCCATTATATCTTCTCCTTATTTTAAGAATGTTTCCAGATTACGTGCTTTTGGCTACAACAGTAAACAGTTTCTCTTAATTTCTCCTAGGCCAGGCGCGCACTCAATTTTTAGTTTTGCAACTGCTTGGTTCGAGCAACTAAAAAGTTTGTGTTTTGACACAAACTAAACGATTGCCTAAAATGAGCTCGCTATTTTGTGTAACATATAATTATATGTACCTGCGCGGACATTCAACCAAATAGTTCATCTGTTTTCTATAAGCAACCAAACAGTTGTGCAACTAAAAATTGAATGTGCGCGCCTAGCCTAAAGATTGCCGAATATCTAGTTTATTTTTCTATTTTATAAACTGCATTATTTTGTTTGACCAGTTTAGTTTTTAAATTAAAATTTATTTTTTTAATTACTTTAAAAGCAGGTCAGATTACGTGGATAATAAATATAACTATTAATTTATTCATTTTTGTTGCTGGTTTGGTTTGAAAATCCTAAAACACATTGGAAAAAAAAAAGAGTCATGCAGTCATCCTGTATAGCAGTTGTAGTGGCGGAGAAAATTATCTAAGATCTACTCTCGCGGAACTGGCCTAATTCTTTAAAACATGAACACGTTTAATTTAAATGATGAAGTTTGATTTGACATTTTATATTCAAGTTGTCTTCTATATTTTATCGTTTCTGTGAAATAAATTATAATATTAAATGGGTGAGGTTACTTAAGAAATCTTTCGTATTTCATTAATCAATTGTTGAAAATGAGAACTTAAACAAAAATCTATTTGATTAATTGCAAATGCAGTATTTCTACTGACTGATGCCGGTATAGCCGTCTAAGAATGTGAACAAATTTCTGGGCTTTGAGCAGCATCGCGTCTGATACTGTCTAATTCTTTATGGCCTCGAACCTGAAACTTGAGTTTGAAGATTCTTTTGGCTAGATCTGCATTCTTTTTGTGTGGCCAAGCCAATATATTTGACTTTTTGTACTTATTTCACAACTTGATCAGATTATATATGTATCGCGGTTTTATTCTTTCCTGAATTCCCCCAACTCGAAAGAAGAATTTTTCTTTATTTTAATACGACGCGGTCCCAGAAAGCAGAACTAGCACAATTATGTCTCTCCAAACCCAAGTAGCAGCGTTCTGCTAGGATTATCCTAAACCAAGTGTACACTAAGGTGCCATTCGTGGAGTTACTGTAATGTCCTTAAATAACTCGTTTATAACTATAAACAGGTACTTTTTGATCTAGGGAATGAACAGATGTTTGTCGGGCCTTACCAATAAACAAACTTAGAGACGACTTTAATATTTGCGCAAAATTTACCATTCTTTAATGGACTCTATATAACTGATCATACATGTTACATTTCATTTTTTAAGTTCTGTGCAATAAATGGTTCATAACTTAGAGTCCACTTAAATATTAAGTTCATAACATATATGGATAACTATATAGAGCTCAATACATATTGGTTCATTTCACTCAAATATTAAAGTCGTCTCTAAATTTGATTATTGGTAAGGCCCACTGGGCTATCCATAATCTTGGTATATTCTGCTGTCTTCGCTCACTACAAAAGATAAATATTTCGCCTGCTTGTCATTCGAATGTGTGATATGGATATCATCAGTATTTGGTTTAGTGTGGAGATTTCTATATTGTAGATTTGCCGAAAAGATAGTCTAGTCAAAAAGATACTTAACGATTAACATGAGTTTCTAGTCAAATGTGACGCCCTTTAAACTATCACATTTTGATGTTATTTACCTTAACGTAGAAGAATAGTTAGTAACATAACAAAGGACGGTACTAAATTGTACATATTGTATTGATGCATTGAGTATGTGTTATTTAAGAGGTTTTTGGTTTCTACAACGATCTTAACAATAGTTTATGTTTGTGGTGTTAGATTATCGTTAATATATTTCAATATATTTTTGCTTGGAATGTCAGGGAGCTCATCCAAGTCGTTGGAGAAGTATCTCCATACGTGCCTGTTTCGCAGATGACACAAGGAGTGAGAGTAATCCTCATGTATCTCCTCGTCACCGAGTTCTCTGCATAAGTCGTCCATACTGAGTTTCACCTTTTTCTTGTGGTAACCCAGTTGGTTGTGACCGATGCCGATGCTCACGAGAAAAGAAAGAGACTTTTTACTCAGTTGGATCAGAATGTTGGTCTTTTGTTTGCTGAAACTAGGCCATAGTTTTCTGTTTATAAGACAGGAATCGAAGGAGTTCCATATCTTGTTTGTTATAGCTAGAACTTTGCTCTCGATTACCTGTTTAAAGTTACAGAGTGCGACCTGAACTTTTGTGTCTGCCTTATTAAGATCAAGTGTTGATCCGATTCTTGCCTGTTTGTCAGAGCTTTCATTGCCTGGGACACCACTGTGACCCAACAGAGCGTTATGGTGTGCTGTCTATTTACTTCTCCTTCGCTGTGATGGAAGAAGATTCGTGAGGTCTCAGCAAAGTGTACTGCTAGCTTTCTTTTTGATATGAATTTCCATTCTTACTTGTTATGTTTATTTATTTTTTATTACAATATTAGAGCCGACAGCATTTTTTTGGTTTCGAGGTATAACCAAAATATATAAAGTATGGGCGTTTATAGGTGCATGCGTGATGATATCGAATTCAAAACTCTGGCAGGTTTTTTTTTGTCGCCATTGGTTTGGTTGAGCCAATAGCCAATTTTTCTATTTGTGTGTAAGCGTATAATCACTTCAATTCCTTTATTAAATAGAAATTAGGCTCTGTCATTTATGCTTAAATACTTAAATCTTGACGATTCGATTAATAGAACTCAAGATTAAGTTATTTCCGCGAAATTTATGGTTTTTTTTTTGTTGAATATTGTTGATCATTGTGTTTGTTTTTATAAAATCTCCAAAACAAAAGCCTATAATGCAAAGCATCATTTTTTGTTTAAATAAAGGAAATAAAGTCTTTTTACCCATAACACAAAATAATCGCAATTTTCGATATCATGATGCATATCATATCATGACCCATAAACGTTTATACTCAAATTTTGGTTATGCTTTTAAAATTTTCTGTCGGCCCATGGACTAGTATTCGAGGATATTTATTTTGTATTGTTTATATTACTAGTTATAAAAAAATTAAAATATTTGTGATTACACCTATCTTTTTTATATTCCAGCTTCACAAAATTCGTTTATATCATTTGTTGTATCGTCTATACTTGTTGTCGTTCTGATCGCCACATTACGCTTTTATAATTCATGGTTTAATGCATCTCCACAAAATACTGTCGTAGGTGGTTTTCTAGGATCATGGCTCTTCATTTTTTCGCTAACATCAGTGTCTAACATTGAAATGGTTGCGTTTGGTAGCAATTTCCAAGCAAAGTTCATTCCAGAGATAGCATTTTGTTTGATCACATCTGTAATAGCATGTGGTGTGGTCCATCGAGTATGTGCAACAACTTGGTAAGTTTTTTTTTTGTTGTTCTTTTCTTTTGTCCGTGTTTACTATTAAGACATTTATTTTTGCAGTATTCTCTTTTCGATTGTTGGTCTATTTTTCCTGAACAAAATTTCGCAGAAATTTTATAACGCGGGATCTACTGTAGTTGAACAAGTTTCCTTCCGTAAAGCTGGTGGACGAAAAAATAAATGAACCCAAAAATTACCAATATTTAGATGAGTAATTTGTAATGCATTTTAACAAAGTATTTAAACAATAATCAGCGCTTTCACGAATTCCATCGCAATCGGAAATTATTTACGAATCCCGGAATCCCGAAAAAAAACTATCATAGAATCGATCGTAATGGATAATCTCATACAAATCATCAATACGACCGGATTTGTTGATTCATAAAAGTTTCTGATTACGATAGAAATCGTGATAGTTCTGAATAGGCAAAATAGTCTACACTGTAAAATAACAGCATAAAAGTAATTATTTTTTACGAAGTTAATCAAAATAAAAATATTAAAAACATGAAAACGGTAATGAAAAGAAATTTTATTTATTTACGAAAACCACTAGGATTTGTAAAACAACCACAACGCATTTGGACTAAAGGTCACAATAAGCTTTCAATTCAATTTTCCATATTTAAGAGCAAAATTTTGGGAAATAAAATTTTTAAACTCATAATTTGAAAAAGAAGTAGAATTTTGAAATGCAGAATTCTGAGAAGTAGAATTTCGTAAAAAGAATTTTGACCCCAACCCATAGGTTGTATGTGAAATCAATTTCGGCGCAAATAAATAAGTTTCAAACCATATTATGCATTTTTAAATTCAAGTGTTTTCATTCAATGAATACCTACCTACCTAATATTAATAAATGAGTAGAATTTTCAAAAATAAATTCTCTTTGGTAAAATCTTCAAATGGAAAATATTTGTTTATATATGGGCTTTTTTATCTTCTTGGCTATACAAAATAAAAGAATTACATATTAATGTCTTACGTTTCCAATAAGAATTCTAAAAAATAAAAACTCAAAAAATCTATTAGGGTTTTGGATAAAAAATTACGGTATGAATTAAAAAAAAAATTCTAAAAAAAATAATTTTCATAAAATATACATGCAGCTATGGACAAAGAAATAGCACACTTATGATGTTTTGTATTAATATTAGTTTTATTTTATACTTATGAACTGAAACATTTTCATTTTTATTTCAGGACCTCTTACAACAAATAAAACTTCATCTAAATATTAATTTAAAATTATAAGCTATAAAGGAGATTTTTAAAAATTATTTTAATTTGTGGTGACGTTATTTCTTGTGGACAAAGAAATAGCACACATTCCTAGAATTGTAAAAAAATCAACCTTTTAGCGAAAAATTCTTAGAATTTCAAATCTTACAATATTACCAAGTTAGTACTTTGTTGAGTGACCACGATTTTTCAAAGTTTCCTGGCATCTTCTTAGTAAACTCTCAAATAATTTTTGGCATCTACTTTGTGGGATAGAATACCACGTTTCCTTGATGCCGGCCCAAAGATCGTTCGAATTTTTGAATTTTTTCTGCCCAATCTTAACCTGTATATCTTAACCTTTATATATGGGGTTAAGATCGGGACTTTGAGCTGGCCAGTTCAGTACATCAATTTTTTCGTCCAAAAGCCAATCTTTGACTTTGTTTGATGCATGTTTGGGATCATTGTCATGCATGAATATCCAATTTACTGGCATAGATTCAAAGGAAAATGGTTCCATGGTATTCTTAAGAATATTGAGATAAGAAAATTTATCCATTATTGCATCAATCCTCACCAGTGGACCCACTCCATGTCATGAAATTGTTCCCCAGACCATCAAGTTGCCCCCTCCGTGTTTCACAGTCTTAAGAGTGTACCTGTGGTTGTATGCTTGGCACTTTGGGCGATGGACAAATGTTTTCCCATCTGGACCAATTCGATTAACTTTGGTTTCGTCACTCCAAAGCACTGTCTTCCAAAACTGCACGTTTTTGTTTTTATGAGTCTTAGCAAAAGTCAAACGAGCTTTGATGTTCTTCTTGCAAAGTAACGGTTTTTTCCTGCTCACTCGTCCAAACAACCCAGCATTGTTGAGTCTTCTTCTTATCAATCTGCTTGAGACATCAACACCAAATTCTTCATTTACTTCCGCCATAATGTCTCGAGATGACTTAAAAGGCTCACATTTGCACTTTCTAGCAATGGCTCTGTCAATTCGTAACGAAGTTTTGCGGGGTGGTGGCTTACGAATTTTATTTTCTGTTGTCATATCTCGATTTGCTCTCACTAAACCAATGGCATTATAAACCATTTACGGGAACAATTTAGTGTTTTGGCTATTTGGGTAGGATTTTTACCTTGTGTATGAAGATCGAAAATAATTTTCCTCTTTTCGGGAGTACAATGCGCTCCGCGGCCCATTTTGTTAAAAACTTTTTTTATGAAACTATAAACAACACAAAATAAGCACTATCTCTCATAAATTTCGATCACGAAATAAAAATTCAAAGGTTAAAATAATATGTGCTATTTCTGTGTCCAGGAGTAAAGGAGAAAAGAATATAATCAAAAGGCAAATGCAAGAATCTATCAATTGTAACGGGACTATTAAGACTTTTTTGTTTACATCAATTAATGTAGACCATTATGCCTTGACAACAAACTTACCACAAACATTGGACATAACGGACATTTTAATCGCGAGATTTTTCTCATAAGTGTGCTATTTCACACTGACAACCAGGAATGAACACCCTGAGGACAATACAGTCAACCAACATTTTAAATTTAATTTTTTTTTTGTCATGTAAATTTTATATAAAAATAATTAAACTTAAGTCACTGTATATAGTTAGGCCCCCTATAAGCCAACAAATGTAAATTTTTAGCATATGTAGTATCTTATTAGTTGTAAGCCAAATTGTAAATAGTATGTTCAATAAAACAAAATTGAAATTGAGTGTGCTATTTCTCTGTCCATAACTGTATGTACCTACAAATATACTAGTAGTGGTTTCTTTTTAAATCATATTTGGTATAGGTATAACTATGCATACAAAATATTTTTGTGTGAAAAAAGTTGGGTTGGTATAATTTGTTTGTGTCTCATAATAGGGATAAGGTACCTTTCTTCTTTTTAAAAATTAATGAAAGGCCATTCCAAATTTTAATTCCCCGAATTAGACACGACGATAAAGCCCTAGTACTTCTGTGTCTAGGAACGGAAATCCTATTTGAAGAATTTGTTTTCCTTAAAAACACAATTTTACTTTACAAAGATACTCTGAAGTCGACTTAAAAATTATTTTATGGAAAGTTGTAAAAACGCTTATATCTAAAAGGGCTGGAAACGACGCGACGTCCCCAGAAAAGATTTAATAAAACCAGAAATGTGATTTCTCCTCTTTATTGAATAAATATGTATATCTTACCACATCATTAAAACATATCCTCAATGTTGAAAGCACTGTACCAGTAGTACCTGAAAACATTTCAGAACCATACAAAAAGTGAGGCAGCAGAAGAGTTTTGGCAAGCTTAATTTTAATATAGAGCCGCAATATGGTTTATTTTCACTTACTACTATTTGAGACCTTTGGAAATAAAAAAATTAAAAATTTGGTCACTTATTTAACTCGAAACTCACATCTTTTTAGTAATTCTTCTAACTAGCACGAACTTTAGATCATCAACTGCATATTTACGATTGAAAGAAAAATTGACAACTGACAAGAGAAAATTGTTCTACACAATACCGGTTTTTTTCATTGACAATAAACTATTAAAAAAAATCACAATGAATCCACAATATTGACAGTTAATAGTCACGATACCATTTAATAAAATAGATTGATAAATGTCAAGTTTTACAAATTAAATCTTAGCAAATTTTTGAACGCATAAATTATATATGTATGTATGTTGTATATTTTAGTATATTTTTTCAGAAAATGAAGCCCAAATACAACAATTTGGGCGTTAAAAGAAAACCTTGGACCAACTCCAAAACGCATATGGATGATTCTACAAACGATGGAATTTTAAATATTTAAATATTTTAAAATCCGTTCAATTATTTAATCTGATTTTTTTTTTATAAAATTAAATCTGATTGATTATTAGGGTGACCTTATTTTATCTTGCTCAAAAAATTCTTCAGTGTCTGATTCTCAGTCCCCTTTACATTTTCGCAGAGAAAAATTATTACAGTTCTCTTATTTTAGGTCTCATACTAAGATGAATCCCACCGAAGTTACGCCAAATAATACATCTTTGCTACGAAATAGATAAAAAATTTTTAGTAATTGATTTTAATACAAAAAAACTTAATTAAACTTTGTCCCCCGCATTTCATATCAGTCCCCTGGAATATTGAAACAGTCGAAAAAATCAATGACTTGGATATCGATCGAATTTCCAGCACTGAAGTACCAAGTCTCCTTACAACAAAATCATGGTGCAACTCGATTCTGTTTCTTATGTTAGTATTGTGAAAAAGACATTTGTGCAAGAAGTCGGAATTGTCCCTTCAGTTTATCAGTCCTCTGGTGACTTTTTACAAAACAAATTTGTATGTAAGTAGGCATCCTTGTTAGCATTATAGTATAGGTTTGATAAAACTGTATTATATATTTTTTTTTGTTTTTTTTTAATAAAACCTAAATATGTTTTTTTACGCAAAATTCATGAAAAAACTCAGTCCCCTGGGTCTCAGTCCCCTCGTCACAGTCCCCTGGCTAATAAATGAACAAATGATATTCTATTCAGAAACGTTAGAAATTTTTAGTTATGTTGAACTTCGAACTTCATTGCGAATATTTTTAAAAAGAATATAATTTATTTTAAATTAATTCTAAATAGAAAAAAATATTTATTTATAATATATTATGTATATTCGTTTAATAAAATGCACTGGCCGCTTTCAACAACGCAAAGAGACGTTCTAATGATCAACTAGAATAACTCTTACGACTTTTGGCTTCCAAAAATGCCGTGCCGAAATTTGTAACATTTTATTCCATTGTTTGTAGAATCACCCATATATTTCGCAAATAATGCTAAACAAGCCCTTTCAAAATGCAAATATAAGATTCCTACTAAGCAGACTGTTCGAAAATGCAGCCGATGCTATTTTCTTGTGCAAATGCTGAGGTATTTTTGCAAATGTTTAAATTACGTATTTGCATATTCTGTGTTTTTATACCTGCTTGGCATGTGTTTTGCAAATTATGCGTCAAGGAATTTTTCCAATGCTAAAATCTAACAGTATGTACTGCAAGCAGTTTTTTTTTAATAAGTAATAATAAATGTTTTCTTTCCATTATACTATAATAAGTTCTAAATAACATCAGTTTGATAGACATTGCGTGGCTTTGGTTTGGGTGATGTTCCAAGCTGATGATAGACTTCTATTAGTATTTCACTTTTAACTCCTGAGTATTTCTCGTACCTATCGAATGCTGTCAAAAGAAGATTTTCAACTAGATAAGTTTTGTTCTTGATGACGAAATTGGGCTGAAAAGAGAAAAAAATTATGTACATATATGTTTACTTATCTGTAAAGAAATATTTATAAAGAAAAAACATTATTTTCTGGTAATTTTTGATACTTGCTTACCCCACACCATATTAATTTGGTGGGCTTAATACAAGCTAATTCTTAATCTCACTTAAATATAGCTCCTAAATCTAGGATCTGGAGTGAATTGGAAGGATGATTAAGACGGAGTTTCATGCAGGGTGAACTGAAGTTGAAGTCGAAACAGTTATTGTTAAAATTAATTCTCAGAAGCATGCGAGTTCGTTGGAGCCATAAGAGGCACGGTGGGTAGGCGGATTAAAGAGTCGAACATTTTTTATATTGCGGGAATTAGTGTTGAAAGAGATGGAATCGTAGAGTTGTGCAGTCAACATACCCTGAAAGTAGTCGTTGAATGAGGAGAATGTCACTTATTGCTCTTCGTTCTCCCAACGTATTCAAGTTAATTACAAGAAGTCGGTTTCGATGCGGAGGTAAAATAAAAGGGTTATTGCAACACAGACCGCGAAGTTAAAAACGTAGGAAACGACTTTGAATGTTCTCGATTATGGTATTATGGATATATGAATTTGTTGATAAGTCGACCATACTTGACAGGCATATTCAAGAAGGGGCCCAATAAAGGTTATGTATAAAGATCGGGTCACGTAGGGGTCAGAGAATTCTTTGGACCAACGTTTCACAAAGCCTAGTGTAGGTCTAAGCAATTTTTCAGGTACCAGACAAAAAAAATGTTTAAATCAAGTTTTAGAAGATCATTTGTGGAAGAAATGGCCTTGAAAAACTTTGTATCGTCGGCGTTAAGTGAAATATGGGAGTATTTAATGACCATTTCAATATCGCCAATATTGAGAATAAAGAGGAGAGGTCCTAAGTGGATGCCTTGTGTGACCCCGGAGGTAGCTTGGAAATCATCAGGGAACGTAGATCTGAATAGAGCTTTGTACAAGGTTAGTCGCTGTGGATCTACACTTGACAAAGCCGTGTGGTCTAGGGGAAATGAGAGACTTATACTGAAAATATCATACAAAATGCTTTCGATGATTTTGCGAATATGTCAAAGCTTAGCAATTGGGCGATAGTTTGTAATTTCACACTTTTTGCCCTTTTTATTTAATGAAAGAGGAGACTCCACGTCGAAGCGTCAAAGGTCTATGGAGGGCACAATTTCAGTACCCAAACGCCCCAAAGTGCACAACATCAGCGCTCCATCACATCCCTGTGGAGGGAATAAGACCTTCAGTGATGTGGTTAAAAACAAAATCGTGGTCGCGATCATTGACGGGAACGACGTCGATGGCACGATCTCTGCGGAAAATTGGCAGGTGGTCAAGGGGAAGCTCCAGTTGAGCTTCATGAGTATCATGATGGAGAACCCAGGACCACCTCCAATCACAAACGATGGAGGCTGGCATCAAGGACATGTTAAGCTCATGGTTTGTGACGATCAGAGATCGTGTGATCTTCTATCGTTGGCCGTTAGCCGGTTAGGGGAAGTCTGGCCTGGTGCTAAGCTCGAGGTTGTTGCTAAGGAGAAAATCCCGTGCAGACCAAGAGCTCGCGCCATGGTTACAGCCGAACTCTCCAGCATGGATGTAATACTCCAGATGATCCGGCTATCGAACCCATCCCTTCCTACTCACAACTGGAAAGTTGCGAAACTGGAGGAGAAAAAGGGACCCTACAGAGGTGCAATTATTGTACTAAATAAGGAGTCCCTTGCTCCTCTGGCGCAGACCAAAGGTGTGATTAGGTTTGGGTTTGAGACCATCACACTGAAGGTGTACAAAAAGGACGCGGATGTTACTGGTGCATCCACTTCCTCCATAGCAGTCGAAACTGCTGCTGCAGACCCTGGTGCATCTATCACCTTCCCATCACTGGAAGAGGAAGAGGCATCCAGGTCATCTTCGGCAACAGTGGAGACAATAAAAACAGTCAGCGACATGGAGATCGATGACCACAACAATGAAGATCTTCTGAGTGAGGACGCTCTTCTGGGCTCAACCTCGGAATCGGAAGACTCCAACGTCACCGTGTTGGAGGTTGATCGGGAGGGTTGTAGCAAAGATGCTGCGATTTCTTCAGATTAATCTCCAACACTCTATCAAGGCCTCGGCCTCCCTGCTTCTTCGTCTATCCAGCAGCGGAGAAGACATCGTCCTAATCCAAGAACCATGGATTGTGAAATCCATCGTTCGGGGACTAAGGACTCCAAACTACTACTTGCTGTATGCATTAGATAAAGGTGAACCCAGATCTTGCATACTGGTTAAAAGTAGCCTAAATGTATTTTTACTACCTAATTTCAGTGATCGAGATGTAACCGTCGCAAGACTGGAAACAGTCAAAGGAACTCTCTGGCTGGCGTCGGCATATTTTGGCCATGACCACCTTGGCCCTCTCCCAGGAGACACTCTGAGGAGGCTTATCACTGATGCAGATAGGCAGAACACTGACCTCATTATTGGAAGTGATGCTAACGCCCATCATGCAGTGTGGGGTAGCACGAATATAAACGACAGAGTTGAGTCTCTTTTCGATTATATTTTGAACACTAACCTAACAATATGTAAACTTGGAAATGAACCCACATTTGTTACTAAAAACAGACAGGAAGTACTTGACATAACTCTTGTCTCAGATAAAATTTATCATACTATCTCAAATTGGAAAGTATCAAATGATCATTCCTTCTCTGATCATAGATACATACAATTCGAAATAATGGACGAACCTCCTAGCCAACCTTCCTTCCGTAACCATCGGAAAACAGATTGGCTTCTATATAGGGCAACTCTATTAAGGTCAATCAGACCTGAGTTATACAGCATACCCTACAACACTGAGGATCTTGATATTAAAGTCAATGACCTCACAGCAGCCCTCAACAAATCTCTGGAAACTGCCTGCCCTCTTATAAAAATAAGAGGTAAAAAGAAACCACACTGGTGGTACTCGGGGCTGGATCCACTAAGAAAAGAATGCAGGAAACTCTTTAATAGAGCGAAAACCTCCAGAGAAACTTCTGATTGGGATTCATATAAAGACTCCATCAAGTTATATAAAAAAGAACTGAGGAAAACCAAGCTTATGTCCTGGAGAACCTTCTGTAACAATATAGAAGGCAACTCAGAGGCATCAAGGTTAAGAAAAATCCTCTCCAAAAATCCAGTAATGCCAAGTTGCCTAAAAAACAATGACGGTTCCTGGACAAACTCAAGCGAAGAATCGCTCAATCTGCTCCTGGATGTACATTTTCCAGACAGCTCTCCTTACGTTAATAGCACTGATCCTAACAACATATTCAGTAGCATAACTCCTCCACAAGGTCTGATTACAGAGGAAAAATTAAAATGGGCAATAAACAGCTTCAATCCATACAAATCTCCTGGGCCAGATGGAATAATTCCAGCGGAATTACAGGAAAATTCCGATATTCTAATACCCATTCTGGTAAACATCTTAAATGGTTGTATCGCTCTGGCTCACATTCCTTTGTCATGGAGAGAAGTAAATGTTATTTTCATCCCCAAAGCTGGCAAACCTAGCCATGTTAATCCTAAAGATCTAAGACCTATTAGCCTTTCATCATTCCTTCTTAAAACATTTGAACGTCTGATTGAAATCCATTTGTGGGCAAACATCGATAAGTCCTTACTATCCAATGCTCAACATGCTTATAACAAAGGGAAATCTGTAGAAACCGCTCTACATACGCTGGTTCGTACTATCGAACACTCCCTTCATCATAAGGAGTTCACCTTAGTTGCTTTCCTGGATATAGAAGGAGCTTTTAACAATGTCGACGTATCCGCAATCACATCTGCGCTGTCATCTCTGAAGGTGGATAAGTCAATCAGTAATTTGATAAATCATATGCTGATAAGCAGGGGTGGAATCGGCTAAGGTGATTGGTGATTATCACATTTGTGATTATCATTTGTGATCACCTTTAATTTTACATCTGGGTAAGGTGATCACAAAAAAATATTTAAAATTTGGCATGACTTTAGAAGAAAAGCATTGACGTTTGTTTTTCATCTCAGTTTTTCTTCTATTTAATTTCAATTTTTGCCGCGCGAAGTAGAATTTTGTGAAAAACAAATTATAATCGAAACAATTTTGATAAATAAAAAAGTTGAAAATGTAAGTAAATGTTAAAATCCTATTTTAAGAAATGAAATATACATGTTTTCTATAGGTCACAAGCCAACAAATCACAGATAGATTTGCTAACTAACTACATGGAACATCATCCGCACAAATAATAGATATAATGTAGAGGTACCTCCTGGGATTCCAAATTTTTCGAAATAAAATCTTTTTGTTGTCTCCGAGGTAATAAATTTGATTACCAAAGGACACAATTTTCTCTCCATTATCTTCAAAGTTGCTGTAGTGACCTCACTAGCGGTGCTTTGTCCCATCGGAGTCGACCAGTCAAAGCCAACTTGCCTTTGGTAGGCTCCCCCTCCAAGAAAGTTCAGCGTCACAGCTAACTGGAGGGTGGGTGGTATATGGGTGGACCGAACTCCAGTGGGTAAATCCAAAAGCCGTAAAATATATGAAAATGTCTCTTTAGTTACGCGGAAATTTTTCAGAAATCATAAATCTATTAAATCAAAAAACAGTTGTTAAGACATAAAAAATAATGAAAAAGAAAAAAAGCTTACTTTGCATTTGGTAGCTCAAATATATTTAATTTGTTTCGCAGATTAAGATTTATTAACCGAACTTGTCTGCGGAAATTATTTTCACCGTCATCATTTTCGTTTCTAAAAAATAATTGCACCGGCACAAACACGTTCATTTTGTATTAAAATATATGAAAAATTAACAAAAGGAAGTTGAAACACGACAATTTTACTTAGAAGTGATAACAAAATAGCTGTCACAAGCAAATGTCACAAAAATGTGATTATCACATGTGATAGTCACCTTACGCAGACCAAATTTGTTTTTTGTGACTGTCAACTATCACAAATCACCTTAGCCGATTCCACCCCAGGATTATAAATTCAAAACTGGGCGATTTTACTACTCGAAGGACTGTCAGTAGGGGTACGCCGCAAGGCGGCGTCCTCTCTCCTCTCCTTTGGAACCTAGTCGTAAATAAACTACTAGTGATTCTTGAAGGGGAGGGGCATAGGGTGATTGCCTATGCGGACGATGTTGCGATAGCGATATCTGGTAAGTATCCAAATACTCTGAAGGAACTCCTACAAAATGCTCTAAACAAGCTTACTAACTGGGCAGATCAATGTGGACTCGGTGTCAACCCCCACAAAACTGAACTTGTCCTATTTACCAGGAAATATAAAATCCCACACATAGACCCTCCCCTCATCAAAGGTATACCGCTTAAATTCTCAGACAAAGCAAAATATCTGGGTCTTATTTTGGACAAGAAATTAAGCTGGAAGCCCAATATCCAAGAGAGAGTCAACAAAGCCAACATAGCTCTTTTCTCTTGCAAAAAAGCCGTAGGTAACAAATGGGGTCTACAAACTCATATAACACACTGGCTATACATCTCAGTCATTAGACCGATACTTACATATGGAGTGACAGTATGGTGGACTGCGCTGGAAACAGCAACAAACCGCGATAAGCTCAGCAAAGTCCAACGAACAGCCTGTTTAATATTGGGTGGAGCTCTCCGCTCAACTCCTTCTGCTGCACTTGATGTTCTTTTTCATCTCATACCGCTAGATATTTTTAGCAAACAATCGGCCGCTAACACAGCCATTCGACTTAAAGCCTCCTCGCAGTGGATCAATAATGATATTGGTCACTTTACTATACTGAACTCGTTCAGTAGTCTACCTAGTAACGTCGATTAAACCACCCCTCATCCAAAATTTGATAAAAATTTTCAAGTATCCATCCCTTCCAGGTCTTCTTGGGAAAATGAGTCGTTTTTGATAGACGAAGCAATTCATTTCTATACAGATGGATCTAAAACCGATGACGGGGTCGGTGGAGGCGTATACTCCGAAAAATTAAATCTTTGTCTATCTTTTCGTCTTCCCAATCACTGTAGCGTGTTCCAGGCAGAGCTTTTAGCAATAAAAGAAGTCCTCTCTTGGCTAAAAGAAAACGTTATATCGGCAACCGATATACGTATCTTCTCAGACAGTCAAGCTGCCTTAAAGTCACTGGACTCTGTCTCAATTATCTCACAAACAGCCCAAAATTGTCGATCATCTCTGGTGGAGATGTCAAAACAGTTTAACATTCACCTTACATGGGTGCCGGGGCATAGAGACATTCCAGGAAACTGTAAAGCTGACGAACTTGCAAAAAACGGAACAATATTACCTTTGTTGGATAGCAAATCTAGCATCGGTATACCCCTAGCTACTTGTAAACTTATGCTAAAGCAAGATACCATAAAGAAAGCTAACCACAGGTGGACCAGCACCCCAACTTGCCGGTCTACTAAACTGATTTGGCCATTGTTTGATGCTAAACGCTCAAAACAACTAATTTCTATTGGTAGATTGCATATTAGCTCCATTATAGGTGTCCTTACTGGGCACTGCCTAATAGGAAGACATGCTTCTCGTCTTGGAGTTCCTGCAAATGATTTTTGCAGAAGCTGCATGGATGAAGAAGAAGAGGAGTCAGTTCCTCACCTTCTATGTTCTTGTCCTGCCCTAGCGCAAAGACGTAGACTCCACTTGGGAGACTACTACTATAACGATCCTAGTGATCTAAATAATTCCGACATTCACTGTCTCAAACGCTTCATTATTAGCTCAAAATGGTTTAACGAGTAAGGGGGATTTTTGAAATCCTTGTGGTATCACAACGGACCAAATATTGGTCTAAGTGTGCTGACTTTTTCCGGTCAGCAGCCACTTTAACCTAACCTAACCTAACCTCTATAACTAAGAAAATTCTCCTAGAGATAGGGATTAGCCGCAGATTTTTGAGAAGGGAAGAGAGAGTGTAGAAGAGCATTTTTTGAGAAATATGGCGGGGATACCATCTGGGCCGGAAATATACTCATCATTATTCGGTTGATTCAGCTTATTTTCGATGAGAAATGGGTCAATGGTATGAAAAATGGCCCGAGGGAGAAATTTAGTAAGAAATTGAAATAATTACAATCAGGTATAAAGGAGTCGTCGGTAAAAAAACTAGCAAAAACTTGGTTGAGAGTCAAGTTGCCTATTCATAAAATTTGGAATGCCGCTAACCATAACAGAGGCTTGAGTTGGCAAGGCTATCTACGAAGAGACATTTCTTTGCAGAGATGGGATTGCAAGCAACATAATATGATTCATCGTCAGATAAGGTCCATTTAAGATGAGGGAGGTTAAAGTCACCGATAAGTATAGAATATCATGGGGGGGGGGGTCACATAGACATATTATATGAGCAATTGAAATTTTGGCAAGTTCATAGGATTCAATAGCTCGTGAAGGCAAAATGTAGCAACATACTGATTTGCGAGGAAGGGTTATTTTTATTGAAACATAGTCGATATTAGGGGAAGAGGATATTGCACTTATAGACTAAGAGCCCACAGTAATTTTTGAGTGTGATTGATAACAAAATAAAATGCACGACTGGATCGCACGAACTTGCTCTTATGTAAAAGTACTTTGGAATTTAAGATACATTTTATAAATATAAAACATGGATTTAATGAGATAATAATGTTCAAATGCATAAAATTGCCGTCTGGTTTCCGGAAAAGTATGAATTTATGCAAATAAACTTAAAAAAAAAAAAACGTTTTATTATTAAATAAATTTTTTATATAAGAAATTTCTCTAAAATTTTTCAAGAAAGAAATGTGGGATGCGAATTTTAAGTATTAAATAATATTGATTTTAGGAAATAATTTCAAAAAATAATCGTTCATAGGTTTTGAAGATATTGATTTAAAAAAAAAAATTTTTTTTCAAAAAAACCCAACAAATATTTTTTCGAATATTTTTGTATACAATATTATTTTAAACTTAAGGGGACTACTGCTGAAAATTTTGGATTAAAATCCTTAGAGCCGTTAATAAGAAAGTCGAAAATAAAAAAAACGGGTCTATGGCAGGTACCCCTAATAACATTTTGCCCCAAAATTTTTGTTGCCCAAAATGTAGTCCATGTCCATAATATCACACCTAATTTTTTTTATCAAAATCGTTAGAGCCGTTTTCGAGATAAATAAGATTTTGCATTACGGGTGTATGGGGGGTACCCTTAGTTTTGGAGATAAAAAAAAAAATTTCAATTTCTCCTCTAGGGAATCACCGAAGACCCTTAACTACCGAGATTGAAAGAAATAGGTCCAGTGGTTTAGGCTGTAGTTCGAGGTACAGACATACAGACACACTGAAACATGTTTTTTGTGTACTAAATTTTCCTTAAAATTTTTATAAAAAAAATTGATATGCAAATTATTAGTATTTAATAAAATACATTTTAAAACGTAATTTAAAAATTTAATCGTGTATCGGTTTTCAAGATATTGAATTTTCAAAAAAAAAATTGTATTATTTTTATAAAAATCCAAAAACTATTTTTTCGAAAAAATTTTTAGTTTATAATTTTTCAAATGCAAAGCAGCTCCTGCATAAAAATTTTGGTTAAAATCGTTAGAGCCGTTGGTGAGAAATTCAAAAATCAAAAAAACCGTTCTATGACAGGTACCCCTAATAACATTTCCCCCCAAATTTCTTTTTCACCAAAATATAGTCCATATCCATAATATCACACTTAATTTTTTTTATCAAAATCGTTAGAGCCGTTTTCGAGATAAATAAGATTTTGCATTACGGGTGTATGGGGGGTACCCTTAGTTTTGGAGCTAAAAAAAAAATTTCAATTTTTCCTCTAGGGAATCACCGAAGACTCTTAACAACCGAAATTGAAAGAAATAGGTCCAGTGGTTTAGGCTGTAGTTCGAGGTACAGACATACAGACACACTGAAACATGTTTTTTGTGTACTAAATTTTCCTTAAAATTTTTATAAAAAAAATTGATATGCAAATTATTAGTATTTAATAAAATACATTTTAAAACGTAATTTAAAAATTTAATCGTGTATCGGTTTTCAAGATATTGAATTTTCAAAAAAAAAATTGTATTATTTTTTTAAAAATCCAAAAACTATTTTTTCGAAAAAATTTTTAGTTTATATTTTTTTAAATGTAAGGCAGCTCCTGCATAAAAATTTTGGTTAAAATCGTTAGAGCCGTTGGTGAGAAATTCGAAAATCAAAAAAACCGTTCTATGACAGGTACCCCTGATAACATTTCCCCCCAAATTTTTTTTTCACCAAAATGTAGTCCATGTCCATAATATCACACCTAATTTTTTTTATCAAAATCGTTAGAGCCGTTTTCGAGATAAATAAGATTTTGTATTACGGGTGTACGGGGGGTACACTTAGTTTTGGAGCTAAAAAAAAAAATTCAATTTCTCCTCTAGGGAATCACCGAAGACCCTTAACTACCGAGTTTGAAGAAAATACCTCCGGTAGTTTAGGCTGTAGTTCGAGGTACAGACATACAGACATACAGACATACAGACATACAGACATACAGACATACAGACAGACAGACGGAATTGTCGGACCCACTTTTTTCGTCTTCGCTATCATCGTAATGTCAACTTTGATCAAAATCTCGAGTTCGATTTTTTTTCCAAATGCAGAACTTGCCCTATAGTACCTATATCGCAAGTAAAAATAATTATTATAATTAGATAGTCCTTAAGTAGTTATTTACAAATGTGAACGTCTTGCATGCTCTAGTGGGAGCAATAGTGCATAATAGTGCGTCAAATATGCAGTTTTTTCCAAAGACTAAATAATTATAATAACAACTTTGCCATAACTTCAAAGTGTGGAGCTAAGTGCCCTGATTACAAATATCGAGTTCCAAGACGTTTTGGCGGCGGCATTCTTCGTCCAAGACTTGCCCTATTCTTATCGCGTCTTGCAGGCAGAAGGCTTGGACCTCGATATTTGCACTCAGGGCGCGTAGCTCTAAATTTTGAATTTATGTCAACTTTGTTATCGTAATTAGATATAATTAAATTTTTTTGATGGTTTGTTTTGATTAACTTATTTTGGAGACTTTATCCGCGATTTTGTTGTATGATAGCCAAAAAAAAACATTATCTTACAACTTGACTTAAAGATACATTTTAAAATTTCTACTCACATCAACTATTACGTCAGATGCTGGTTTGACAGCATGTTGGCCAATAAACAAATCTCTTAATAGTATCTCTACACTGAGTCTCAGGGTCTCATTTTTTGCCAAAATGCCACAACTCTCAGTGAGACTTAGAAAATGTCGACAAAAATTAACCGTGGATTGCGTTAGATTAACAAACGTGTCCCCTGTAATTTGCGATTTCATATTGATCCCAAGTTTATCCATGTCTCTTAAGAACTTCTTCACATTCGGTTTATTTTGCAAATTGTGTGGGGTCCATGTATCTTCTGTACGACCAATAGTTTCAAGTAGCCGCATGCGTGAATCTTCGATTATTTGGTCAAGTGTGTTGCGAAGCAAACCCTCGACATGATAAGATAGGTCCAATCCAATTTCCGTTAACTAATCGAAATCAACAAGAGGTTGAAAAAAATATCTTATTTAAATAATTAAATAATCTCACTATGGAACAAGGTTCTCTTATGCCTTCAACTATTTTAGCTACAGTTTCTAGAAGAACACCCTTTATGAGATAATGTTTGATTAACTGTCCTGCAAAATATTGCAACTCAGCATTGCACCAAACTATCAGAGCTGAAATGATACCAATAATCTTAGTTTAGCTAAATGACAAAAGAAAAAATCACTTACAACTCACGCAAGCTGATTGCTCACCGAAAGCCTTTAAAAACTCTGTGACTACATGTGCCATGTCACGGAAGAATATCTGAGAAATATCTTGGTTCCCTCGACGGGTCTCGCGTTGAGAAGCTCGGATGGTGACTGTACTTACTCTCAACAACGTTGCACAAGCTTGCCTTTCACGCCTCATTTCTACTAGAAGTTTCAAAGGTTTACCAGAAAGTAACAAAGCCAACGGCAGCGATCGATTTTGACAATTAGATAGATCCTGAAGGAGTACATTCACTAAATTTGTTCGTAACTTTTTAATTTTAGCAGATATTTCAGCTGCATTCCAAAACGTTGCGTCTTTATTTATGTGCTGTTCAGATTTTTGAAGGAGTCCTAGAGCATCTTCGAAATGTCGCTGAACAATGAATGCCTCAATTTCATCCGGAGCCGATGACAACCAATCGGGACCCCAATTTTCTTCTATAGTATTTATGTTGTCGTTTGAACTCAATTTGCTCTCAACTGACTTTGTACTGAGAGATGAACTCTCTTTTTGAAGTTTTGGTGGTTGTGGAGCTGGACCTTTTTTATGTAACTTGGTGTTCGGATTAAATTTGAATGCGGCTTCAAACTTTTCTATCCATTCATTCTGTTGAAACATATAGCAAGAAAAGAAATCATATATTCAATGTTTATCTAAATAAAAAGTCATATAAATTTGTTTTAAATCAAGGATTCCACGATATATATATGTATCTCTCATTTCTTCACACTACATATTACACCTTTTTTAATCATAAAATTTAGTAGAAAAGGAAAAGAAATGAGAAAAATGGACATGAGTGATAAAACTAAAACAGTACTTCTAAGTGCAAATAAAAACATTGAACTCTTCATTCACTGATTATGTTGTTGAAAATAGAAAGAACGTATCCAAAAACTTTTCCAGAAACAAACTTCGACTCTGATCGATTCTTTGCTTCAGTGATTTGTATGTAAGTCTTGAACATAACTCTTATTTCCTGTTAATCGAGAAGACCTTTCTTAAAGTGTTATTGAATCAGCTATTTTCAGCTGTATTTTCAAAATACAAATCTGAATGCGCCCAAAAACACTCAATACATTAACGGATTGAATTTTAAAGGTATGGTTGGTGCAATGGAGAAAAATGGGGCATGGTTTAAGAGTTACTATCAAAGCTGACTTTAAAGATTGCAAAACCAGGACTATATTAGCCATAAATAAGACTACAGTGGACGCTCGTTAACTTGAACACGGACGAAAACAGGAGTGTTCAAGCTATAAGATTGTGCAAGTTACTGGATCAAGTTAAAAAATTGTTGTTTTGATATAATAATGATTCGTTTTAATGATTTTAAAACATAAATAATTATATTATTCACAAATAATTTTAATTGAAACGTTTTTCGATTCGTAAATACGCACGTGTTCAAATTAAATTCAGAAATTCACCGATTATATACGATTCCTTATACGTACGGAAATACTAAGGAAATTTCCTGTACCAACATCCCTGGTACTTTGCATAAATTCAAAAATTTTAAAAATTCAATATTAAACTTTGTTTAAGTTACAGAGTTCGCATAAATTTTACTTGTTCAAGTTATAGAGCACTTAGTGGAAAAATTCAAGGTATTGAGTCTTAAAAATAGTCCGTTCAAGGTATAGAATGCGTAAAGGGAAAAAATATTTGTTCAAGTTATTGGAATGTTCAAGTTATCGTATGTTCAAGTCTACTGTATTTTATTAAACTAAAATATGGTGGCGACTTAAACGCCTCGAATACACTTTGGGGATCCCCAAAAACAAACAAAAAGGGCAAACTAATCGAAAAATTCATCAATGACAGTAATTGTTGCATATTAAACGACGGATCTCCCACTCACCTTTCAACACACAACACATTCACACATATTGACGTAACCTTCTGCTCATCAGAACTACTTGTAAAAACAAATTGGGAAATCCTTGACGACTTACATAACAGCGACCACTTCCCTATCCTTACGACTATTAACATAGGACGGACGACATTACCATCCCCAAAAAGCGCAAAATTTAAAACTGACCAAGCTAACTGGCCACTTTTTAGGAAAAAAGCTTCTGAACTATTGTCCGACAAAAACATATTCCACAACAACAACAAGGAAGCTGCTATATTGCTGAAAGGTATTAGAACCGCCGCGAACTTCTCCATTCCTCAGACTGTCCCACATACAAAATGTAAACAGGTAGTAGCATGGTGGAACCCTGAATTGTCAATCTTGCGCAAAGAAAAAATGTTCGCACTAAAAAGTTTTCAAAAAAACCCAATCAACTCATAATTTGATACTTTATAAAAAATCAAATGCAAAATTTAGACGGCTTCTTAAAATAAGCAAAGCCAATAGTTTTGCGGAAATGACATCAAAAATCAACCCAAACTCCTCCACTTCAAAAATATGGCAAAATATCCGTGTCCTCACCGGTGACTTTACCCCACTTTCTATAAACAATATAGACAGCAACAATAACACTGTCATAGATCCAGAAACCATTGCTAATCTCTTCGCCCAAAATTGGTCAAACGCTTCAGAAAATATAAACTTTTCTAACGATTTCTTAGAAGAAAAAACGAGCGCCTTGCGATTCTCCCAAACACTAAAGCCAGCAAACACAACACCCCAGAGAATTGAAGACCCAATAACTTTCATTGAATTTAAAAGTTGTCTCAATAAAGTAAAGGGAAAGACCCCAAGCAGAGATAGGATTTCTTACCCAATGCTAAAAAACCTACCCATCGAAATCAAACACCGAGTCATATCCCTCTACAATAACATTCTCAACAACCATGAAATCCCTCAATCCTGGAAATCTGCAACAGTCATTCCCATCCCAAAACCCAAAAAAGATAAAAATAAAATAGAAGGATACCGCCCCATTTCTCTGATCCCATGTTTATCCAAAATAATGGAAAAAATAATTGCGAAACGTTTGTTTTGGTTCGCTGAGACAAATAATCTTATTAGTCTCAATCAAGTTGCGTTTAAGGCCCAAAGAGGTTGCATTGATGCTTTGCTTCACATCGACTATGCCATTTCTAATGCTCTTTCAACAAAAAAACATATTTCGATACTGTCTCTTGACTTCAAAAAAGCTTTCGATCGTATAGGTCCTCACATAATATTAAACAAGCTCATAAAGTGGGGTGTTGGAAGCAAAATATACGGGTATATAAAAGCATTTTTAACAAACAGAAAACTTTGGGTGAAAACCAATAATACCTACTCTTCCAGCTACCCACTTCATAACGGTATTCCCCAGGGATCACCCCTCTCGGTAATACTGTTTATTATTGCTTTCGATGATATAAACGCTATTTTAAAAAAGCATAATCTTTTAGATCATTGCAGTTATGCAGATGATATTTATATTTTATGTAAAATTAATGACCTAAGTACATGTAAATCTTTATTTCAAATTGCCCTAGAAGATATAATCGAATGGTCAAAAAAATCAGGCGCAAAACTCTCTCTTCAAAAATGTAAAACACTTCATATATTATGTCGCAAACAGAATTGTTAACAATTAAACCTCAATATAAACAACACTATGATAAATAATGTTAGTAATTTAAGTATTTTAGGATTAATATTCAATTGTAAATATTATTGGAAAGAACACTGTTTAGAACTTAAGAAATCCCTAGCTGCACGAACTAATATAGTAAGATATTTAGCGTCAAATAAAAGCAATGTACATATTAATACCCTTGCATATATAACCAAAACCTTAGTTCTAAGTAAAATTGACTATGGGTTGTGCATATACGGTCACTGCCCAAAGTATTTTTTAAACATCATAAAACCCAGCTACCACACAGCAGCTAGAAGAAGCATAAACGCCTTTCCAACAACTCCAATAAAAAATATCCTAGCTGAAGCAGGACTCCCGAGCATCGAAGAACGAAGAGACACACTATCCTTAAGATTGCTCGCAAAACTGGTATTCTCCAAGAACTCTATCATCGACAACAACAAATCAAAAACTTACAAAACGAATTCCTTCTGCCATAGCTACAACCCTTAAACAAGCAAGGCTTAACAATCTACCAACGAAAAGAGAACGACTCATTATCCCACGCTACCCCCCACGCTACCGGAATCGCTGATTTTGGATCTTACCAAATACAAGAAATTAAAAACTGCAAACAGCACATATCGGCAACTATATTCAAGTATCGCCTCTGACTTAAGAACTGATGGATGGACACTTATATTCACCGATGGCTCTTAAACCCCGGACACCACATCTTATGCGGTGACCACCGATGAAAACGGGTCAATAATAAGCATTGGTATTCTCCCGGACTGCGCCTCAGTCTTTAACGCAGAAGCATTCGCCATACTTCAAGCGACTAAAGCTGCAGCCAATCTACCTGAAAAATGTGTTATATGCTCTGACAGCATCTCAGTAATTAATGCAATCCGCAACGCAAACAACAACACCTAAGTCATATAATTAATAAGATATCAACTTATAAAAATGAAAAACATTAAAATAATGTGGACTCCTGGCCATGTTGGAATAAACGGAAATGAATATGCCGACAGTGTAGCGAACTCAGCCAAAAACGCACCTGTATTCACTTTCAACTTTTTCGCTAAAGCCGATCTCCTCAAGCTCACCGGAAAGATATCTTTTGCTAAAAATAGACACGATTGGAACCTTTACCACCATCACTACAAGGATATAAACCCCTTAAAATCTACACCGATGTACCCCACAAGCTGCTCGAAACAAAAAATTAGCAACTTTGCTAGACTTCGACTTGGACACACCACTGCATCCCATCAACACCTCCTCAACAAAAACGACCCCCCAACCTGCTCCATTTGCAACACCCGTTTTGATTTAAAACATATCTTGGAACATTGTCCGTTGTCGCAGTCCATAATTTAAAAAATATTCGAAAACAACTCAATATATGAAATCCTCAAGAATCCCAGCATAACAAATGTAAATAAAATCACTGAGTTTCTCAAAAAAACAAATATTGTAATTTGAATCCACAACCAAAAAAGCCAATAGTCTCTGCAGCTAGGCTTGTTAATTTTTGTATTAGCTTGTAATTTTAATTGCTTGTTAATAAATATTAATAATAATAAAATATGAGACATACGTACGTGTGTACACAATACACATACATATATACCCTTACTATAGATCAAAGTATGGTTCATTAATTATTTGATACTCTGTATATGAGGATTTATATATATATTGAAGCAACGACGAATCTTATGAGCACGAATTCAATCAATAAGATTTTCTAAGAAATTTATAAATTACTTTATAAGAAATTGTTTATAAAAAATAACATTTTAAAGAGGGAAGTTTTAGTCCAAACAAGGAGTATCTTGAATTCTATATAGGAGCAGCAAGAATTATTCAGTGTTATAAAAATGCATACCTTTCCAGCGAGCGTTACACATTGAATTATCTTCGAGCCATCAGGTGTTATGATATTTATAGCATTCTTAACACCTTCCAAGTCTTTTATGTTGATTACTGCTACTTTCCTTGGGTCATATTGAGTCACAAATTCTAATCTCCTAGCATAACAATTAATGTATCATTATTTAAACACTTTTGAATTGGAATACAATTTAAGCTCACCTGTCATGTTTCACCTTGCAAACAATAAGAGTATCATTGAATAGAAAGAAAAAAACTCTTTGGATAGGCCTGTAGTCATTTGAGTCCAATTCGATTAAAGCTCCTTCATGCAAGAATACCTTGCCTTCGAGATCGCCTTTGAAGCCTTGTACTATTTCCTTAATTGTCCTCGCTGCTTGTTGACTCTGGGCATCTTCGTTATCATCATTCAGAGTAACAAGCTCTTTTCCAGTTGATTTTTCTACTGAGCCTTCGATTAAGGAACCTAATATATTTCTCTGTGCAAGCAGAATATGCGACAGCTGATACATTTCCGATTCCAAGTCTAATTTAACATTTCTTGCTGTGAGTAAAAACAAAATTAACGTTTTCAGTGAAACTTACGAGAAATCTCCTTCGCAGTATTAATAAACTGCATATAGTTGGCGTAGACATGTTTTTTGAGGGTGGCCGATGTTTTATCGCTGTAAGCTTGAATTTTAGATTTCTTGTTTTGTAGTTCAGAAGCACCTACAGATTCTCTTACTAATGAATTCACATCTGAAATAAAACGAGACGCGTAAGGTATGGAAGTAGTAAACTATTATATTTATTATTACATCTATCAACAATAAATTCTTTTTTATCAAATTCCCTTAAGCTTGATTCCGTCATATTTTTGTTGATAAAAACGCAAGTGGAAGTGACGACCGACGAGCGACGATGTTTTCCCTTATTTCAAATTAGAGATGAGCCAAAAATCACGAACTGCTACTTATTCGCAGCTAATGAAAATTCACATTCACAACCTGTTAACAACTTGCGAATAAACTGTGAATGGCTAAACTGTGAATGAAAAAATATCTCATCGCTATTCACAACATAACATCATACATCACACAACTGCGAATAGTGAAACCGTGAATGTGAAACTACATTCGCATCGCATTCGCAACCTTGTGAATTGATATGAATTGGTTGTGTGGTTGTGAAAGCAGGAGATAAGAAGTTGAATTCGGTTGCTGTGACGACAAGTAGGTAAGATAGGTAAGGTAGAAAAAGGGTTGTAAGCTCGAAAATAGAATGTATTATACACGTGTTTGACTGGAAATTAAAAAAATGCGTTTGGTAGGTCCAGTCTATTTAGGGGTGGTGTAATTCAGTTGTAACAATATTTTGTATGATACATTCATGGTGGGTTTATATTTTTAATGGTTGCAAATTGCAATCTGTGTTTTTCGAACCGTTTGTTGCCTTGTAGGCAGAGTTGCCGGAGAGAAATATTGTAAGGTATTACTGCAGCTTAAAAAGAGGAGTATTTGGAAAAAATAGTAGTACAGACATTTTTTTAAAGGTACATCATAAATAAGTGTGTGCACCAAAATATATTTTTAAATCTTATTTAAAAAAATAATCAAGAAAAAAAAAATTCAGTTAAAAAAAATATAAATCAATAAATTAATTAATATGTATTTTAATAACAAAAGTAAAAATATCTTTTCAATTGTAAAAAAGCTGTCTTATGACAAAACGCTTAATGCATAGTTCAATTATTTTTTAAAATTAAAATTAAAAACGAAATTTAAAATTATACTTTGCTGAAAGTGTTAGATATTTTAGGTCTTTAAAAATAAAATCCACGGCTGGGTCTCAAGAACTTGCACCAATGTAATAGACTACGAATTTTAAGAACGGATGTTATTTGAGAAAAGTGTTCATATGGATACAATTATTTTTTAAATTCTTTTAGTAATAAAAGCATTGTATATAAAACTTATAGTATTATCAAGAAGAGAAATATTGTGGCGACATCTTCTAAATTTAATAATAAAATATTCTCTTTTTACTTCTTGTTTTGTATCTACTCTCCATTGTAAAATCAGCGCTAATTTCAGCTCCACCACAGGCACCACCAGAGGCTAGCGTTCGCAATACTAAATTACGCTCCATGATAATACTATAGGTTGTGTATACAAAGATTAGAGATAATAAAACAGAATGCTTTTCAAATTATGTTACATAAGACAAAAGTTATAAGCCGTTGTAGTGGTTTATTCAAAAAAATAAGCTTTTATGTATGACATTTTTAAACTAAAGTTTTTATAATTGTACGATTGAAAATTAAATTTCCAAAATAATATCGTTTTGGAAATATCGAATTTTCTAAAAAACACTCTTTTTCACAAATTCAAAACATTTTTTTTAAGTTTTTTTTTAAAGGTTTTTAAACTTCTTAGAAGCATCTCTAGATAAATTCAAAATTAGAAAAAAATGGTTTTATAGTACAAGTACAAGCTTAATTTAATTTTTTTTGTTGCTCAGGAACGGCTAAGTGCGATCGCCACATCCGTGCCTTGCTAGAGGTTGTTTTCGAGAGCTGGGCAAATTGTATCGGAGAGGAGAACCCGACTAAACAGCAGAAAAGTAAAAATGCTTCTCTTTTTAAATTGCAATTATAATTTGTCACAGTGAAGTGAATCCTGTTTTTTGTTTACTTTTAATTTCGACATACCTACTTGATTCTGGGTAAATAAAGTAACCATCGAAGCCAGCGGTTTTAAAGTTCCTTGTTTTAACTTTTTTTTTTGTTTTTGCATAACGTTATGCAATAAATAATGAATTAACTCTATTAAAAAAAAAACTTTAATTCTCTATAATTAAATGAATTAAAACACAAAAAATCGCTTTTTCTTTAAAAACTCTCTATTTCAGGTAAGCAGCGTCTCTATTTGTATGAGATTTTGCATGTTTTTGTTTTACTTTTCAGTACCCACTGAAAGTCACGGAATGAAATTCACAGTTTACATTCACAGTTTATATTCGCAGTGAATGAAAATTAGCATTCACAGTTATACCTGTGAATGCGAATTCACGACTCAGCTCATCTCTATTTCAAATAGAAATTTAGGTGTAGTAATCATTTTCATAATGACTTTCGGAAACAGAATGTCAGAATACTAGCAAACAGTGTGAGCAGATCTGCATTTTTGCAAAGTCTGACAAAATTGGTATTAAAAAATTAAATTGGTATAATTCAGTTGATGGGCGAGGTAAGCGAACGGGCCTATTTTATGAAATATTTAACTACGTTTTTCACCAAATGCTGTACAAAATGTCTCCACTAAATTTTGTCAGGAAAAAGAAGGATACAGGACAGCCACCGTATTTCCGAAAGCAATTTTTGTCAATACTGGTTTTATGTAAAAGGTGCTGATACTTGTCTTAAGGGCATCAAGAGGAGATTCCAAAAAGGTATGAACGACTTTTGTAAGACCACCCGTTCCAGAGATACACTACAAAACACATTAAATTAGATTTCATCTCTTTACTCACGCTCATACTCTTTTTCTCTCTTGCTCTTATAGAAAACAGCTCAACTGTTGCGAATTAATTTTAGGCAATCGTTTAGTTTGTGTCAAAACACAAACTTTTTAGTTGCTCGAATCGAGTTGCTGTAAGTGCGCGGTGTCCCATATAAGCCCATATGTTTCATTTTGGCCGTGGCGCGATGGATGTGTACTCGCCTGTGAACCTCGTGATCACAGGTTCGATCCATGCCGTCGCACAGTGGGACGAATGTATGGGAAAAACGGCATTTCTAATATCTTGTGTTTAAGTGATTGAAACCACGCAAAATTGCATTAAGACCTCTATATACACCTAAATCTATGAATTGAACATGAAAACCAAATAAATGGAAAAGTTTTAGCAAGGAAATTCATTGTCATTTAATGAAAAGAGTTGAGCAGCGAACTTTTTTTTAGGATTTTTTTTTATTATTATTTTTTTCTTTTCATTTAATTGATTTAAATTTATGAAAACTAGAACTAACAATAGCATTGATATTTAAATATTCTTATTTGAATATAAAAACAAAAAAGAAAATAACAAAATAAAGAAACAAAACTTTTTATTCGGTGTCGATTTCGGAGGTATAACTTCAGTCGCCCGGGTTAAGTTCTACGGGAAAACTAAGATCTGTATCATTTGTTAATAAATATTGACATACATATATCTCGATCAAAATTTGATATATGCGACCAGATGCGATTGTTTGAAGAACAATTCCAAAATTGAAAATCAGTTCCTTGTCCACACCAGTAATTTCAGAACTGAGCTCTGGATTCGAGAAAAATCTTCTTGCAGTATTCCCATCATTGGTTGTACCATATCCGGGCTTAGGAATGTCGACAAGGAGCCCCATTTTTTCCCTGAAATTTTCTTGGATCTGTATTTTCCTCTCCTCGAATATTACTTTATTCTCTTGGCCACGAACTGCTCAAGTTTGAAGTGGAAGTCTATGTGCGATGTGGAGCAAACATTCGAAGCACCTTATCCAGGAATGGAGAGATGACAGGCCGTATTTGTAATTTTGGGCATTTGGTGCTCGTTCTGCAATGGATGACAAATTCATTTGAGAAGGTTTCGCTCCACAAATCTAACAGTTTTGAGCTGCTTTCGCTCCACTCAATGCATTTATAGCACTCCCATCAAGCATTGTAAACAACATTTTATAGGAAACCGAAATATTTTTGCCATCAATTGAAGCTTCATAGCTTTCAAGCTCTGAAATGGCCTTTTCCTGTTTGCTTTGCTCAGACCTAATGAGCGCACTATTTTCTTTTGCAAACAATAATTTTATTGGTCTGCAGAAAAGGGTTGAACCTGGTCGAGAATTTACCCAAATTTCTTTGTCATTGACAGAATCCAATAGTTTAAGAGGCACTAGAGCTGTAACAAATAAGAAACTATCTGTATCTGTAAAAATTGGTTTGTAGTTGCTGTGTCCGGAACTGCCATCAAAGCCCCACTTAAAAACAAGATTAAAGATTTGGCTTGTGTTTTCATATGCTCCTTCATTTTCGTTTACAATGTTGAGTATGCTTTTGGGAGTTTTATCTAGTAAAGATTGCAAATTAACGTCCGGCATAGTTTCGGAAACAACAGCAACTTCTGGCAATACGTCGGACTTATATTTTTGCAATTTGTAGTAACTTGGAAAGAAATCCTTATGTAAACTGTTAACAGAGCGAAGTAAAGCATATTTTCTTTTTGACAAATCCAAGTCTAAGTATAGTGCTAGGGTTTGCTGCAGTGTCAAGGTTTTATCGTTTTTGATAGGAGAACCTGAAGCACGACCAGTCATCTTTGCCGCATATTCCAACTCCTCTGGAAAGTGATGCGACACAAGTTCTTGAACACGTCGTTTTTTGGTGCGATCACTACACGCATCAAAACTTTTATTTGGCCTTCCCTTGCTCGTACTTGGCATGTTTTGATTACACTATAATTTATAAATATCTATTAAAAAAATATATAAATATTTTTACATTTTTATGTATTTTAATCCAATAATTTTTGAATAAACCGGTAAAATGTTATAAATAATATTGGTTTAAGGGGGATTACTTATTTTTAACTGATGTTATCACTTACGCAATCAAGTATAGCTTTAGGTATATTAAGATTAGAATTCAGCCATGATTCGTTAGCACTCATGAACCGATTGAGTCTTCTACAAGACTGCTCCCACTTCTGCTTTACCTTGAGGCAATAAAATTTAGCAACTTCCTTTATTTGAGCTTCCACCTCTTCTGTTGGTTCTTCTAAGCCAAGAAGTTGTTGAATTTTTAAACTCACATTATCAAATTTCCTTATTCTGGTACTATCAAGCCACGTTTCTAAAATTTGGCCATTTTTGATACAGGGGGTTGAACCTAAAAAACGTGATTTTAAGTACTTGGAGCAAAATTGTAGCAAGATTTTTTTCTTCAGTCATTTAGAGAACACTTTACTGAGTATAAAACTATAAAAACCCCAGAGGGCCTTTTAGGCCTAAAAAAGAAAATCTTACTTAAGGTCAAAAAATATTTTATTTTTATTTTTTTCTACCCACACTTGGAAAATCGTGAATAAAAAAAAAAAAAAACAACAAAGAAAATTGTTTGTTATTAAATATTAATTCAAATACCTTGACGAGTGTTATTATCCATAGTTAAATTAATTTTTTACCGCACACAAAATTTTGGGAGTAATACAAAATACAATTAAAAACACCTGATTTTTCAACACCAAAAAAAAAATTAAACTTAACAATGCTTGCAGCTCTATAACTTTTGCACTAATTCGTCAAAGCAAACAATTTTGATGCAGTTAGAACCTTTATATATTTGGGATGACTTACCAATCACTCAAAAGTACCGCTATAACATTTGATTTTTTTATTTATCGCTATGGGTCGTCCCACTGTGCGTCGTCTATGTCGTTTTAATTCCATTAAAAACCTTCTAAAATTGTTATCAATGCGTTGCTGGTTTACTCATTGCATGTTGTTCAGGCATAACACTAACAACATGTAATTGAGTTAAACTAGTATGCCCAACAAGGATGAACACGAATAAAATAATGTGAATTATAAGCGACATAGAAATAAGACACGGCATTCTCCGCTTTAGTTCAGCCGCCATCCCTGGAGATAAAATATCTGAGACAACAACCTTCAGTCTCAGAACATCGTGCCACACATCTTTCCTATCCTTCTTTCTCTTCCGTAACTTCACGCCCGCGCTGTGTTGAAACATTTAAAGGGTAATCATAATCCCTTGAGCGCGGGTAAATTATAAAAAAAAAAAAAAAAAAAAAACCAAACAGTTGCGAAACTAAAAATTGAATGTGCGTGCCTGGCCTAAAAGCACACTTTTATCAAAAATCCACTTAAATTTTATCAGGCTCTTAAAAATTTTTAGTTTCACCAATCTATAAAAGGGACATTTTGGGGAAATTTTTGTTAAAATTGAGTTCTCTTCACATCCCTGGGAAAAAATTGTTTTTTTTCTTTCTAACAAGCGAAATGTATGAGAAGAAATGAGAAAGCGTTATGTGTTCAAACAAATGGCAAGAAATGAAAAAAAAGAAATGCCCACAAAATATTTGGAAAGATTCTGATCCTGATATTCTGTGGCATAAAATCATCCGGGAATATTCTTGCTCAGCGAATAACTTTGTGTTGCACTTTATTATTGGATGAAGACGATCAATATTTTTTTTCGACACAAATCATTTAAATATTTAGTATTAACCTATTCATTTTGTATCTTCAAAAATTGAACACTAATGGCCGATTTCATAAACAAACAGTAAAAGCACTTTTATCAAAAATCCTCTTAAACTTTATCAGGCTCTTAAAAATTTTTAGTTTCACCAATCTATAAAAGGGACATTTTGGGGAAATTTTTGTTAAAATTGAGTTCTCTTCACATCCCTGGGAAAAATAAATTGTTTTTTTCTTTCTAACAAGCGAAATGTATGAGAAGAAATGAGAAAACGTTATGTGTTCAAACAAATGCCAAGAAATGAAAAAAAAAAAAGAAATGCACACAAAATATTTGGAAAGTTTCTGATCCTGACATTCTGTGGCATAAAATCATCAAGTAATAACCACTTAATTTATTTTTTATTACATTGTTGGTTTTTTTTTGGTTCCAAATGAAGACCAAACATATTCAACAAACACATCCACAGATGCTTTAGAAAGTCGGAACCACATTTTGAAGTCATATAATGTATGGAATATTCTTGCTCAGCGAATAACTTTGTGTTGCACTTTATTATTGGATGAAGACGATCAATATTTTTTTCGAAATAAAGAAACAAATCATTTAAATATTTAGTATTAACCTATTCATTTTATATCTTCAAAAATTGAACACTAAATCCTAAAAAAACAATTTTCAGCTGCTATACCTATAACCAATTGTTGTTATCTACATCTGATGACATTTCAATGACACTTTTAAAATTTAGTGAGCCAAAAATGGGCATTTAGTTTATAAGGGTGTTTACAAGCTTGTTTAATTTAAAAGCGCTTGGTGAAACCAAAACATCTCATTTTAAGGTTTAGAAGCCTGTTAAATGTTTAAAAGTCCTTCGTGAAATCGGGCATAAATCCTTACAAAACAATAATTTCAGCTGCTATACCTATAACCAATTATTGTTATCTACGTCTGATGACATTTCAATGACACTTTTAAAATTTAATGAGCCAAAAATGGGCATTTAGTTTATAAAGGTGTTTAAAAGCTTGTTTAATTTAAAAGCGCTTGGTGAAACCAAAACATCTCATTTTAAGGTTTAGAAGCCTGTTAAATATTTAAAAGTCCTTCGTGAAATCGGGCATAAGCTGTTTAGAATTTCGCACCAAACTCCTTTGTCGTTGTTAAAAGACGCTTTTAAAATCATATAAGGCCGTACCAACAATCAAATTAAGACACGACTTTAATATTTGAGCGAAATGGACCATTATTTAAAGAGCTCTATAAAGTTAACCATACATGTTATGAATTTAATATTTATGTGAACTCTAAATTATGAACCATTTATTGTACGGAACCTAAAAAATAAAATTCAGCATATATGGTCAGTTATATGTATAGGGTCCATTAAATAATGCTTCATTTCGCTCAAATATTAAAGTCGTCTCTTAATTTGATTGTTTGTAAGGCCTATAGTATATATACTCTGATCTAAACAAATTCATGGGGTATATTAGGTGCGTTTTATTATTCACAAATCTATCTGGATCCGGATCTGGATTAAGTTTTAACATGTATTACAAAAACAATTTGGGATCCTGTTTTCTATCGGGATCTATTTCAAAGATCCAAAAATCATTTATTACACTGGCGAGTAGATGGCTTTTTATGGTAAGGTAGTGTAAGCTATAGTGTAAAGAAAAAAGACAAGAAATAATTGAAAATTTACAAACCCAAGGATAAAAAGAGACGGACTTATAACACTGCCGTCACTAAGATCCGTATCGTTTTATTTTCAAGGGAAGATCCAGATCCAGATCCAGATAGATTTGTGAAGCCTAGTACGCAGATCGGGAAAAATTTTGTCTCCCATACATTTTTTTTCCTGGGACAAATTTTGTCTCGGATATTTTTCCGAGCAGTACGCAGTTCGCGGGCAAAATTCATACTATTGTGAATTGCTCCACAAAATGTCTCCACTAAATTTTGCCAGGAAAAAGAATGATACAAGCATTATTTTGCGTGACAAATTTTGACAGCCAAAAGTGAAGCAATTCATGATATTATAGTACACGTATGGGAGCAGGAAGAAATGCCAGAAGACTGGCGAAAAGGTTTAATATGCCCCATACATAAGAAGGGAGATGTCACAACGTGCAGCAATTATAGAGGTATCACGTTGTTGAGTACCGCTTATAAGATACTCTCCTCTATCCTACAAGACCGGATAACCCCATACGCTAAAACCATCATCGGACAATATCAGTGTGGTTTCATTCCAGGCAAATCAACAACTGATCAGATATTTACCCTTAGGCAGGCGATGGAAAAATGTCTAGAATTTAACATCCCAACATACCATCTGTTTATAGACTTTAAGGCCGCCTATGATAGCATAGCCAGGGTAGAACTTTACAAAGCCATGAGAGAATTCGGCATCCCAAATAAATTGATACGACTATGTAGGTTGACCATGACCAACGTAACAAGCCAAGTAAAAATAGCCGGATTGCTATCCAGACCAATCAACATCTTTAATGGACTCCGACAAGGGGACGGTTTGGCCTGCCTCCTCTTCAACCTGGCGTTGGAGAAAGCAATCCGTGACTCTGGCACGGCAACAAGAGGGACCATCGTCAACAGGTCCAGCCAGTTACTGGCTTACGCAGACGACATCGACATCATCGGAAGAACCGAACAAGCTGTACACGATTCCTTCATCCAGATCGAGCAGGCGGCACAAAATCTGGGGCTGCACATTAGTGAAGGTAAAACAAAGTACATGGTGGCGTCGAATGCGAGAGGAACAGTTGGTCAAACAATCAAGGTAGCGGAGCACGAATTTGAAGTGGTGCAATCCTTTAAATACCTTGGGTCAATAGTAGCAGCCGATAACAATATAGAAGAAGAAATACGCGGGCGGCTTCTCAAATCCAACAGAGCCTACTATAGTCTGTCAAAGCTCTTCAAATCCAGAAATCTCACCATAACTTCAAAACTGCTGCTGTATAGGACCATGGTCCTGCCAGTACTCACATATGGATCCGAGACTTGGGTGCTTAGCAAAAGGCACTCCGACCTCTTAGCTGCGTTCGAGAGAAAAGTCTTAAGGAGAATTGTTGGCCCCGTATGTGAGGAAGGACGATTCCGGAGACGGTACAATCATGAACTGTACGAAATCTACCTTGAAGCAGATATCGTGACAAAAATTAAGCTCGGTAGACTCCGGTGGGCAGGGCACCTAGCTCGCATGAGCGAAGAGGAACCTGCTCGGAAAGTTCTTTGTGATACATTCTATGGTAGACGACAGCGTGGTAGACCATGCTTGCGCTGGAGAGATGGCGTAGACCAGGACGCCCGAAGCCTGGATGGCGTCGGCTGGAGACCGGGATAGGTGGAGAGACTTGTTGAAAGAGGCCAGGACCGGAACCCGGTTGTCGAGCCGATGATGATGATGAAAAGTGATTTTTGTCAAAACTGGTTTTATGTAAAAGGTGCTGATGCTTCTCTTGAAAGCATCGAGAGGAGATTCCAAAAAGGTATGAACGATTTTTGTATAATAAAACGCACCTATTATAAAAGACTACAATTGTATTTACTACTAAGATGGCACCTCTGTTAACAACTCGTGTCGTGGCGTTGTTCGTTGTGTCGACAAGTTGCACTAAAAAATAAAATTTTGCTACTCTGTAAATTCTTCGCACTGTCGAGTCGAATGGGACATACATACATTTTTTCGCAACGAAAATTAATTTTGTTTTATATTTTTTCAATCTATAATTTCGTCAGTGATAATTAATTAAATATCCTAAATGCAATACAATGTAAATTGTTAAGCTGAAATGGAAAAGAAGCATACAATAACGCGGTGCAGTGTTCAAAGACATTATTTTTGTGAATGTATTTGATTTGACGATTTTTTGTGACTTGGGGAAAAAAATAGAAAGTAGAAAAGTGCTGCCGCTTACTTGCTGTGGATGGTATATATAGTTCGAATAGTGGGACTACAATAATTTACAAATTTTCTTTTTTCTCTAAAATTAAAATTTGTAAAATATATTTGAAGGCGTTGGATTTTAATTTTTTTTGTTCATTCTTATTCTTGGAAATGCAAAGAAAAAAGGTGTCATAGGTGATATAAATGCGTAAGAGGGAGACGAAGTACAAGAAATCATTGAATTTTGGAAGAGTACATACATTCTTGAAGTGTCATCGTCGTGAAATTTGAGTGGTTTTATTTGTGTGCGTGTGTTTTTACGGTGTGTTAGTGTGAAGAAAGTTCAAAGTAGTAGATTGATCGCGCACGACAAAGAAGACACTATAATTTGTGTGTGCGGTTTATGCAGTTAAAGCGAGGTAATAAATAATAAGAAAAAGAGTAAATCTTTTACCTGTGCTTAAAGAGGGAGAAAAAATGATGAAAATGGAGACTGATAAAATAATGGATGAAACTAATTCAAATTCACAACCCGTAAGTAATTGCTTATGTTTTATTCTAATTTTTTAAACAGGATATTTTCATTTTCACTTTTAATTTTGAAAAGGTGAACATTTCCAATCTGTTTTTTTTTTTTTTATTTTTCAATAAATACATACGTCATACTTATTCGGTTTTTTTTTTCTTAACAAAGGATTTGTTCAAAAACTGCTATGGGTTTACCTTTATTAGTCAGAATTGAGAGTAAAAACTTTATGTAACAAAAAAGAAGAAATGTTGATGAACCAAGGTATGATTCGGTGGGGCTAAGGTGGGTAGGTACCACCATTACACACCGTGAACTCTGGAAGGTACTTACAAAGAAAAGTTACAAAATGCTAAACGCTAGCCTGATAACTCTGTCGCATACAAATTTTTAAAGCATACATTCATGACATGAGCCAGTAATTTTGAAAGTGGCCTTATTCCAGTTTCTTGAACAAAAAAAAAAAAACAATAGCCGCTGAGTAACAGTGTGAAATTTTTGTTTGTTTCAAAATTAAACTTAAAGGTTTGTAATATTATATTTATAAAATAACAATTAAAACCATTATAAGGTTATTTTTTTATTTAGCCTTAAATAATATGTGCGTGCATTCTCCATAAAAGCAATATAAATATTAACAAACCCAGGGACATCCCAAGATCATAAACGTGACAGTAGGTATGTTTTGATATAGAATATGCATCCAATAAATTTAAATACTGTATTAGTATTGTATCGAGGTCGTTTCTCTGTGTGACCGATTTGTAAAATCAAACTGACAATAATGGCATCTGGCACCTACTTCTCAGAACCTATTGATTAAATAATTTGTGTTTTATAAACAAAAACTAGATAAGGCTTGAAAAGGAATATAGCAATACAAGTGTTTGAAAACCGTCTAAACAATTACGAACATAAAAGTGGATCCTCGTTCTTTATAATGTGGATAGGTGAGAAATTTTTAATCAAAACATATTATGTACGTCCAATTTCTTGACAAAGCTCTAAAATCAATTAGGGAAACTCATTAGAGTGAAAATAATTTGCTAAACTAAATTCTAGGGATTAGAGTTTCGAAAAGAAATGTTTTAGTTCAGTGAGTTGGTTGTTCCGGACTGTGGAACTAGAAAGTCAATGTTTTGTTGTCCAATGATAAATGTTCTGTCCCATAATGTTTTGAATACTGAAACAGCGTAGAATATAATTTGCTGCATTTACTTTTTAATCACAATAGTTTATGATAGATTTGTGAAGACAACAAAATCGGGACTTGGAATTATTTCAATGTCCAATGATAAATGTTCTGTCCCATAATGTTCTGAATACTGAAACAGCGTAGAATATGATTTGCTGCATTTACTTTTCAATCACAATAGTTTAGAATAGATTTGTGAAGACAAAAAAACCGGGACTTGGAATTATTTCAATGAAAATTGTTTGTTTTTTGAACGATTTTTTCTTAATCTCTGTCCAAATGTTCTAAAAGTTTAATTAGGACTTATAGGGCCGTTTTCTTCACTATAGCTCAACTTGAGGCAAACTCTCAAGTTGATCAACTTGAGAGTTGGATTCAACTCGAGAGTTGAAACGCAAGTTAAAATTTCTTTTTCTTCACAATTTTTTTCTCAACTCCCGAGTTGAAAATCTAAAGTTGATCAACTTCTGATTTGAAAAATATCCCTGGGATATTTGTTGTGACAAGTGACAAGCTGTCACTTTCAAAATTAAATTTTAATTTATTCGGTCAACCTAATTGAATTTTTGTGTGATATTTGTGATGAATGATTTTCTTTTTTTCTTCGATCTACATAGGGATAAAAATTGTTACCAATCGCGAACGGATGTTTGTCATGGATGTTGCCGTTTCCCCAAAGATACATGGTAAATTTGTGTCAGCTAAATCAGCAAATCTGGGAATTTCTGGAGCAGCTTCTATAATTTTTCTTCAATTGCTTTGTTGTGAATAACAGCGCAATCGATGATGATGAGTTTTGCCGTCTCTATTTTCCACCTAATGTCGGAAGCCAACACGGGAAATCTGCTTTTCCAAACGCCATATGAACGCTCAACTCAATCGCGAGTGCCTATTTGCAATTCTTTGTACAAATTCTCATCAGCGCAGCGTTTGTTACAATGGTGATAAAGTGATTTTTGTGATTGGCCACGAGATTAATTTAAAGGGGAACTTAGGTTTTAATTCAAAACTATTACCGTCTCGCGTTGCAAGGAAGTGAATCCTTTATTAATTCTATCAACATCACTGCTGTCGGTTTTGAAAAACGAAAACAATAATTGAAGTCACGGTCGTCCCACTCTTCAACTCCAATGAGCGGCAACATTCACTGCTCGACGAAGTTGAAGTCCAATTTTCCCAAAAATAATTGCTGCGGAAAATTATGCCAATATTTTTTTTTGTTGTGAAAACTCAATTAAAAAAACTTTTGAAGCAAAATGCATGTATTTTATTAAAAAAAAAAAAACAATGTTTCATGTCAACTCTCACTTTTTCTCTCTCAACTTCTAGTATATTCGGAAGTTGAGAAAACCAGAAGTTGATCAACTCGAGAGTTGAGAATCGAAAGTTGAAACTGTCAACTTTGAGTGAAGAAAAACAAAATCACAAGTTGAGAATAAAAATCCTAAAGTTGAGGTCAACTTCTAGTGAAGAAAACGGCCCATAATCACCCACAGTACTATTAAGTGAAAACCTGTTGATATACAGTGATGGAAAAAATAATAGAAACAAAGCTTTACATAATGATCAACCATTAATAACTACATACAATTACGTCTTCCTCGGTTCTAATTTTTATATATTAATTGCACCTAACATGACTTTGAAATGGTGTAGCCGTTTGTTGTCATTAGCTTTTTGTTTGGACTTAACAGTAAAAAAAAAAGAGCTATGTAATAATTTCGTCTGGAAAAAATAATAGAAACAAGGTACTTTGACTTAAATTTCGTTTTTTATTTTTATTGAAATGACGTTTTATGGTTTGGTTATTAGTTTTGCACGTGTTTCAGTCGTTTTAATAAAAATAAAATGCACGACTGGGTCGCACGAACTTGCTCCTATGTAATAGACTAGGAATTTTAAAAACGAATGTTATTAGAGAAAACTGTTCATAAGGATAAAATGAATATTTTAAATTCTTTTAGTAGTAAGAGATAAAAACAGAATGTTATGCAAATATGAATTTATGCAGGAACAAAAATTATATGTCGTTGAAGTGGTTTCTTAAAAAAAGTAAGCTTTTATGTACAAAATTTTTAAAACATTTTTTAGAAAAAATTTTGGTACACCAACCTTAAGTTTTTATTATTGTACGAATAAAGGTCTAATTTCCAAAAAAATACTAAGCCGTTCTTGAGATATCGAATTTTTCAAAAAAAAAATGACTTTTTTTCTAAAAATTGAAAAACTATTTTTTCTTAAGTTTTTAAATGCAATGTTTTTTAAACTTTTTAGGAGCTTTATAAAAAATTTCATTAAAATCCGTTGGGCCGATAATGAGAAATTCAAAATTCGAAAAAATCGTTCTATGGTAGGTACAGTCAGTAATATCTAGATTTAATTTTTTTTTTATTAAATTATAGATCGTAAAGATTAATCAAAAGAAAAAAAAATTTAGCAAAATTCTCGGAACCGTTTTCGAGAAAAATACGATTTTCGAAAACCATTTTTTAAAATTTGTATGGAAGGTACCGTTAGTTTTAGATAAAACAAAATTTTTTTTCTCAAATCTTGTAGATTATGTTAAGAAACTTTTATTTGTCAAGCTTGAAAAAAATCGAGCATGGGGTTTTCGAAATGTTGAGTTTCCAAAAACAAATTTTGATTTTTTTTTTTAAATCCAAAAAATAAAAAATTGAAAATTTGAATATGAGATAATATTCAAACTTTGGAGGAGCTTTGGCATAAAAAAAATTATTTAAATCGCCTGTACCGTTTTCGAGAAAATCAAAAACAAAAAAAATGGGCCCAGGGGGGCTACCAAAAATAACAATTTTTTGTAAATTTTTTTTAACCATTAGCTAGTTTTAACCAAATGAAATTTTTCAATTTTTTTTTTTAAATTCTGTGGGACAGTTTTTGAGAAAAAAAAATATTTATAAAATTTCGAAAAAAAATCGTATGGCAGGTACCGTTATTTTTGGTCTTAAAAAAAACAAAAAAATGTCCGGGGGGAAAAAACTAAAACCACTACCAAGTTTGAACAAAATCGGCCGAGCCGTTTAGGCTGTAGTCGAACCGACAGACAGACAGACAGAATTGCGAGGCCCACTTTTTTGGTCTTCGCTATCATCGTAATGTCAACTTTGATCAAAATCTCGAGTTCGATTTTTTTACGAATGCATAACTTGCCTTATAGTACCTATAAGTCGCAAGTAAAAAATTAACAGTTATTTTAAAATTTTATAAAAATGGGTCGTGGAGTGCATTGTACTATTACTGAGCGCAATTTAATAAAAAACTTCAGAAAAAATGGGAAAACTATGGAAGAAATTGCACAAGCATTAAATTGTTCAAAAAAGAAGATATTTACAGCTCTCCATTTAATTCCAAAGCCAGAAACAAGAGGCAGAAAACGAAAGACCTCAACGCGGTTTGATAAGATATTGATACGACTGTGTAAAAAAAGCCTTTTTCTTCTTCAAACGACTTGAAAATTGAACTAAATGCGCCTTTTTCAAGTCGTACAGTAAGAAACCGACTAATGGAAGCAAGGCTTCCTGGAAGGAGTCTCAGAAAAGTACCATTCTTGAGCAAGAAAAATATTCTGCAGAGAATGAATTTTGCAAATAAATACGCCCAACGAGCAAATTGGAACAACGTTTTATGGTCGGATGAAACAAAGATAAATTTATCTGGTTCCGATGTCAGACGACCTAGGAACGCAGAATTCGATCCAAGGTACACAAAAAAGACTGTTAAACATTTCAATCTCTTTCCAATAAACTTTTTGTTTTTAAAAAACGGCACAGAAGAAGCTTGTTTCTATTATTTTTTCTGTAGGTATGTATGTATATATAATTTATTTAGTAAATTTTACTATTATGTTACAATTTTTTTACAATTTTTAAATAAGTGCGAATACATTGAAAATCAATTACTACTCGTATTTTATAGATTATTATTTTTTACAAATGGTGTTAAAAGAGTTTTAAATCTGCTAAGATTATCATCATCATTTTATATCATTTTATATTTCTGATGGTAATTCATTAAATACTTTAAAGCCACGATAAAATAAAGTATTTTGAAATCTGGTATCTCTGTAGAATTGAAGTCTGAAGTCATCATTTGATCTTAAACCATAAAGTTGCATGTCTCCCACGTAGTGGGCTCGTTGCTTAATGCTCATCCATTGAAGACACGATAGCATCCAACGTAGTGACGTGTGAAAACTGCATTTCAAAATAATGCGCATGGCTCTATTTTGAAGTTTTTGAAATTGGGTTATCTGTTCATTGCTACCTAGAAATAGAATTGTTGAACAAAATTTAAAGTGTGGTTTAATTATAGTATTATAAATATTTATTGCACATAAGATAATTATATTTTTCCGTATTCTTAGTTTTTTAGACACTTTTTTGGCTGTGTAGGTGAAATGACTTAAAGTTAAGCTTATGGTCCAATATCACCCCTAAATATTTTATTTCATTCAATTCTTCAATAGGGTCACCTTCAATTGTTAAGTTAATAATATCGTCTTTATTCAACACCATGCATTTTGTTTTGTTTATGTTAAGTTTGAGCTTGTTTAATTGTAGCCATCTAAATAAATTAATCACATCTTCGTTTATATTTACTTAAAGTTTATTTATTTTTTTTTGCCACTTACAAACACAAGAGCGTCATCAGCAAATAATGATATTTGTGAGTTCTTTAAAACATTTTTTATGTCGTTTATGTAGATCAAAAACAATAATGGGCCAAGTATAGTGCCTTGAGGTACACCAAAACATGTTTCTATAGCACTTGATGTTGAATTATTAACGCAGGTTTTTTGTGTTCTTTTGGATAAGTAGGATGTGAACCAATTAAGTTCGTTACCGTTTACACCATATATGGATAATATGTCTAATAGTCTATCTCGGTCGACCGTTTCAAAAGCTCTTTGGAAATATAAAAACACCGCAATAATTATGTTTCCAGCATGCCTTTCTTCTTTCATGTTCATTATGAGCCAATTAAGAGCAGTTTCACACGAGTGGGTATGTCGAAATCCGGATTAGTTTTCAATTAATAAGTCAGTATCACAAACATATTTATAGAATTGTTCATACGCACAGGTGACTTTACACACTGGCCACTTTCAGTAGTAAAAAAATAAATATTGGACATTGATATTTTTTTAAAGAAAATATATTTATATATTCATTATAAAAAAGTAATTTTTTTATCTCATAAAATAATAGGTTTTATTTTCTGCTGAAACCTTAAAATAATCTACTTAAAATAACTTATTTGATTTATATATCACTATGTTGAATATTGTTTGAAATATGTTTAATATAATTATAGTAATTACTAGCGATGTGCCCCGGCTTTGCACGGGAAGCACTTATTATCTATAGCCACTTCTGGTGGAATGATCGGGGCGGTCATGTGGATAAGACTTGGCTGATATCAATAGAAATGGCACTATGCCTTGCTACGCCAAAGCCAGCTAAAAAAAAACGCATTTATTTAGGCCAAATGCGAAATTATTTTCCTTTTGTGCAAAAAAAAAGCAAACAAAAATTCCCGATGACTGGGCTAATCTTAAGATTTCATGAAAATTTCTTGCCTTAAAAGAATTTGGCATGAAGCAACAACCAAAGTCGGATCCATGTATCTATCATCATACGTATTGATAGAAATATATTGAAACAACTCAGGCATATTCTAAAGGTAAATGAAATAAAGAGTTCTCACATGAAATTTATTAGTATTGTAAAGTCTTTTCCGGGTTGCAGAGAGTTACAGTGAACGGTCAACTTTGGATAGATCGAGAAAAATATGCAAATGATATGATAAATCGTTTTGGGCATGGGAAAGCTGTCGGCACGATGGGTGCCGCGTTTGCTCACTCCAGACAACAAGCGCAACCGTGAGACCAAAGGCCAAATTGGTCGAATTGCACTACGAACTGCTTTCCCATCCACCATATTCTCCAGATTTGGCTCCGTACGACTTTTTGTTTACAAACTTGAAAAAATCAATCGCCGGACAGAAATTTGAGTCGAATGAGGAGGTCATCGCCGCCACGGAGGCCTAATTTGCCGATCTTGAGAAAACCTACTTTTCGGATGGGTTAACCCTTAAATCATACCCTGGGGTCCAGCGCCACTGAAAACATATTTTTTTTTTTTAATATTTAAAAAACTAATTAACCCATGCCAGCGCCACTCATAGTATTCTTATATTATCGTATAAGACATATTAAAATCAGTCATTTATGCATTTTCAAGTGATGCAGTTGCAGATATTTAAGGTTCAGGGTTCCACAGACCCCAGGGGAGTAATTGTGAAAGTTTTTGAATAATTAAATTACATTTTGTTTGCATTGATTAAATCACTAAGTTAGCCTTTTATTTATGTAATCAGTGTTTTGAGTAGCTAAGTTAATGTTTTAAGAGTTATTATGTGTTGTTGATGTGTTTCTTGGTTGTATTTTGAGAAAACAATAAAAAACTAAAACAGTTACAATAATAAAAATAATTCCAAAATAAAGACATTTCCAAATTTCGCTGTTTTTGACAGATTAACCTTTCAACTCATTTAAAGAGGAATTAGGAGTTGGAAATAGTTTAGTTTTCGTAATCCTTTGCATTCACTAAGAAACGACTTTTGTCACACATGCAACCTATAAGGTAAGATGGTGAAGTAATCGATAACCAGCAGGAGGTAAACTATTTATAAACTACGTTAGATAGTAAACTTCTCTGGAATAAACCAGTCAAATTGTCTATTGGAAAGGAAATCACTACAAAAAGTTTAAAGTCTCGCATGCAAATGCATTAATGGAGCAATGAGAACTTGCACTACTGCAGAAATAGCGGTTATTCAATACTACATTTAAAAGTAGGAAGTGCAGCAAAGCGAGCCATCCTTCAATTCGCTGGGAGTAGTAAATGCTTAGGACTTAGAGAAACGGACTCCATTTTTAGGACATCATTATCAAGTACACTTGGCATCCCAAGGGATGAAATGATTAAAAAATATAACTTCGAGAAAACCTTCAGAACGGAGTTAAGTAGCAAGAAAGATAAGGTAGGCGAAACAGTGAACTAATCTAAATGCACATGTCATCAAATACTATACTGATGGATAAGAATGTGCCAAGGGACAAGTCCAAAACCAAAGTTTCTCTGATGATGGAGCAGTGCACTGGCAGAAGTAAATACCATAGTAAAATGTGTTAAACGAAACCTCGAAAGCAATAATCTTAACGAAAACATTGCCATCATGTCAGATGGCCAAGCGGCACTTAAAGAGTTAAACTCTTTTACCATCAGGGATTATGCCACACTTGATAAGGTACATGGACACGTAGGTATCATGAGAATTGAAGAGGCATAAATAGGACGAACGACACCCCTAACGAACAAATTTTGAGGAAGACCCGTAAAATAAATAAAATAAACGGTCTCAAAGCTCTAGATGGGGATGGAGGCACAATAGATCTATAGGCTGCAGTGCACTTAAACCTCATGATTGTTCAAATGGAAAAAGAAACAATATCAACAACGGAAACACAATGAAGTTTTGAAAGCCAGAAGTCTGGGGCCTATTTCACCAACTACAAATTACAAGTACAAATTTGTGATTAAAAAAAATTACATATAAAAAAAACTCGATTTTTACAAATTTGTTAAAAAAATGCTTGTAATCACAATTTTGTAAGATGGTGAAATAGGCCCCTGATCTTTTATATTTTTTTAAATCAAGTTATTTCAATCAATGGCCTTTGAATTAAATTAAAATTTTGGTATCAAAAAAGGATTATAAAGTGTGTTTGCTTGACAATAGTATATATACTATAGTACCGAATCAAGGGTCACAACGCGACACGGATCAATTGACAATGACTTCTTTAAAAATACACTAATTGTTCTTGAGATATTTTTTCCTTGTGTGTACAAAAGCTATAAAAATCCTTTATCTTCTTATTTACTTAATTTAATAATCTGTTTTCCAGTAATCTTCATTAGGTATTCTTTAATAAACGATCGTTTTTGTTCATATCTTCGAAAATCAGAATTTAACCATTTTTTACTTCTAAAATTTGATTTAGAGGATTTTTGTTTGAAGCATAGAAATTAAGATAGATTTTTTGACATACACACATATGTACATATGTTTCATTTAATTTAATTTAAATAATTTCTTTGTTCTTCTTTCCAGTTCACGGCGACAATGCTATATGATCCTGTCCGTAAGAAAGAATCATCACCATCATTTCAAACCGAACGAGATACCTGCTTAACATACTTCTCACAATGGAACGAAGCAGATCAAGTTGATTTTGTTGAGCAGTTGTTGTCTCGGATGTGTCATTATCAACATGGCCACATAAATGCGTATTTGAAACCGATGTTACAGAGGGATTTTATTTCTCTCCTGCCCAGTAAGTTAATTTATTGAAATCATAAAACATTATAAGCTAAGAAAACACATTGGTTTTGCGTACACATCTTTATTACTTACTAATTTCTATTGTTTCGGATGTGAAGTTATACTCATGATTTAATAAAGTATTCACACAATATTCTAAATCAATACAAAATTTTTCGTAGTAAATTATAGAACACAAATATCCTTTAAATAAATTAGTATATTATACAAAAATACGTTAAGTTATAGGATCAATTTCAATGGGTTAACATCAGAAAACTAGTGCTTTGGAATGATTAATGTTCATCTGGTGTAGAGAATGGGTCAATAAGACACTGAAAATTAAAACAAATGGCGTCGCCACCTCAAATTCGACGAACTAATTTTTTACATGACTTAAATTTAAGGCAAAAAATAAATAAGAATAAAAAATAAATAAGAATTTCAGGTCAACAAAAATTCGAAACCCCACCTCTTCTTCGATTCCAACTTAGCTAATCTTCCAGTGCAGTTCTTGACATTTAGAAATCCGGTAGCCCGTATAGTATCCCCGCCAATGTTCAGAAGAGGTGTTCTTCCACGCTGACAAAACCACTTCGAAAGCTTTTTTATTTGCCCTACTCTACAAGGTCTCTTTCTGAGCTCATGGAAAACTGCATTTGTCTAGCCAGTTTCGAAAAAAAAGGGATTCTTCCCTCTAACTATCGACTGATTGCGCTTACGTCCCTTCTTTCCAAGTTCATAGCAATGCTGGTCAACTTTCAGCTAATAATATCTCGAAGAACGTAGCAAAAGGTCCACTGGCGATTTGATGGTATATCTAGCCGAACAAATATTTACATCGTTTCGGTGAAAGTATGATTATTCAGCTTGGTATCGAAAATGCGTGCTTGCAGTTTCCGTAACTCTCTTTTACGATGAATAAGGAAGTACCTTTCAAACCGTTGAATACAAGTATTACTGGACGATTTTAAATCTGATATCCACAAAATAAATTTTGATGTGCCCCACGGCTCTATTTTGTCTCCGACCCTCTCTCGTTCATTAATGATCTGTCCTTCGGATTTGTAAGCTCATTGAATTCTCATATAGAAAGCATTGGGGAATAAGAAACTGCGTAGAATTTAATGCTTCGAAAACTTAATGCTCCCTCTTGTCGTTAAAGCGAAACCTACTCGCCCTGTCACTGTCAATGAGTGGAACTTTCATCTAGGAAACTGAAAAACTTTCAATCATCGGTGTGGGTATTGCCAACCACCTTCTTTAGAATGAAAACATACCTGATGTTGCTAGGTGCTTGAGTTTCCCTCTCCCCTTCTGAGCATTCAGAGAAGAGCCTTTAAAGTGCTGAAAAAGCCAGTTGCATTCCTCCCCTTAAAAAATGAAGTGTAACACTCACACTTTCAGGAATGTGCTGTGTAAATACTCGAGCCAAATTCTGGACGTAGGGTTAAGTACAGAGATTCTTTCTTAAACCGCACTGCACAAATGTGGAATGCTGTACCCAGCTCCGTTTTTTCCTCTAATTATGATATACGGAAAATTCAAAACCAATGTGCATTAGTAAGCACTGTGTTGTCTAACATATAAAGGGTATTCATATCCCCTTGACTGCTCGTCAATTATTAAAAAAAAAAACTTTAAAACAACCTGAACGTTGATCTTTAGCCAGTTAAGTAATGAAAAACAAAACTTTGAAAAACGGAAGGGCGTGACCAACTACATATGTGTTTTCCGCATGAACAGATAACAATAAAATATGCTCTGATTTTAGATAAACAAGTTAACAAACAATAAAATTGTAAATACAGTCTTACCAACTTAAACCAATAGAAAACCACATTTCAAACAGGTTTGCTTAGTGGTTCTTATTGCGAAATGAATAGGTAATGGTAAAGAAAATTAAGTGATATTTCCGCATTTTTTAATTCCAAAATGTGCACATTAAGAAATGTTTCAAATTAAGTCAAATACAGTAACTCCCAAAATCGAGCGTACACCAATAATCAATGTTTTTCCTTTTTAAAAGAAATATATTATTTTCAATGATTTTGTTTTATTTTATTTTTATTAAAATTTTAAGAACTGAGAAGCTTTGTGGCTTATTAATATGCTTTGTAACGAACTCCAACCGTTTACTTTGATTAATCAACTAAATGAAAGGCTTTTTGCGGGCAACTGCTGAGGACGCTCTGAATGGTTTCGGTTGACGAGAGTCTTTTTATGATTGTCGCGATTTCCAACGCTAATTTTGGCACACTTGTTTTTGGATTTTCTTTAATTTTCCGCACAATAAGCCTTTCATCGTATTGTGCGAGAATATTTTTTCGAAATCTTCCAGCTTCAAACACAATCTTTTGAACAGTAGATTTTCCTTTGGAATGCAAGTTGATTATAAGTTTTCTTGTAGAAATATCGGTTTGTTTTCTTTTTTCTGCCATTTTAACAAATTACTTTACAAAAATACAAAACTGTTGGTTTAAATGTCTCGTGGCAAACAAGAACATGTTCTATTATATGGAAAAGTAAAATAGTACAGCCAAAGCAGCGGTAAATTTAGGATCATATTATTTTACATTGCTTGCTAACGGGGCGTATCCTCTTTTTTGTGAATAAAAATAGAGCATTTTTTAGTATTTCAATTGCTACTGTTTTGTTCATTTCTTTTATTGTGTTTTTTTTTTTAATATCACTTCTTAAATATTTAAATAAAAAACTTTGAAGATAACGAACCTGATTTAATTTTAGTCATTTAAAATTTTTGAAATCGGGGAATCCTCCCATTTAAGGCATACGCTTTTAGTATTCTGTTTTCTGTATTTACTATTCGTTAAAACGCCTTTGAAGAAACATTATATTGGTTTTTGAATTCAATAAAAAGTGGTTTAAGTAATTTATTATAATACATATACAAATATTTCCGTTGATTCAAATTAGAAAAACGCAAGTTCGTATAGAAGTTCTTTTGTTCTTGATGTTCAAAACAAATTCTTTCGATTTTAATGAAAATTTCACTTTTTTAAATTTAATTATTGTTTTTATGTTCACTTTTCAAGAAAAATAATTTGTTTACAAAGTCATACATATGTATGTATGTGCATAATGTATCTGCATATATTTTCTGGTTTTTAAAAGATTTTTTTTTTGGAATTTCGTCTTCCATCCAGTGAATCAATGTCAAATTTGACTTTCAAAGGAAGCAAAAGTGGAAATTGTGTTTTCAAGCGACTTAAGAACTTCAACTTAAATAAATGCCCTTAGGATCAACGATTGGGTGGGTCATGTCCGTGTACACAAATGATGGGCTTTGTTCGTAGGCTATAGTCAAAGTAAAATTTCGTCGCTCGCGGCACATGTATAGTAACCTTGATTATATTTGCAGGAAAAATAAAAACATTCTCACATTTCAACATTCTTTTAAAAGTAATACTGAGAATATTTTATGGGTTATTGCAGTTGGAACCTTTATGACAAGGGATCATAACTTTAACGCACATTTAATCCATTTTATTTAAAATCGGATTCAAGCGATTGAGTATTAGGTCTATTTGGTAATTTAAAATTATATACATAGTAAGAAAAAAACAATTTTGTGAAAATTTGTAAAAATTTAAACTTACCTAACAGACATACTAAAACGAAACAGTGAAACCTTCTTAAAGTCGCAAAAACATGTCTGGTAAAAAATTGATTATAAGCGATCAGTGATGAATCCGATCTAATAAGATTGTATTTGCCTTCAAGAAAAAAATAAAATGAACGAATATAATGACAAAAACCGAGTAGTTAACTTCACATTCAAGAACCAAGAACTTCTTAAAGGTATGAATACAATTTTGTGATTAGGTATAAGTTGTACGAGTATGTGTGTCATAAGCGATTTGTTTCATTCAATAATAATAAAAAGATATTAGTAACGTGATGAATTTTATACATTCAATAATTTGTTTTGCAAGTTTTTAATACCTTAAAAATTTGTCGGGCTAAATTAAGTAAAAAATTGGAAACTCTGTATTAAATTTCATCATGATTTCAAGTTAAAAAAAAAAACTTTTCGGTTTCTTCTAAATTCCGGATGGTCAGGGGAATTTAATTAATTAATAAATTAATCAAAAATAGTTGCAATATATAATTTTTGAGTAATTACTACTTATAATTTGTGTTCAAACCAATTTTTGTTTGTCATTTCCAGAAAAGGGATTGGATCACATAGCTGAAAACATATTATCGTATCTCGATGCGGATTCCCTTAAAGCAGCTGAGTTGGTTTGTAAAGAGTGGCTTCGTGTTCTATCGGAGGGTATGCTATGGAAAAAACTGATTGAACGTAAAGTTCGAACGGATTCACTATGGCGAGGTTTAGCCGAACGACGTGGCTGGATACAGTATCTTTTTAAACCTCGCCCAGGTTCAACACATCGGCCACATTCGTTCTATCGTGAACTCTTTCCGAAAATTATGAATGTATGTTATGTATTTGTATTAATTTCTAGAACGGTTAATCAAACAGAAACAAATATCAAAAAAAAAAACACAAAAACAGATAAAAAGATGTGAGGTTATGTAATGCAAAACTTCTTTTGGCAGTAATGTAATGTTCTTTTTCGGTATTCGTAAAGTAATTCGGGTTGTAAAGTGACCGTGATTTAACTGAATATACTACATAACTACCTATGCACCAACGGGTAGAAAATATTATATATTTTTTTTTTATTTTTGAATTTATACATCGTATAATTAATTTGTTTTTAATAAGCTCCTAAAATTTGTTAAAACGGTGTTCACAGCTTTCGGTTTCATTGAAGATATTCAAATTACAAGCAATTAGGTGTTTAACCTTATATGTATTTACATATGTATATATGTGTTACTGTACACCCGAAATTGGTTCTAATCCCAGAATTGACAAGTAAAACCAAAAGATTACATCTGAACATGTTAAATCTTTATTTCATTCCGGACGTTGACTATTCATGCAAAAGGTACATACATATATGTATGTGAGACATTTATCTTAGAGTAATCGTACAAAAGCCGAGAAATCAGTTATGAAATTTGTGTCAAAAAATAACTTTAGTTTCTGAACTCTTGTTAGGAAGGTTCTCCTAATTTAAAATTTGAACAAAACTACTAAAATTTTAGTTAGATATAGATAAGTGTTAAAATTGTCCAAAAGGGTTTTATTATGAAAATTAAATACAAAAATATAATTAGGTTCTCACAGCTACATATTTGAAAATCATGATTCTAAAAGTTGGTGGATTAAGTTTATTTAGTACGAAGAAACTGTCTTGAGTTGTTTAAACTTCAATTCACTATAGACTCAATAGATAAACGAGTTGATTTCGGTGGAAATTGTGACAATCCACTAAGCACATTTCCCTACAGAAATATGGAGATCTACAATAATCTAACGAATTCAAACAGTTAAGATTTAATGGACTTTTTCTTGATAAGAAATTCTTTTGGAGGATTTGTTACTTCTCACCAAGAGGAAGTTTTTTTAGGTGGTCTAGTTTGTGAATATACTCGTATCTGCTGACCTCCGGCCGTGACGTGAAAGTTTAACACACCAACTATTAAGCCAAAGAATTTTTTTCTAGTTAAAGCCGTGTTACATGCTTTCAGTTTATTCTTTGAGAACTCCTTAATGCAAAGGGTATATTTTTCCTAGAAATTCACAAAAAATGGTTATACTTCAAATAAATGTATATATATGTAAATATATAACCATTCTGCGTTTAGTATATAATTTTATTTACAAATAAAAATTTAAAACACTTACATATACATATGTATGTATATAAAACCGAAATTAGTTACATATCTGGTAGTTATAATTGTTCTGGATTATTGTATTAACGTTTGCATTTAACTCACGCATATATATGTATGTATTTTATTGAATTATTTATCTATTAAAAATTTTTTTAAGGATATTGAAAGCATAGAAAACAACTGGAGAACCGGACGTCACATGCTTCGCCGAATAAACTGTCGATCAGAGAATTCGAAAGGTGTTTATTGTTTACAGTATGATGATGTTAAAATTGTCTCAGGTCTTAGAGATAATACGATTAAAATTTGGGACAGAACGGATTTGCAGTGTGTTAAGGCAATTTTAATCTCTTGCGTAGTGAACCTAATTTTAACATTTCAATTTTAGACTCTAACTGGTCATACAGGATCTGTTTTGTGTTTGCAGTACGATGACAAAGTAATAATAAGCGGTTCAAGTGATTCCACAGTTCGCGTCTGGGACGTTAACACTGGTGAAATGGTTAATACTTTGATTCATCACTGCGAAGCAGTTTTACATTTACGTTTCAATAATGGTATGATGGTTACCTGTTCGAAGGATCGCTCAATTGCAGTCTGGGATATGACATCGCCCAGTGAGATAACATTGAGGCGTGTTCTTGTAGGTCATCGAGCAGCCGTTAATGTGGTTGATTTTGATGAAAAGTATATTGTTTCGGCAAGTGGAGATCGAACCATAAAGGTTTGGTCTACATCAAGCTGTGAATTTGTACGCACACTCAACGGTCACAAACGTGGTATTGCATGTCTTCAATACCGTGATCGTTTGGTCGTCAGTGGTAGCTCGGATAATTCTATAAGGTTTGCTGAATTACTTTGTATAGAACTTATATACAAATTTTTAATTTTTGCTTATTTCGCAGATTATGGGACATTGAGTGCGGAGCTTGCCTGCGTGTTCTCGAAGGACACGAAGAATTAGTACGTTGCATACGATTCGATTCGAAACGAATCGTTAGTGGTGCTTATGATGGTAAAATCAAAGTGTGGGATCTTGTTGCCGCGCTAGATCCGCGTGCTCAAGCGAATGCACTTTGCCTTAACACATTGGTGGTAAGCTTTAATTTCTTGCTGACAAATGTTATTCCTTCATTGTTTATTGATTAGTATGTTTTGTTTATAAATTGTGCGTCATTTTTTTTTTAATCCGAAAAACCATAAAATACTGTATAAGAGTAGAGTATTGAGTAGTACTAGAAAAATATGTTGGAAGACTACTAAAAGTATAATATGTGTACTTTTTACTACAATTAAAGTATTTGGTTGTTGAAGAATCTAGTTCCTCTTCGGCTATTTCAGTCACTTTATGTGTAATGAAACTAATATAAAAATTAATTTTCGATCTTACCAAGCTAAACATATTTTAATAAAAAAGTGTTTATGTTAAGTGAACATCAGCTTCACTCCAACAAAGAGAACTTTGTTCTGATTAAAACAGAGACTTATTTTTTGGCCTTGGTTTTCCGTAATACCTTTGGTTTAATGGCTAGTGCGTTGGACTGTAATGTCAAAGGTCTGGCTTCGTTTCCCAGCACTTAAACACACAAATGTTTTTTTCAAGAGTACTGCCTCTTGCGATGAAGAGAAACATCATCAATGTATAGTAATAATAATGTTCTATATTCAAATAAGCCCATAATATGGTTACAGCTTCATTCTTTTTAATTAAAGAAATGTGTAATTATTATAAAATTGCATTTACTAATAGTTATTTTGCAAATATATACATACACCGCAACGAAATTTAACGAAATGAAAACCATTTATCTGTCTATCTATCTATATCCCGTAACGTATTATAAACTTAACATTCATACAAACAAAATAACTATTGACTCACAATTTTTGCTGGTTAAAGCAGGCAATTACTTTTTCTTTTTATTTTATCTTCTCTGGAACTACAAAATGAATAATCGTTTAAAAATCACATTCTCTTAAGGAGCACACTGGTCGGGTATTCCGTTTACAATTCGATGAATTCCAAATTGTAAGCAGCTCTCACGATGATACAATATTGATTTGGGATTTCCTCAATTTTACACCCAATGAAACCGCAACATGCCGGACTCCATCACGTAAATATCTATTTTAATGTATAATATTCCTACAGTTTTGATATAATATTTTTTCTTTTTTTTCTAACAGCCGCTCTAATGGAACACTAATAACGAACAAAAAATGTAAAACAAACATAGATGTCTACCAACAATTTAAAATATACGCAAAAAGAGATCAACGAGACGCGCAATACACGAAAAGAAATTCAAAAAAATCAATTAATCGTAAAAATAAACAAAATTAAAAAAAAAAATATCTTATAGGCTTAGACCACACTAGGATTTTCAGCTTTGTTTTTTCCGCCAAAATTGTAACAACGGCAATTATTATGTATAGATCTCAAGAAATTCTCTTATTAATTTTGATGGAACCTTTAACAAATGTATTTATTTGAAGAGGCCTTGGATCTCTGAGACCTCAATAATATAAAGATTCAAGCGTTTCCGATTGTAGAAAAAATAGTAGATTATTTATTACATTTTGACATGCGGAAAATATTTTTTTTTGTTTTCGTATAAAAATATTTTTAGGCATAAAGAGAAGAAATGAAACAATAAAATTCCATTCGAACAAAAATTGTTTTCTTATTATATACATATTATATAAAAGTTTCCAGCGAAGTTAAATACCTGCTTTTATGGTTCAGAATGTACACCGCAAATTAAAAAAAAAAAACAGAAATTGCAATACAAAAATAAAACTTAACTGAAAACACTGATGTGGTCTAAGCTTTTTTTTTGTGGTTGTGGTACAGAAAGATACGTACATATGTACATAGTTATATCAAAATAGCACTGAGATTCTTACTTTCTAAACTAAGGAGCATATCCGCTAATAGTTGGTTCATCCAAGTAGCCAGAATCACCTATGTAACACCCTAAATTCGTTAAATTATTATTTTATATTATTCCTGTATATTTTTTGTGACCCGACCCTGCAGATACAATTATCTTGGTGTCTAGCTAGTATGTTAAAAAACATTCGATATTAGCAATAAGATTCTTACAGCTTCAACATTAACACCCTTCTAAAAATGTTGAGAAAGATGTATCCCAAAAGATGTATGTACATAATAAGTGAATTTTTTTGTTCAGCATATTTTTATTTGCCAAACTAGGTTTTTGAATACCACGCCTATTCTCCAATAAACATATGTAAGTGGTAGAAAATTTGAATATCGGTTCGAATTAAAAAAAATTGTTTTCAGTGCAAAATAAGGAAGAAAAAAAATAAAAAGTTAATCATCTCTTATAAAAAGGGTATGGATTGGCCATTGGCGAACTGTTTTAAAAATATGTGTATCTAAAGCGAATAGGAAATGTTTGGTAAAACTCTTCAACAAGGGTCAATTTGGCGAACAAATATCTCAATTTGCTTTCGATTGTAAGAAATTATTGGTAGAAATATGCAATTCAATTTTGCTAAAAAAATGCAAACTTGGAAAAATATTTAATTTGGAGCAAATACTCAAACTGGGGCCCTAGCACGTAACTTGATACGATCGAGTTAGGTCGATACAATCGAGAACAGGTAGTTCTTTCTTATGATCAGCCGACTGTTTTCGATTCGATTGAATCAAATAAGGAACTCCCTATACTCGATTACATTTACTAGACTCGATTTTATCAAGTTACGTGCTGGCACCCCTGTTTTCTTTCTAATCAATCTAATGCAGACCCTGCCCCTCTGAATACATGATTGTATTATTAGTCTTGTAGTTTAGCTGGTATATTTGTAAGGCAATGGCTGTACAAGATTTAGTAGCTGCCTTAAGAAGGGGGGGGGGGGGGGGGCTATTCCGGTTCTTAGGTAAACCGATGAACAAAATTTTCACCGATAAATATGATTTTGCGATCATCGTATGATTAAGGTAATAAGTGCTGCAAACTCTTTAAAACATGTGTAAGTGTGGCAGAAGAGCCATAGACGAACAAAAAAGTTGTTTGATTGAATTTTTAAAAATTAATCTAGTACACGATAGGTAAGTATTTTATATTTTTTGTTGATAAAATGAAATATATATACAGGGTGGACCATCTAGTGGTTTCCTTTTAAATCATAGGTTATTTTCACAATGACAGCTGTTTCTCGCTCGAAATCTTGACAGAAAGTCAGTATCAAATATCAACGGAACGAAATGAGTAGCTTTACGCTTGAACAATGTTAAGAAATATATTGAAAACTTATTTCCAAATTGAGTGCTCTGTAACCCCAACCATGCGTTTTTAGAAAAGAAGTTTTGGCCGAATTGAGTCTCCCACCGCGCCTGCTGTACGCAAGTATGTGCAAAAAGTTCTTGAGACTAGTATGCTAGTGGATAACACTCATGGTCCCCGTCGCCCATAGACGAGAATGTGGCTGCTGTAGTCGAGAGTGTGAGACTCAATTCACGAACATCAACTCGCCATCGATCTCAACATTTGACGCACTAGCCTGAGGAGAATTCCGCACAAAAATATCGTATTATTCGGTTACAAGGTCTAATTGACTTAGTAATTGAAGGCGCGACGGTGTGTTCCATAATTAATGGGAAGTTTTGCACTTATAAAGCCATAATACATGGAAAATATTTTATTCAGTTCATTTTATTGCATTTTTAAAAAGAAACTTATATTTTACTCTGTGCATTCCATTGACGGTGGAAAAACCAGGGATTACATTGCACCCCTTCGTCTTCCACCATTAATGTAAACACTACTAAAATCTATAAACTCAAATACTTCGTTTGTAGTTTTATTCAATGAATTTTTTAATATCATTTTAATACAAACATGCTACCATTGTTTAACTTAGAATTATATTTGAAGAAAATATTGATTCACTATTGAATTTCGAGTTCTTTTCACTTTATATAGAAGTGAGAAAAGAGGCAGAGAAACTCGAACCTTCATTTAAATATTATCAAGCACTGCACATGCATTTATTATTTTTTCAGGACTATAATAGATTATAGGTATCTCACATTTCTTCCCAATATTCTCATCTTTAAACTGAAGAAAAAAAATGTTATTAGGTATCCTATATATGGTATAAAACACTACCAATTAACTATTAGAGTTTCTGAGCACTTAATACAACATGAAATAAAATAGAATTCCTCCCAAATTACAAAAGGGATAAATGGTCTAGTATCATTGTAAAAGTGTAACAATTTCTTGCAATCCATTATTTTCCCTTATTTTCTTCAATCAAGCTTGCGAGATTATTTAAGAAAAACTCCAAATAACTTCGGGTCGTTGAATTCCTCGACAACTCAAAGGGATGATGTTCATTCATCAAATGGTTAAAATATGTAAAGCCCAAAATAGAAAGTCGGTTTTATGGCAAATAGCATCACTAATATTTAAAAAAAAAAATCAACCAAAATGTAGACCATACCTAGAATAATATACAAATTTTGTTTGTTAAAAACGTTAGAGCTTTTTTCAAAATACATTTTCTTATAGCGTTTTCGTTTGGTAATCCGGAAGAACCTTTCGGAACTCCGACTCGGAATGCCAAACGAACAAGTTGCAACATTTGTTTGGTTCTGAAGTTTTTGTTTCGTTGCATTTGTGAAACGTCAAATGCAGATGGCAGATTAAAGTGGTTTTTATTTTCCATGATTTATTTTGTATCACCCGAAGTATGTTTTGGAATCAACTTTATCAAGTTCTTGTCGGCATAGACACCAAGATTAGTCATCTCCAAGAAATTTCTATAAATAAATGGACCAAGCAATCCTGTTATTACTGTCAATCAATTGATCATCTCCCCCAATATATTCGCATAGAAACGGTGGTTCATACTCACTTTTATCCACTTTTTATTGAAACACCGCACCACAAATAAAATGCAGCTAAAAGCTTAACACTGCTTGGTGGCCTGTTAACACATTGCTTAAAAATTTATTGAAAAATCCCATGAGCAAAATAGCGGTGATCCAATTAGCACTGAACTACGCGTTTTGATACAACTCGTTTAATATGGATGAAAAAAGATTAGGTAATAGACATTATCTAAACCCGAAAAAAAATATTTGCCGAAGTCATCTAGATTATGCACCCTAGGCAGCTTACAGAATAATACTGTGTGATTCTCCTACCGTGCTTCTGCCTCCTTGTGGTCTAAGAAATTTAACAGATTCCGTTTAAGAGCAATTTCGTAGTGATACGAATAAAGATCAAGTCATTTATTTCGTCAAAGGAAGCATTTTTAAATGATTCAGCTCTCATTCTGATCAGAGCAGGACAGATGAAATGCTGGTCCCAACTGTGAGTATTTGGAGAAATACCCTGTTCCCCGCACGTCCTCCTATATTCCAGTACAATTTACTATTGCCTTCGTCTGATTTGATAACTGATTAATTGGTTAAAGGGGGGAGTGCTGAATCTTTTACCATTGAGCTATGTATAAAGAGCTAAACTAAGCCTGACAAGTTCGTCCTCCCGTTCATTTTTCTTTATTCCATTATGAACGGGACCCAGATCACTGCATTGTTGGACCAATTTAGAGGATAATGTGCCGAATCAATGGCCCTAACAGTAGTCTGATTTTGAGACTTGTTGTATTTCGGTTCTGATTCGAAAATTCTTTTAGTATTTTGAATTCTATTTGCAGGTAGTTCTAACTTCAAAGACACTTGTAATTTTGGTTAGCCGAAAATAGTAAATCAGAACAGATTCCTGAATCAACACCACACTCCATCTTTTAGCCATACGCAAAAATAATTGTCAGTCTCTCTTCACGACGTCATCATCTTAATTCATTCTGGATGGAAATAAAATTTCGAAATCATTGCAGAGGCTCATTTTAGAACAGGTGTAAACTAATACTAAAGCCATTTTGCGTGACAGAGTTCGCGAATGATAATTCTTCCATGATTGTTTTCTCTCACGATAGTTTATCACGATACATTTCCCACATGATATATTTCTGGGAAGGTTTTCTCATGTGATTATATACTTTTTGGAAAAGTGAGTATGTTTTTAAAATTAAATTGTTCGGCAAATAAGTTTTTCAAATTTGGCTTTCATTCCCCTTCTATAAATATATTAAACATAATTCATAGCTTATGGAAAGTCTATAAATCTAAGCACAACCCATAAAGGATAAATCATTAAGCGCCAAGAGACTTGTTTATTTGGGACAAAAAACCTCACTTTAGACCTATTATACAATACCAGCTTCTGGTAGAATAACATATATTTAATAATAATTTTCCAAGTGCAAAATAGACAGACACGTAATAATTGCAGAAAATAATAACGTTCTCGACTTCTTAGGCTAGCCGCACACTAGCAATTTTTAGTTGCGAAACTTTTTGGTTACTTATAGAAAACAGATTAACTGTTTGGTTAAATGTCGGTGAATTTGCAGATAATTATATGTTCAATAAAATGGCGAACTTATTTTAGGCAATCGTTTAGTTTGTGTCAAAACACAAACTTTTTAGTTGCTCCAACCAAGCAGTTTCGCAACTAAAAATTGCTAGTGCGCGGCTAGCCTTAGTGTCTACTTTCCGTGTGTTCGCTTAAAACCAGATAGGGAGCGCCGACACAACGCTATTTGTAAGGAATATCTTGTAATATATATAATTCTTCTGTGAGTGTGTATGTCACTGAACTTCTCTTAAACGACTGGACCGATTTTGATGAAATTTTTTGTGTGTGTTCAAGGGGATCTGAGAATGGTTTAGATTCACAATTAAAAAAAAAAATATTCGTAGTTAGCAACGCGAGCACGGGCGGCTAGTATTATTATAAGAAGCGACATTTTATTCGCGATTACACTCATTATTTCACGGGTCAGGGTACACCAAAGTAAGCCTTTTTTTAAATCCTTAGTATATGATATAAAAATTCGAGATAGGGCCTTACTGAGAAAACGATTTTTTTCTTAGAATATACCCAAGAATCACTCCCTAAATTATTATGCCCAAATTAAGGGACAACCTGTATATAGAATATTGATTGTTTTACAATTTTCAATAAATATATTGCTGATCTTAATTGGTTAGTTGACTAAAACGAACAGGGCTAGTATCGCGTAAGACTAAAGCGATCGTTGAATAATTGTTTGACGTTTTTACAATCCCTCTCTCTATATTTTTTTTATTGATATGATAAAGGCAGCTATAGTCAAAACGACTATCAATTATTGAGCGATCACTTTAGTCTTACGCGATACGAGCCCAGTACATGTAACGATTTAAAAATGAACTATAATCATTTTATATTTTGGAAACAAATTTAAAACCTTTATTAAAATATCGATTAGGATTATATTTTTATTATATCTTTATAATAGTTATTTTGTTTGGTTGTTGTTATTCTAATTCTTAAAATTAAAAGGAAAACTTATAAAACAAAAAGCAAAGTAGATGCTCATAAAATCATTTTTTAGAAACAAAAATAAGTAAGAGTGGAACACAACAACATGCATAATTAAGATTTCATCCGTTTATAATAAACAAAAGTACTCAAATAAGGCATGCTTATCAAGGCTCGACCGACAGCTTGTATGATATTTATTATTCTGCAAGTTGTAATACACCACTCGGGATATCTTTCAAATTGCTTTCTTTTTAATTTTCAAAACTGCGCATAAATTTTACCTTATGACTTTCTTAAACGAATTGTGTGTTTCTATGATATTCGGGGCTAACGTTGACGAAATTTGACATGCTGAAATATTGGCCACTGTTTCTCACCAAAAATTTAAGAAAATCATTCAAATGACCAAGCAACATTTGCAAAGATTTATCATCTAATGTGGTAAATGCCAACATAGATCCCAGCTTCACAAACAATCGTAAGAGATGGAATGCTCCATACAACTTTGACATTGGGACATCCACGTTTTGTCTAAGTATTTCAGCGTATTGGGGTCTTTCGAATTTATACAGCAGCTGAGATCCAAGCATTACGTTGAAATATTCAACTAAGCCGTTGGCAACATCATTAACGGCCACCTCTTTCGATGGATTTGATGACTTCGACGCTTTTTTGAAGGTAATATATGAGTCTATGATTTCCTGGACTGATATCTTTGCTGGTATGTCAAGTAGTTTGTGTTGGCGGGTGACTGCATCCCAGTCGTCCACTAGACATGGTTTGAGTTCATCTGGAATTTTGATTTTGACCTCGACTTTTGAGAGGAACTGCTCTTCGTTTTCAACAGACATATCGATTCGCAAACGTTTTTTTTTATTTGAATCAAAATCTGTTCCGGACGAGACGATTGGAATTTGTGTAGCAGGAGAGTTATTTGTTGCCGTAGTTAATGGCGTTGTTGCATTGCTACTGATAGTGGGTGTGGGTCCAGGAGCAGGTGCATTTGGGATTGTACTTGTGGCAGCCGCTGTTGCTACTGGTTTTGACCGACGACTGGATGTTGTAGGGGCTACTAGTGGCGTGCTTACTTCTTTGGATGGTGTTGAAGCTCTTGATTCGCTTCCATCTTTCGGTGTACAAGCACCCGAACTGCTGCTTACTACAGCACCGTTGTCGCTTTTTTTCCCCTTGGGAGTTGCTTAAATAAAAAAAGAACGTTGAGATAAATATGTATTTGTAAATACATACATATGCATGTACAAATATAAAATACATTTTTAAACTTTAAAAGGAATATTTGTGTGTAGTAATTGAATCAAGGGCTTAACAATAAAACAAACAATAAAAATATATCCGATATATTCAGGCTAAAGGAGTTAGCTACGAGGCGAGGCATTGTAGATTGTAGTATTCAATGCGCAATTCCCACATATTGATGATTGTAAATGCAGATCAAACACGTTAACCAAATTTTGATTTACATAAGGTAACCACTTAGTAATATAGAAGTTTGAACGTTAAGGGGGGCAACTAGCACTTTATATACAAGGCACGAATGCGCATATCCTGACCTTCGTCAAACAAGATACAAATGTGGGGAGATTTGATTGTTAAGCTAAAATCGCAGGAAATTAGCATCTTTATCTTTACCGATCGAGGCTCAAGTAATCTGCTTTATGGTAAAACATTAATTACAAAAAAAATCAGTTAAGTAGTTCAATGTCCTTCGCACCAAATATTGAGTAGAAAAACTACCAAACAGCCATCAGGGATGACATCTCTGATAATTATAATAGGTGCATGTTCGAGCTCTAGGCAGCATTTGTTTGTATTTACAAAATGATAGCCAGGTGCGAGTGTTGTGCCTCCATCATAAAATAGAACAAAGCAATTCATTAAGGAACCGAAAAATTGGAGATAATAGTTTTGATATCAGAACTCAATGTGAGACTAGCCACATTTGCCATAGCTGTGCGACTTATGGGTCATCTTTTAAATGCTTACCTTTCTTATTTCTTCCAGCCGATGAAGAGTGTTGCTTGGACACCTCCTTCTGCCTCTGTACATTTGCTTCATTGTATTTGAGAACTCGGTTTTCGGGCACCCATTCATCCCAACTAGATTTCGGGACAAAAAGAATGATTTGATAATTTCGTTAGCGCAAACAGGTGTTCAGCATTAATTCCTTACTTTTTATTCCACCCGGCATAATGAATGTAATATTTTACTTGTTTATCTTTTGTAATTGTGCTTTTGAGAGCCTTCGCTTCATAAATGAGTGGTCCATGAAAACACAGTACTTTTTCACCTACATAAAATATAAACCATACAAATTATATTTGGAATATTTTGCTTATTTTAAGTTCACCTTCAGAAAACTTTAATTTTGGTGTCATATCACTGGCAGATGATTTATCAAATATTTTGTTTTGTATAGATGACAAAAAAATAAGAAATCTTGATAAACCTCTTTAGAAAAAAATTTTCTCCCATAAATGAAAATTTTGTGACAAAAATAATTTGGCGCTGTACTGGAAATTGTTTGTTTATACAACTATCTCTTTTTGTCTTTAAAATACCCTACCAGCCACAGGGGTGCCATTTCGAGGGAAATTATTAAACGTTAATAAAAGAAAACTAGAATAATGGTCTTGTTTAGCAACAATTCAATTTAATATTGGATACCTATTCTAAAGAATACTTGGTGAAAATTTCAAATTACTAATCAGACATGAGAGGTACTTTAAAGGTGGTGTATCTCTATTGAATTAAAATCAAATCGAAAATAAGTAAAAAAGAATTATAAGTTTAATTTTTGACAAGAGTTAGGTAAGTATTTGAAAATGTCCAGAACATCATCAAAGCTCCAGCAATTTTGTGAGTTATGACCTTTGAGTATATATAATATGGAGGGCTCGTTCCTATCCCTAATGCATTGTAGTACTTGAAGTTGTGATAGGGGTCGCTGTCTCACTTTCTGTAAGTTGAGGATACACCGTATCCTCCAATTTGTGCTTACCTTCTCCTCGCATATAGTTCTCCGTCACATGTGATATGAAGCACTTGGTAATAACTTTGTCTTACACAAATTTGAGTAGCGCCCCCTATGATAGTCACGCATTTGGAATAGAAACGAGCCCTCCATATTATATATACTCAAAGGTTATGACCTGTTCTGAAGATCACAATTTCGATTTTTCTTGTCACTCTCACAGGTTGTGTGTGGGGGAGATTATGAAAAGTCACAAAAGCAATCACCTATTCTTGTCGTTGTAGGTATCCGTGATTTTGGGGGAAAATCGGGCTGTAAATGTGTGAAAATGTCAAAATATAGTCTAAGGCTAGGCGAGCACATTCAATTTTTAGTTGCGCAACTGCTTGGTTCCAGCAACTAAAAAGTTTCAGGCGAATCTATAAACAAATCTTAAAGGTTACTTAACTTTAAAATACCTCTAAGTAGCTCTTAAGTATGAAATCGGTATCTATAATCAATTTTCACATTTAAGTAACGTTACTTAAAGGCCTCTTAACTTAAACGCCATCAACCGCGTTTAAGGGTCACTTAAAGGCATTTTAAAATGTATTTTGACATATCGATTGTCATCTTTGAAATTTTGAAGTTTCAAATTGTGAGTTTGTAGGTATTGTTTGTTGTGATGTTATATTAGAACTATAAAGTGCAACGATTTAAGAAACATAAAATTTGTATTGATTAAAGTATGTGTACGCGCAAAGAAATTTCGTCCGCGCTTCCTTCTTAGCCTTTGAAGTGTTTGTATCGACACTTTCTTCCTCGTTGTTGGAAGAGAATAGGCGTTTTCCTAAATGCAGTGTTGCAGCGCATCGTGGATTTTGATGCCCTTGCAACGTTTTTCTTCACTCTGAAATTTACTTTTACAATTCATTAAAAAAAACTCTAAAATTTAGAATTCGTATTTAATAACGTTATTTTATTGAAGCAAGTTAATAAAAAAAGCATCAAAATTCATGATGCGCTGCAACACTGCATTTAGGAAAACGCCCAATCTGTGCATAAAATAATTCTGTTTTGTAGTGTATTATTGCAAATTCTAAAATAAAAAAGTTTCCTTGTAGGAGGCATCCCAATTTTCAGATCTTTTTTCTTTTATTTGTGGCGGCGGGTGCGGGTGTGTCTTACAGCCCGATTCTCCCCCTTGTGAGGAGTCACAAGTCACAAGCTCTTGTGACTATTCCTTGTGAGGATTGTTGTGACTCGATAACATTTTGGTATTCTCCCCCTAATCGTCACAAGAAAGCTCACAACGAAACTCACCACAGCATGGTGAGATTTTTAAGTGTCATTATTTAAACAGCTGATTATTGAAGACGAAAAAATTTCTTTATAAATGTATTGTTTTGGAGAGCGAATGGATCATTTGTATCTTTCAGAGTTTTTAAATGCCGTCGGCGCTGCAAATTTTTTGATACTATTAGTTTTTTAAAAAAATGTTTGTTTATGTAAAAATGTTATTTTTCATTTTCGTGGGAAAAATCAGCAATTATATTCACTAGAACAAAGTCCACTTCCATTTTTGTGTACTCACAATTATTCACAAATCTAGAAAATTTTCCTACAAAATATACTGAATGTCAGTCCAAGAAACTTAAAAATTTATGAGTTGTGACCTGCTCTGAAGGAGATCACAGTTTCGATTGTTTTTGTGACTCTCACAAGTTGTGACTGAGCGGCAGAATCCGAAAAAGTCACAAAATCAATTTCACCTCTTCTTGTGACTTGTGAGGTATCACTGACTTTGGGGAGAATCGGCCTGTTAGATAGCCATTTTTTTTTGATTTCACAGATAAAAAAATGTGTCTTCCAATTATTTACTGAAAGAAGGTGTCACAAAACAGCTGTGTTGTATAAAATGAAGCAGCATTTGTTTTTTTTCTGTACTAGATTTTCACATTCTTTTACGTTACGTGACACAACCATTGTTTAGTTAAGTACCAATGAAAAATCGATTATAGATACGAATTGAAGTTTCGTCATTTAAAGCCAAATTAAATATTTAAGTATGCTTAATTAAATAACCTCTAAGATGCAGTTTAAGAAAATCTTATAGATACGGCTGTTTGTGTTTTGACACAAACTAAAAGATTGCCTAAAATGAGTTCGCTATTTTGTGTAACATATAATCATATGCAACTGTGCGGACATTCAACCAAATAGTTCATCTGTTTTCTATAAGCAACCAAGCAGTTGCGCAACTCAAAATTGAATGTGCGCGTCTGGCCTAACCTAGTCTATACGGACTAAGCTAAGTCCAGGGGCCAAATTTACCGCATCAGTTATCGAGTAATAGTGACTGAATTATGTGAGTTTCGCATTACCGCTTACGTCATCCAGCAATCGATTATTTTAATTTGACATTTTCATTCGATCGCTGATGGGACTCACTCATTCGGTCACTGAGATAATTTTCGAGTCTAACCTAATACTACGTTTTCACCAAAAGATAATCTGGGATTTAAGGCAAGAGATTAATGTGGTGTTTTCACCGCACTGAAAGATTAATAAGTTTAACTTTAGCAGCATCTATCAAAATGCGAATTTTGTTTATAAAAAATTTTTATTAAGGGTATTCATGTAACGAGATAATTTTCCGCTTTGTAGAAAGATATAACTTTCCGCAGCATGTTTTCATGAACACCCCCTAAGAAATACTTGCGTAAACGTGGGAAATATTTTGTGAAATGTCAAATTAAAAGTCAGAATCCATACTTCTTTAGTTTACGAGGTTTATTTCTGCACTTTCCGCAGCAAATTTGTGAGATAATTTTATGCGATTTGCAGAAACTTTTTCCCATACAAATTTTGACAGCTCGTTTCTGCGGAGATAAAATTATCTGGTTTACGAGGTTTACGAGAGTTTTCCGCGCTTACATGAATACCCCTATTATAAAATAGAAGTGAGGGAAAGAAAGTTTCATTTGTGCCAAACGATGAAAAATCATCGAGATAGCTTAGCACGGTATGGATGTTAGGTCAGTTCGAACTTCGACCGATTGATCCTATGAAGATTTATAAGAGATTTATTTCTAATCTACTAGATTTACGAAATAAATTTGTACGGTAAATCTTCGAGTTTTAAAGAAGATTTATGGTAAATCCACTTAAATCCCGGATTTACTCTTGGTGAAAACGTAGTATAAGTCGTGATAAGAACGGTGATGCCAAAATTATATTATCTATATGCTATAGACAATTTGTTCAAAAAAGTCAAAAGTTACGTTTTTGGATGCTAGTTGGTTCTAGTCCTAATAGAGCTGACAAATGCCATAGCGTGTCGTTTTTTTCTACAATTCTTTATGGACTTGCAAGAAAACACGGCTTATATTGCTCGTTTGGCCAATTCCTTCCCTATGGTGTTTTTTGTATTTACCTCATATATGTCGATGTGTTTGTGATTTATTTCTGTTTCATCTTTTCGTTCCTTCTTTTTCTGTTGCCCTTCATTCACGCGAGGCTAAACACGCGCCGTGTAATACCGGACTAATTCTCATTGGTAATTCTGACATATAGAGTAAATAATCCCAATCAATCTTTAATATGTGGTTCTGTTATCTATTTTGACAGTTTTAAAATTGCTTCCCTTAAACTAATTTATTATGTCTTTTGTGGATAAATTTCAGATACTTTTAAGAAAAAAATCATTTAAATATGGATTGCCGTTTGTTATTTGCATCATTGGTGGATCATTCCTTCTTAAAGAATTCTCCCAGTTAAGGTATAACAGAAAAAGTAATCATCTGCTGAATTTGTCATTCTCTAACACCCCACAAATAGATATACATATACAAAAAAACAACCAGTGAATCCTGAAGATATGAAAAAATTTGGAGTATCTATGAAATTACCTAAGGATGTCACTATCGAAAGCGAGTTTGAAAAAATAAAATCAATAGACATTGATAACTGGGAAAATAAGCGCGGTCCAAGACCCTGGGAAGAATAAGAGTTGTCGCCAGTTATATAACTACTTTGATAAGGTTTATTGTGATAAATTAGTAATAAACAAATACAAAATGTAATTATTCCTAGTTCTTCCTCTTGATTTATGCCTGGATTGTGAAGTTAGTGTTGTATGCCTGTAGATTAGGCAACCTCAAAATGCAATTTTGTACCAATAAACCAATTTCCAATCAGTTTTGGTATAAAAACGAAACGTCGTAAGATTTTATTTATTCAATATTTTATGCATTCGATTAACCTAACGGGTTCGTTTTGCTCAATATATTATATATTGACCAATCGATTATCCGTATTTCATTATGTTAGCCGTGTTGTTTATTTATAAATTGAATTCATTTAAAAAATTGTCCTAAAAAAGAGACATTTTTAAGTTTTTGATTCCTACTCTTAAATAGTACGGACAATGTAAGGTTCATATCCATATCCGACAAACTAAATTTTTACATGACAAAAAATATCTACTATTATGTCCCAAAGCCGTAGAGGCCCACATTTGTGGGCGAATTTGCTTGCAGCACAGTTTGCCGTTAATTTGATGCTACTAGAAAATTGACACGACTCCTTCTGTACTTGAGAGCGTGAACGATTTTATGGGAGTGCAGTTGCTAGAGTACGAAAACATCTTACATTCACAAATTCGCTGGCCCTGATAGTATCCTTCTTATTGTTCTAAAGAGGTTCTTCAACGCTGGCAAAACTACTGCATAAGCTTTGCGATCTGTCCTACTCTACAGAGTTTATGGAAAACAGCATTTGTCCAGCTTGCCCATAAAAAGGCGAATCATCCTCTCCCTCTAACTAACGTCCAATTTCCAAGGTCATAGAAACGCTGTTCAATTTTCAGCTTAAGAAAAATCTTGAGGAACTAAAGCTTCTTAATGACTGGCAGTATGACCTTCGTAGCAATAGCTCCACGGGTGATCTCATGGTTTACTTACCGAACAGTGGAACAAATATTTACATCGTTTTGGAGAAAGTAAGATTATTGCACTTTATATTCCAAAGGCATTTGATAGTATGGCATCAAGCTCTCTTATCGAAAATGTGTGCATTTGGTATTGATGAATCTCTTCTTCGTTGGATTAGAAATAGTATTGGACGGTTTCAAACGGCATCCCAAATAAATTGACACGACTATGTAGGTTGACCATGACCAACGTAACAAGCCAAGTAAAAATAGCCGGATTGCTATCCAGACCAATCAACATCTTTAATGGACTCCGACAAGGGGACGGTTTGGCCTGCCTCCTCTTCAACCTGGCGTTGGAGAAAGCAATCCGTGACTCTGGCACGGCAACAAGAGGGACCATCGTCAACAGGTCCAGCCAGTTACTGGCTTACGCAGACGACATCGACATCATCGGAAGAACCGAACAAGCTGTACACGATTCCTTCATCCAGATCGAGCAGGCGGTACAAAATCTGGGGCTGCACATTAGTGAAGGTAAAACAAAGTACATGGTGGCGTCGAATGCGAGAGGAACAGTTGGTCAAACAATCAAGGTTGCGGAGCACGAATTTGAAGTGGTGCAATCCTTTAAATACCTTGGGTCAATAGTAGCAGCCGATAACAATATAGAAGAAGAAATACGCGGGCGGCTTCTCAAATCCAACAGAGCCTACTATAGTCTGTCAAAGCTCTTCAAATCCAGAAATCTCACCATAACTTCAAAACTGCTGCTGTACAGGACCATGGTCCTGCCAGTACTCACATATGGATCCGAGACTTGGGTGCTTAGCAAAAGGCACTCCGACCTCTTAGCTGCGTTCGAGAGAAAAGTCTTAAGGAGAATCGTTGGCCCCGTATGTGAGGAAGGACGATTCCGGAGACGGTACAATCATGAACTGTACGCAATCTACCTTGAAGCAGATATCGTGACAAAAATTAAGCTCGGTAGACTCCGGTGGGCAGGGCACCTAGCTCGCATGAGCGAAGAGGAACCTGCTCGGAAAGTTCTTTGTGGTACATTCTATGGTTGACGACAGCGTGGTAGACCATGCTTGCGCTGGAAAAATGGCGTAGACCAGGACGCCCGAAGCCTTGGAGTGCGCAACTGGATGGCGTCGGGGGGGGGGGGGGGGGGGGGGGTGGTGGGGAGCATTCACTAATCTAGTCACTACGTAGTCAAAAATTCAACTAGCTTTGTGAATGCAAAATTGCATCACAAAGCTAGTCAATTCAAACTGTCATATTGATAATGACAGATGTAAACATACAAAATAAGAAGAATTGTGTTTTGAGAACATTAAATAAATTTTTTTTACAGTTTAAATTAAATAACATCAAATATAAGATATGATAAGATAAGATAAGATAAGACGGATTCAAGTCTGAAGCCCACAATATATAAATATATAAATGCTGGTGTGCCCTAGGGCTCCGTTTTGTCCCCAACCCTCTTCCTCATTTTTATTAATGATCTCCTGTCTGTAACTTCTAATCCCATTAATTGTTTCGCTGACGATAGTACTTTTAGCTTTTCATATTCATTTTCATACTCACATCCCTCCTCTTCGGATGTGGAACTATGCAACGCGAAAATATGTTAAGTTCATTAAATCACGACCTAAACAGCATTGTACAATGGGGAATAAGAAACCGCGTCGAATTTAATGCTTCGAAAACTCAATGCTGTCTTGTATCGTTAAAGCGTGATATACCCCCCTTGCCACTATCTATGAGTAGCACTTGCATCAACGAAACTGAACATCTCGATATTCTCGGTATGTTCATCACGAACCACCTCTTGTGGAACGATCACATACGCGATGTTGCCAAAAATGCCGCAAGATGTTTGGGTTTTCTGAGACGGTGCAAGAAATTCTTCTCTCCCTCTGATCTGGCTAAACCTATAAAACCTATATAATATGTCCAAAACTTGAGTATAACTCCCATCTTTGGGCTGGTGCCCCAGTAACTTACTTAAGTCTCTTGGACAGTATTCAAAGAAGAGCTTTTAAAATGATTGGTGACATCATTGGCTAATTTACGTCACTCCAACATCATCTATCTAGTGAAATAGCCAGTTGCATTCCTCTCTTAAACAATTCAACCGTAATACTCGCACTTCTAGGAATGCCCATCAATTTACCCTCGAGCCCAACTTCGGTTGTACTGTGAAGTACAGAGATTCGTTTTTTAGCCGTACTACGTAAATGTGGAATTTCTTACCATGCTCTGTCTTCCCAGTCATTGCAATGTTCAAGAATTCAAAACCAATGTACACCGACAACTCCTTTCTAACACTTCCCTTTTTTCCTAATGCTCACGCTGTGTCTCTGACATATTAAGGGTATACAAAAAACCTTTGAGTGTGTGCTAATTATAAAAAAAAAATACTTATTTGTTTAATAATTTCACTTCGAAAATATCTTCCACCAAAAATTAAATTTGCATTTTCAACGAACAGCTGATTGTGAAATGTCAAATTCAATATCCACTAGCTTTGAAGCAGCATTGGAGTTCCGGTAGGTGTCCGAGAGTGCAGACGTGTCGTGGCGTCTGCACTCTCCAAAAAATAAAATTATAACCAAAAATAAAAACGTGGTACGGTTTAAATTAAAATTTTTCCGTTTTTAATATGTCTTTTGACGAAATAATATTCGCTTACACCAAAAGCGAACTTCCTTAACACCCTGAAATAATTTCCAACGCCGGATGGTGCAGTGATTACGCAGAAAAAATAGGATCACTTTAACTTAAAGTGCCAAAAGTTCTAGTGGTAGAATTCTGAATTGTGGAGGAGGACCCGAAAAGGAGAAGCTTAATGCAACCCACCAACGCCATGCATTAAGCAACAGTGTTTTATACAACACAGAAATTGATGACGCCGACACATATGGCACATTTCCAGCAGGAAGCGAACCTGCTCAAAAAAAAATCCGCAACTACAGTTCTGCGGGAATTAGTCTGCCGAACAGCAACTAAACTTCAATCCCGGACCTGGGACTGAAGATACTACTAAACCGGGTGCACTAACTACGTCACCAAAACTGAGAACCAAGTTTTTAAAAAAACTGGTTGCACACCAAACTCATCTTGGCAATCCACCGAGAGTACGGAGGCACAGAACCCAAGCCGCAACAAGATTCAATTCTTTTGACTACTCAGGGCTAGCCCCAGCAACAAGAAGAGGCCATCCCGGCCGAAGCTCCCAACGCAATCCGAGCACGGACGTGGCTCCTAAAGACCAAAACCTTTACAATCTTTAAGTTTTATCACTCAAAACTAAGTGACATTATTGTAACTGATATGTGATAATTTCTTTATTAGGGGTATTCACGATCTAATGCAACAGGTCTAGTATCATTGTAAAAGTGCAAAAGTGTAAAATCTTACAATACTACAACATGTTGTAAGATTGTAAGATTTTACACTTTTGCACTTTTACAATGATACTAGACCTGTTGCATTAGATCGTGAATACCCCTATTATATAATAACAATTGTATATCTAATTTGCATAGTGCGCTATCGCTCTATTTAAAAAAAGAAAGACAAAAAAAAAAAGAAAATACAACACACAAAATGTAAGGTAATCTACCTATACAATGCTCAGATGCATTATCATTTGTAATCGTTTGTATGTCAGTTTGTAAGTTAGGTTAAGAATTGTATGTATTGGTGACAATCGTCACAAGCTAAATATATATATGCTCATGAGCAAGAGCAGTTCAACACTCTAATACATATTATATACCAATTGACCGCCATGAGGCTGTTCATAACACGTAATCGAAAAAGAAGGCAATACATTATAGCCACTTCAGTCTGGGGCCAAATTACCGCATCAGTTATCGAGTAATACGTGACTGAATTATGTGAGTTTGGCATTACCGCTTACGTTATCGAGAAATAAATTACTCCAATTTGACATTTTCATTCGATCACTGATGGGACTCACTCACTCGTCACTGAAGCGGTAATTCGGCCCCATTTAAGCTATCGCTAGAATAAGTATAATAATGTAATCGAAAATTTAAAAGTCTCAATAAAGTTCAATTCAATTCAAATAGCTTTGAAGCAGAAATTTTTACACTACGTTTGAGGGGAAATTTCAACTAAATTGGGCGCATTCACTAACCTAGTCACTACGTAGTCAACTCGTTCTGATTGGTTAAAGACAACTAAAAATTTAGTTGCCATTGCCAGTACTTGCTCGCCTGCGGCTAGCTTTGAGTATATATAATATGGAGGGCTCGTTCCTATCCCTAATGCATTGTAGTACTTGAAGTTGTGATAGGGGTCGCTGTCTCACTTTCTGTAAGTTAAGGATACAGCCGTATCCTCCGATTTGTGCTTACCTTCTCCTCGCATATAGTTCTCCGTCACATGTGATATGAAGCACTCGGCAATAACTTTGTCTTAAGCCTAGTATACAGTTCTACTAAAAAAAAAACCAATACATTTCTTATGGGAGAGTTTTTTCCCGAAAAAAAACTTTTTTCATTTCACCAAACTGTAAACCAAAATCGAAAAAAAAATTATACTCACCACGATTTTTTTTCACGCAAAACAATGTGCATCCCATTGCTTTGACGGAAAAAACTTACAGAAATTTTTTCATGAGAAAAATTTTTTTTTTCACCACTCATTTTTTGTTTTTTTTTTAAAAGAACGGTATACTAGGCTTTATGTGAGAAACAGATTGGCACAGTAACTTCAACAGCAACTTTGACAACCACGTCACTCTTTTTAGAGCCAGTGGTTTTAAATGGCTTTGATTACATTAACACAGCAACTTCGACATCGACATCAACGTTAGACCTAAACCCTAAATTCGCTGTCGCTGTGCAAATGCTACCAACTTTTAAAGTGAAATTCATCAGTATTATCAACACTCAAATGAAAATGTGACAACCATCTTTTTGTTTTGTCTATTTATTTTGGTTTTGACAATGGAAGAATTACTAAAAACAAATTAATTTTAGTACGACAAATTGCAAGTCGTATACATTGATGCAATTTACGTTAATTTTTATCAAATTATGTACGGCAAATTCATTTCGCATTTGAAACTATTTTGATTATATATGCTGTCAAAAACGCTGTTCACGTTGTAATCCATAGAGGAAATATATTACCTAGAGTCACGACCGGTACCCCTCTTGCCTGAAACACCCTCAAATTTTTTTTGAGGTGAGTAAGAGAAAACTCTCTTAAATTCCCTATCCGTGAATACGTGTGAATGGTGGATTAAAATACAAAATGAAGTCAGTAGCTCAAAATTTGAAGTTTTGTTTTTTTTGTGAACATCAAAATGACATTTCTCAAAATAAATATTTTAGACTTGTAAGTAGACCTTCATATTCGTGATAAACTTTAATAGTTATTTGTATACTTATGCTTATGTTAATAACTTAAATTAGAATTAGTTCAACAAAATGCGCAAAACGCAAATAACGAACAGCGAATAGTCTCGTCAGACATTAAGTGCACCTACGAAGACCATTCAACAACACCGACCAGCAGCGGGCATTACAAAAGCAGATTAACTAAATCACCTCCCAAAATAAATCTTACCACCAGCCTAAATCATCCAGAAAGCACCACGATTACAAATGGAGAAGTTGATAGTCATGAGGATACAACCGAAAATAAACATCAGCCAGATAGTTCAACGACAAGTGGTCAACAAAAAGGACAACAACAACTCGATCCAGAAGCACGTAATCCTGGTCCGGAATCAGTCTCATCAGCAGTCACGGATTCATCTTCATCGCCGCTAAATCTACGAACAACACTCCATGATAATCCAGCCAAAAAGCTTGTTGAAATTCTATCGAATCCCAATTCAAATGAAAGTCTATCGGAGCATTCGTTCAATACCTCATCCAGTCATTCCCTGTCACGTTTATCCAAACATACACAGCCAACAGTATGCCTTAGTTCCGAAGAAGAAATCGTCAAGAAAGCTAGAGAGAGAGACTTTATTTCTCTTCTGCCACGTGAACTGGCGCTACAAGTGTTGGCCTATTTGGATCGAACCGATCTTTGTTCTACAAAACCCTAACGTGCTTAGGAATTCTTCAGGCACTGTAAATAACTTTGATAATGGCCGATCAGAAGACAAAATCAGCTTCTATTGATGTTTTGACTGCAATTTGCGAGTTTTCGACATTGGTTGTTCGCAATTACACATTGCAAAAAGTGAGCCGGACGGACGGGGTAAGTGTTGCGAACTAATACAAATATAATAGTTTTAAATGCATGTTTTTTTGTTTTTTTTTTTTTTCTGCAGGAATGAATGCTAGAATATAGCTAGTGAACAAATGTTGACTGATTCCGAACTAAAGAACATGCTCACCGAGAAGGGGGACTTCCTAAATTTCTTTTACAAGAATAGCATTCAAGCCTTAATTGGTAAAATAATTTTTATTTGGTTTATACAAGAAACTAAATTATTGTCTTTATCGACAGCTCCAGTATTAATGAATACCATTGGTGATAGACTACAAAACGAAGATTATCAAATGGTGCAGTTGTTGGGTCTAGTTTTGGACATTCTATCATTCTGTGTAGAACATCACACGTATCACAATAAGAATTTTATTATACAAAAAGATCTCGTCAAGAGAATACTAGAAAAATAAATGCACTTAAAGACACTTAAACGCTTGTCCCGCCTGTTAATGACATCTATCGTTCGAAGCAACAGAAACGATTTTCTAAAATAAAAAAATTGAGAACTGTTGATCAATTGATTTTAAATCTAATTTTAATTTAGCTTTCCTAATTGAAACTTCAATGAATGGATTTGGTGTAAGTATATGCTGCGTACAAGTCAGCTATTTCAAAAAAAGGCAGCAAATGACAACATAGTTCATCGATCACATTCGAAAATATCATGATTTTTCATGAAATTCTTGAAATGGTAGATAAACCATCATGTCATTTCTGAACTAGTTGCTTCATTTTGATGATTGAAACGGTTTTAGTTGTTGATTTTAATCCTCTAAGTGGTTATGAAAACGAAATTTTAATTGTAACAAGAACTTGAAAAAAATTTCATATGGAGGACGTTTTAACAATTTCAATATGAATATGAAAATGTTGAAACGTCTTTGGTATGGAATTTTTTCAATATTCTTATCAGATTTCAAAACGGTTTTCACAATCACCTAGAGGACTTCAATCCACACTCGGAACCGTTTCAATCATCCAAATGAAGCAACTTGTTTAGAAATGACAACATCATTTATCTACCATTTTCAAGAATTTCATGAAAATGTATATGATTTTCTTGGAAATGATCGATACATTATGTTGTCATTTCTAAACTAGTTGCTTCATTTGGAATATTGAAATGGTTTCGAGTGTTGTTTTAAGTCCTCTAAGTAGAACTGGAAATCAACTTTAATTTTATCAAAAACTTCGAAAAATTTGCATATGGGTATCGTTTCAAGAATTTCAAAATGAATATGCAAATGTTGAAACGTCTCTGGCATGAACTTTTTTCGATATTCTTATCAGATTTAAAAACGGTTTTCACAATCACCTAGAGGACTTCAATCCACACTCGGAACCGTTTCAATCATCCAAATGAAGTAACTAGTTTAGAAATGACAACATCATTTATCGACCACTTTCAAGAAAATCACATGATTTTTCATGAAATTCTTGAAAATGGTAGATAGACCAAAAGCTGTCATTTCTGAAGTAGTTGCTTCATTTGGATAGTTCAAACGGTTTTGAGTGTTGATTTGATTCCCCAAAATGGTTCTGAAAACCATTTTCAAATCTGACAAAAATTTCGAAAAAATTCATGCCAGAGACGTTTCAACATTTGCGTATTCATATTGAAATTGCTAAAACGTTCCCCATATGAAAATTTTTCGAAGTTTTTATTAAAATTTAAATTGGTTTTCAGAGTCACTTAAAGGACTAAAATCAACACTCGGAACCGTTTCAATAATCCAAATGAAGCAACTAGTTCAGAAATGCCAACATGGTTTATCGATCACTTTCAAGGAAATCATAGAATTTTTCATGAAATTCTTGAAAATGGTACATAAACCATGTTGTCATTTCCAAACTATTTGCTTCATTTGGATGATTCAAACGGTTTCGAGTATTGATTTAAGTCCTCTAGATGGTTGTGAAAACCATTTTAAAATCTGATAAGAATATCGAAAAAAGTTCATGCCAAAGACGTTTGAACATTTTCATATTCATATTGAAATTGTTAGAACGTTCCTCACATGAACATTTTTCGAAGTTTTTGTTAAAATTAAAATTGGTTGTCAGAACCATTTAGAAGACGTAAATCAACACTCAAGCCCGTTTAAATCATCCTAATGTAGCAAGTCGTTTGAAAATGACAGGATGGTCTGTCTAACATTTTCAAGAAAATCACATGATTTTTCATGAAATTCTTGAAAATGGTAGATAAACCAAGATGTCATTTCTGAATTAGTTGCTTCATGTTTATGATTGAAACGGTTTCGAGTGTTGATTTTAATCCTCTAAGTGGTTCTGAAAACCATTTTTAATTTTAACAAAAACTTCGAAAGATTTTTGTATGAGACACGTTTCAACATTTTCATATTCATATTGAAATTGTGAAAACGGTCCTCATAGGCAAATTTTTCGAAGTTTTTGTTAAAATTAAAATTTGTTTTCAGAACCACTTAGAGGATTAAAATCAACAATCGAAACCGTTTTAATCATAAAAATAAAGTAACTAGTTCAGAAATAAGAGCTTGGTTTATCTACCATTTTCAAGAATTTAAAGAAAAATTAGATTATTTTCTTGAAAGTTGTTTCTAAAAATTATGTTTTTTTAATTATAATGCGCTAGCGTTTTTAGAAACAGCATTTGCTCGATTGATCCTATTTTGAATCCTATCCAATGATTTCTAGAACATATTTCCATAATCCCCACATCAATTCCACTCACAGGTTTAACCGAGTTATTCTATCAAAACTTCAGCACTAACTTGGCTGAAATTTTGGTTATATTCCGGCGGACATCTAGTTAAACGAAATTTTGTTAAACTATCAAGTTGGAAGGCCAATTTAAAAAGGAAGAAAATCAAAAAAGTAAACAAAACATTCTCGAGTATAAAATAGTATTTTTTTTAATCAAGGCATTTTTTGCTTCTTTTTTTTCAACTGAATTGAACTTGAAGTTCAAGGACTAACAATTAAGTTGATTCAAGATCTAATTCGATGATGTTGGCCGATTTTTGTGTTTAGATCTTGTTGAAAGATGCGATATCAACAGATTGGATAAAGTCCTCGAACTCTTGCATCTTTTCTTGCAACAAGTCAATTGAAACCTTGTCATCCTCGATGACGCACATGATTTGCAACTTGTTGAAGCGATAGCCGACTGGAACGAGTTTGGAGGCATCCCATAACTGACCGTCCATCTCGATGGTGCGGACACACTTTTCCATTTCGTCGGTCTCGTCATCCCAAGGCTTCACGTCGAGCAGGATGGACGATTTGGCAATGAGGGCGGGTTTCTTTGATTTCTTGGCAGAGTAGGCGGCTTCGGCGTCTGATCCGAATAGATTTACGTCTATATTGGGTAAACAGAGATTTTTAAATTTAGATGCCAATTGGCAAGAACAGTGACATTCGAACTTACCATCATCGTCTTCAGCTACTGTGGGCTTTAATCCAGAAGTTTGTGAAAGTGCTTGATCGCCCCATGCAGGTCTTTCGGCGGAGGTAAAGGACGCAATGTGTTATACCAACTGCGGTCCTTTTATGCGAATACTATCGGGTTGTTATTTTTGATTACCAAAGTTTGGGTGGCACCTACTGTTTTAGAGTTCTGCTGCTGCTGATGGTGTTGCGGCAGACCTGCAGCCGACGTTATCGTCTTGATGGTGGTGGTGTTGGGCAGCTCGGCCGTGGACACGGCTTGCAGAATGGATGCAGCCTGGCTCTGCGAGGCGATATTGATTGAAGAACTGGTGAAAACTCTCTTTGATGGCATTATGGCAGACGGCAATTCTGTTACATACATCGCACCGAATTGATTTTACTATAAAGTAAAAAAATCGCCAGTACAATGAGTTTTATTAACAAAACTATATCCCAAACGATGTGTAATTAAATAAACTAACGTTCAATTATACTTTTTCACACTTTTCTTTAAGCTTTCTCAAAATTATTCGCATATGAGCGTCTCGTGCGAAATGTCCAAAGTTGACATTACGATGATAGCGAAGACGAAAAAAGTGGGACTCGCAATTCTGTCTATCTGTCTGTTCGACTATAGCCTAAACGGCTCGGCCGATTTTCGTAAAGCTTGGTATGTATCGTTTTTAAATTTCCCCCCCTCAGGGTTTATTTCTTATTTTTAGGACCACTTTAAGGCCGTAATTTTCAAAAAAATGATTTTTTTTAACTTTGAATACACAGTATTATTTTAACTTCTAAAGAGCTTATGCGTCAAGAAATTGACTAAATTCAGCTTTACCGTTTTTAATAAAGTGGAAGCCTCTAATAAATGAAAATGTTTGATTAAAAAAAAATATCAGTGGAAGTTTAAAAAAAAAATTGTAAAATTTTGAAAATGCTATCTACCAAGTTTAAAGAAAATGAGCCGAGCCGTTTAGGCTTTAGTCGAACAGGAAGACAGAATTGCGAGGTGCACTTTTCCGTTTCCTATCATCGTAATGTGTCTAATCAAAATCTTGAGATTGATTTTTTTTTACGAATGCATAACTTACCTATGGACAAAAAGATATAAGTAAAAAAAATTGGGAGTTAAACTTCCGATGCTACAAGGCAAACTGAACTGATGAAAACCGAAAAAGAAGAACAAAGTTATTACATGACCAAAATCTACATAAAAAAATACTACAATGCCCCAAGAGTATTAAAAGCACTTCTAAATCATCGGTTCCACTCGTTCACAATAATACTCCTTTCGTCAGCTCGCAAGAAAAAGCAAATCTGCTTGCAGCGTAGTTTGCTGCAAATTCAACTTTGCTACATAGTGTTATGACTCCCCCTGACTGTCGCAAGAGTTCTTCCTTGAAATACACAAATCCGCTGGTATGAACTACATCTCAACTTTACCATTGCGTAAGCTTTTCCATCTGTCTTACTCTTCGGGGCTCTTTCCTCCAATTAACGACTAATTGCACTAACGTCCCTACTAATATCTCGAAGAAAGAAAGCTCTTTAACGACCGTCAGTACGGCTTTCCTAGGTATAGGTGCACTAGTGATCTGAATGCATATCTTACCAAAAAGTGGCACCAATCTTTCATCATTTTGGTGAAACAAAGGTTATAGTCCTTGATATTTCATAAGCATTTGATACAGTTTGGCACGAAGCTCTCTTATCGAAAATGCGTGCATTTGGTATCGATGAATTGCTCCTTCGTTGGATACGAAATTACCTCTCGGACCGTTCAGTTTATGTTGTTTTGGACGGTTTTAGTTCTGATAGTCAAAAAATAAATACTGGTGTGCCCCAAGGCTCCATTTTGTGAGCAACACCTTCCATATTTATATCAATTATCTTTCGTCTAAAACATCTAATGCACTTCATTGTTTCGTTGATGACAACACCCTCAGCTTTTCATATTCGCTTCCAGACTCACAACACTACTCTTCGATCGTGGAACTGAAATGGCAGCGTATGCTAAGCACATTAGATTCTGATTGCGACAATATTACACAATGGGGAATTAAAAACCGTGTGGAGTTTAACACTACGAAAATGTACATCTCCACGACTATTCATATTTTATCGTTATTCCGAATCTCGTATTCGATTTACTTGAAGTCGTATTTGTGTACTTCATTACTCGTGCTAAATTTTCTAAACGAGACTTGTTTTTTTCGATAAAAATGGACAAAAAGTTAATGTAAGTACATTGGTACCTCTTGGCACAATGGTTAGTGGGTTGAACTATCATGCGGCAGGTCTGGAGTTCGATTCTCAGCCGCAGCAAATTTTTCAAATTTTTAGAAGCTTCTCGATATAAAAAAAATTCATTAAAATCCGTTATGACGATATAAGAATTTCAAAATTCGAAAAAATAGTTCTATGGTAGGTATTGGGTACGAGAAGAAATAAACTACACCCTCGAAACAAATACCATCAAGAGGTACACTGATGGATCGATGACAAGCCAAGGGACTGGTGTATGAATTTTTGGGCCTAGAATCAAACTTTCCATGCATTTTCCAAGCGGAGGTAACCGCCATAAGGAAATGCGTGGATCGAAATCTCGAAAGGAACTATCGTAACAAGAACATTGCCATCATGTCAGATAGCCAAGCTGCACTCAAGGCGCTGAACTCATATTCCATCAGCTCTAAATTAGTGTGGGAGTGCACAAACAGGCTAAACAAACTTGGCAAACAAAACAGGGTTACATTTCTCTGAGTTGGTGTTTGTGGAAACGAAGAGGCAGGCTCCTTAGCAAAAATAGGCCATCGACCCCTTTAATAGTGCCAGAGTCCTATTGCGGAATAGGAGAAAATGTTATCAAAACCAAATCAAACAAGAAAAGGAGGCAAGTGGATCCAAGAATTAGAAAGAACTCCCAAAGCTAAGGCAGGCGAAACTATTACTGGGTAACTACAACTAGGAACGTGTCACTGCATAAACTTAAGTAGAAATATTCTGAAAATAAAAACAGATATCCCAACTTGACACTAAAAAATTAGAAGACACCTAGGTTTACTTGGTGTGGTAAGCAGTACCACATGTAGATTCTGCAACATGCATGAGGAAACACTGTACCACATACTAGGAAATTGTTGGCCACTCATGCAATACCCCTAATACATAATTCATTAGTTCATTCATGGTAGGTACAGTCAGCAATAGTTTATTTTAAAAATTTCTGTATTGAATAATAAATCGTAAAATTTAATCGATAGGAAAAAAAATTTATCAAAAAAGAAAAAAACGTGTCGGGGTGAAAATTAAAAAAAAAAAACGCTCTCTACGCTCTCTAGTTTAAAGGCTGTAGTCGACCAAACAGACAAACAGAATTGCAAGACCCACTTTTTTCGTGTTCTCTATCATAGCAATGTCAACTTTGATCAAAATCTCGAGATCGATTTTGTTTACGAATGCATAACTTCCTATATAGTACCTTGTATATGTCGCAAGTAAAAACTAGAACTAGAAAATTCAAGGAGCATGATATACTCCAAAACCAATTTTCAAAAGCAGCTAGACCCCAAAATCTTAACGATTCTATAACAGCAGCGTAGCATTATGTCAACTCTTCATCAAAGCGTGAAACTTTTTTGGAATAAACTACCACCAAAAGTAAAACTAAGTGGAGAAAATCATTGGGAAGTGAAATTACATCATTTAATGAAAATAGATGCATCTGATCCATTTTGGCGTCTAAGGCTTCATCTAATAGACCGAGAGTCCACAGCAATTTTTGGATGTGATTGATAACAAAAAATAATTAGCATAATTAGATAGGCCCTTAGTAGTTATTTACAAATGCGAACACCTTGCATGCTCAAGTGGAAGTGCATAATAGTGCATCATATATGCAATTCTTTCCAAGTCTAAATAATTATGATATCAACTTTGCCAAAATGTAGAGTTAAGCCATCTGATTGAAAATATCGAGGTCCAAGACGTTTTGCAGACAGCCTTCTGCCTGCCAGACGCGATAAGAATACGGTACTTCTTGCACGAAAAGGGCCGCCTTCAAAACGTCGTGGACCTCGATAGTTGCAAGTTATGGCAAATTTCTTATCACAATTTTTTAGACTTTGGAAAGAACTACATACCTGACGCACTCTTGTGCACTATTGCTCCCACTAGAGAATGCAAGACGTTTCCGAACTGAAAAATCTGCCTTATGGATCGAACTTAAAAGTGAACATTTTGAGATACTTACACTTTCTGTTCAGCATTTGCCTTTGTACCGCGACGCAGCATTCTTTCCTCCAAGTCGTTCAACTTGTTGGTTTCTTCAACAATGTCCTTAAAATAATACAAAATAATTTTTCTGTCTTTCAGTTATTGTTCACTGCAAACTTACATAAAGCAATTTAAAAAAGTTAGGCCTGCCACTTTAGAACATGCTGTGGAAAGGACGTCCAGTTTCATCGAATTCAGCCGCTATCCGTGCTGGAAACACTCTTGATTGGGACTTTTCATAGCGGGTCTGGCGAATTTATCATAAATTCCCGATGGAAAAATGGCATCATCAACGTCCTCTTGGGTGAATGTTTCACGATCTTCTCCCATCATATTGGCCGAATGTCTTTTACCGATTTTATACTGTGTTGCGTTTTCATGAACTGATCGTGCTCTTGAGCCCGTTGTAGATAGGATTTCATGGCTTTGCTTACTTTTTGTTTATTGACAGCCATTAGAGTAGCCTGCCCAGTAACTTCTGTACTGTAAGGAATTGCAATTGATTTTAATCCGGTATTACTTATACTTTTAAGAAAAACATTGTTTTTTGTTTTTAACAAATTTAAAATTGATAAACTTCGAAGGGCTATCCTGGGATTTTATTAAAACAAACTTGCCTCCGAAATTTAACAATTGTTTTTGCTGGGTTTCTCGAGTTTTGTTTTTATGACATTTGTTTTTTTATCGATTTGTTTACTTGTCAAAATATTCACCTTGGGCTAAAATGTCGGTATTCCGTGGTAAGTGTTCAGCACTATACGCATTGAATTTCTAGGGTGCGCTTCTACTTTTGCATGGATTTTTTTAGTTTTTAACAGAAATATACATAAATATTAAGGAATTTGTATCCGAAAAGCAATAAAATTAATATCCAATACAGTTTTTATTGATAAAGAGATAAAAAAAGCGAAATTAATACAAAAATATTTGTATTTTAAAATTTTTGAATTTAACGGACTCCTTTTTTGAATATTCAAACGCACTTATTCAACCTTTTTGCGCATTGAGCAAAAACCCACAAAATTTGAACAAAGCTGTGTTTGTTCCCATTTAAAATGCATGGGGCAACTAACACATCTTTGGACTGTGGGTTTTTTCCTCTCAATACAGCTTGTAGGGTTAAAGAGAGCAAACCCCCGAAGTCGTGACTCTAGGTAATATATTTCCTCTATGTTGTAATCTACGACCCAAATGCAAAATAGTTGGCCTACTCATCAATTAATGAATTAACATTTTTTATGTGCCTATATTTTCTGGTTCCCAAGCAGTTGTTTTTTAATTTTTTTTTGTCGATGTAATAAATTACATTTAATAAGTAAATTAGACCAAACAGAACTAAATTCGAGAAAGCACATATGGCTCCAGTTTGCATTCCCTCAAACAAAGATAGAGCATAATAGTTGGACTACTCTCTCTGGGATGCAAAATAGTTGGACTATGAAGATTTAAATAGATTTTCAGTTAACCGTTTTTAAAAAAATGACATGCACTTGTTTTGTTGTTTATTGATCTCTTGTTTTATGCAAGCCAGCAACAATTTAATGTCAACCATGGTGCGTGGCGTTGCATTATCAAGAGACCTTAGGGAATCCATAAATAAAGCCTTCGAAACGGGATTATCGAGCTATAAAATCGCAAAACAATTCAATTTACCGCGCTCATCAATTCGAAACATTTAGGCCTATTCGGCGAGATATTTTATTCTTCTATTCTGTTATTCTGCTATGAATTTCCATACAAATGTTTGAGCTGTCAACAAATCTTTTATGAATTTTAATTTTGGTATTCAGCACGCTAAAATCTGTTATAAAATCTGCTAATAAAACTTTTATGAACTGTCAAACGTTCGAACATAGAAAAAATCTTTTACGAATAGCATTTTTGGTATTCAGCATGCCAAAATCTGTTACGAAATCTGTTAAAAATCATAAAAGAATAAAAGACAAACTTCTGTGACTTTTATCATAAAAGATTTCAATACATACACAGATACGAGTATATCAATGAAAAATTGATATACCATTGTGCAATACAATATTTTACAAATATGGCTGATCTGGAATGAATTAAATAAGAATTAAATTACATTTTTGTTAAGAATGGACGTTTCATAGAACGACGACGATATATTTTTTATTTCGTCAACGAAATCTTTTTAAAATGAGACAAATGAAAGAAAATATATTTACACACATACGAGTATTATATAAACATATTTATATGTAAGTAGAGTAGAGGACACCAATAATGTGTAAGAGAAGAGATTACTTTTTTGTTCGTCATCCATTTTAATTTTGTCAGATGAATTATTTTATTTAATCACAGCTGATTAAGATAGCAGATTTAGTTCAGTTTCATAACAGATTTCGTTTTCGAAGTTGCATAACAGACTTTTATAAAAGTTCGAGCCCCTGAATACCAATTATAAAAGATCTTTTAAGATGGAAATCTTTTACGATTCATAACAGAAAATCCATAGCAGAATAACAGATGTTGCAGAATAGGCCTAATTATCTCAAAGTTCAAAAATAGTGGAAATGCCCAACTAACAATTTTGCTTCCAATTTCTGAAATTAAAGAATCATTCGTAGCTATAGTGCTCATATAACCATTCTTGCTGGAAGTCAAATAGCTATAGGAGTAAAAATTGATATAATTCATGTCCTAGACATTCTCTGGCTCACTTGTTATCACCTTTATAGGAGTAAAGACTCAATATTCCTTTAATCATTCTATATTTATACTATAAGATCACAGGCAGCTCATACTCCGATAATCATCCGAAGAAACTGCTATAAAAGTCCTAACTTGGTATTCGTTATCTTTATAGAATCATTATTGGACAGTTTAAGTCAAGGTGGAGTATAGTTCCTGTAGTACTTTTATAAAACTGTGCAAATATATGCAGTCAAAATGAGTCATTGACCCAGAATGCACCACGTGCTTTTGTACACATGAGGGACATATATGCTACACTATCAAGTACAACAACAAAATGCGCAATCTGCGTAACTCTGTATAAATTAAATGTTCGACTGGGTCGAACAAACTTGAACGAAAATGTAAGAAATGCAAATTTTAACAAATTTAAGTTTTTAAACCAAAAAAAAACTTTTTTTAAAAATTGTTTTAGTACGACAAATAAAAATGAAATGCCATGTATTTTTTTAGAAAATATGAATTTATTAAAAAAAATTTAGCGGATTCTTAAAAAAAAAATAAGTTTTTATATACAAAATTTTTAAAACATTTTTGAGAAAAACATTTGGTTTATCTACTTTCAGTGTTTATAATTTTACGGATAAAAATTAAATCTAAAAAAAATATTGACCCTTTTTTTTTAATTCAAAAAAATATTTTTTTTTAAAGATTGGATAGAAATTTTTTTAGCTTTTAACAAGCTTTTCTAAAAAAAAAAACTATTATTAAAATCCAACTGTTACTGAGAAATTCAAAATTAGAAAAAAAAAATATGTGGTAGGTAGCCAGTAAAATCTTAATTTAAACCTTTTATCGAATTATACATCGTTAAAATTAATCGAAAAGAAAAAAATTATTAAAATTCTCTAGGTGCCGTTTCCGATAAAAATACGATTTTTGAAAACCATTGCTTAACATTTGTAATTGTTTTTTTCATATCTTGTAGATTGTAAACAAATTTTAATTAAGTTTAACAAAATTAAAGCATGGTGTTTTTTTACGAATGCATAACTTGCTAAATAGCAGCTATGTCGCAAGTAAAAAGTCAACATTGCAATTTATTTGAAAAAAAAATAAATTAAAGTTTCATTCATATAAAACTTAGAAAGCATCTATAAAGAAAGTCTATGTGGCTTTATAGGAGATAAATCACGATAAAAGCGATCCCAATTCAACGCCGGCTCTGACATATACCAATTTGGCCGAGCGGTTAGCGAGCAAGAGATTTGGTGTGAGAGGATTCGAGTTCAAATCCCAGGTCCGCCTAATCATGTAAGTAATTTTTAAATTAATTTTAAAACTAAAAGTAGAAATTAAATCATAAATAATAATCAGCTCTTAAAATCTTCAAAGAAATCATGCGAAAAAACTCGAAAAACATTTGCAAGAAAAGCATCAAAATAAAAATGAAATCAAATAAGCACAAAATAATTTTTTTTTTTTATTTTATGCATACTCCTATAAGTATTTTATTCTTGTGACAGTAAATCTTCTTTTTATTTCCACTATCGATGCAATTGCTGCAATAAAGCATATATTACCTCTATAACATAACGATAAGTATGCTCTTCGGAGTAACACAATTTAGTCCATAAAAGTCCAATAGGAGTTAAAAAAAGTCGCCCTTTTAACTCTATGGAGTTTTATATAACCCTTAAATGTGTGCAATAGACAGTAACAAGAAGCTTCTCTAGATGAATATAGAAGTAAAATTGTTAGTTGGGTGTGGAGATCGGTAAAAAAACGGGACGCCCACCAATTGCAAAACCTCGAGATTGCCGAGTTTTAAAAAAAAAAATAAAAGAAAATCGACGTCAAACGGCCGCTGCAATAACTGTTCAATCGAGGGAAAGAATAAAAAAAAAGTGTTTCGGTCGACACTTGCAAACGGACTGTGAAAAAAATTGGATACTGTAACAAATACTAATAAAGTGGCAACACTCGCCCACTCGCAGCCATCACAGCCAGACAACCACACAACATCAGCCACAAGAAAAGATAGAACAAAACATCCCCCAAGACGCACACACACACTAATACAGTATGCAGCTGCCATTACCAATCAGAAAGAACAGTCAATAAGGAAACAAGAAGAAAGAATACGAAAAGTCACTCCATCCCAGTGATGCCAGACTTTTTAAGCGTATAATCCCAGAATGAATAGAAAAAAACCCTTTTATCCCACGGTGTTACAAGACAAAACCCACAAATATCCCACGAAGTGTAAAATCAAAAATTTATAGTTTTTTTTATTATAATCCATTTTAAAATTAAAAAAAAAAACAAGTTTTTTATAACAAAACATACTTACGAGTATTTATTATTAAGTCTTCAACAAACTTAAAAATAAAATAAAATTAACAATAAAAAAAAAAAAAAAAAAACTCATTTTTCGTCGAGGCGATTAAAAAGTCGTAGTCGCTACAAATTATTGTCATGCACACACTTGCGATTTTTTACCGCGCGATTATTTAATCGCGAAAAATAAAACACACTACTTTTTATGTGAGTGCACGCATTTGCTACAAATAAGTAGCGACAAAAAAATCGCTTGAAAAAATAGAACTTGTTTCATTTTTATAATCGCTACGATTTTTAAGTCGCATGTGCATTCACATTTAAGGCCATGTGTCTTACTTTTTGCGACTAAAAATCGTGGATTAAAAATCGCATGTGCGTGCATGCCAATTTCTCTTTGCGACTACGATTTTTAAGTCGTAGTAATTTAAACCGCAAGTGTGGGCATATCCATTTGAGTACATGTGTTTCATTTAAGTTTACGATAATCGCATCGCAAGAAAAATGAAACAAATTGCGACTTTTAAATCGTCATGATTTGTTGGTAGCAAGTGCGTTCATTCTCATTTAAATTCATGTGTTCTATTTTTGCGACTAAAAAATCGTGCGATTGAAATCGCAAGTGCGGTCTTAGCCTAAACCTTAAAAAAAACAAAAAAAAAACTTATTTCACACTTAACTTATAAGAAAATCATGTATGCAGTTGTAAGAACTGATACCTATATGAACATTATTACATTTACATATTTTATGTGTATATTTTTGAATTATGTACGGCTAAGTGCTCCTCCTTAATTTCAAAATTGTAGCAGTAAATATTTTTGGCCTGGAAGCATGATCTTAATAAGCAAAATGCCAATTTGATTCAAAAGATCGGATATTGAAAAATATCTACTGCTGGACAGTAGAAAACAATAAATGCTATATTTGAGCCAAGAAATTGAAGTTGACCAACAACAGCATCCTTAAAAGGCATTCGGTTGATTAGTTCTGAAACGGATGATTTATAAAAATTCAAACAATTTTTTAAATCTGCTCTTTCGGCACTGTCCAACTAGATCAAGGAATCCTCGTATTCTTGACCCAAAAATATATTTTCTGTAATATACAACGTATTATTATTTATTAGTAAGATTTAGTTAGATTAGTAGGAATTTTTTTTAACAAACAAAAAACGAAAATTCTCATTATGAAAAAACCCTTTTTTTTGTTCTACGAGCTTCAAAAAAACCCTTTATCCCTTTTTGCTTTTTTAAGACCAAAAAAACCCACAAAAAGGGATAAAACCCACGATATGGCATCACTGCTCCATCCGAGGACTATAAAAGCAGCTACATCATTCATTGTATTTTCACTTTTTATTCGACGCTTGCAGCACGAGCACCTCCTTGGTCTTGTCTGCCATAAGAAGTTAATGTTCACCTATGTACATATCTTTATGTTTCTTTATATTCATCTATGAGAATTAAATAAAATTAAATAAAGTTCAAACGGTCTTTATAACTGACGCCCAACGTAAGGCCGAACGAATATCTAAAATACAATCGCACTATTCGGTCGATTAAAATCAACTTTTGCACCAATTTGGTCAAAAATAATAAAATAAAACTTTTGCACCTTGCTAGGTCAAAGTTTCATTTAATTGCACCTCGAGGGTCAATTCCTAATATAATTTATAAAAAAGCTTTTGCACCTCGACTGGTCAAAGTTTTCTAATTCGCCAAAATCTAAATAAAATTTTGCACCAAGCTGGTCAAAATAATATTATATAGAAGAAACTTTTGCACCTCGTTAGGTCAAAATTTCCTAAATTGCACTTTGAGGGTCAATTTATAATAATTTCATACAAATTGCACAAAAATCGAAATTTTGCACCAATATTGGTCAAAATAATAACTAATTTAGTAAAACTCTCGCACCTTGACTGGTCGAAGTTTCTCAAATTGCACCTTGAAGGTCAATTTGCATAATATAAAGACAAAATTTTGCACCTCGACTGGTCAAAATTTTATAATCCGCCATAAATCAAAAACTGCATAACGGCCTTACGAAGAAGCGCTCGACTGCAGAAAGAAAAAATGAGCGTCGTGCAGATAACAGACGAGCAGCTGCGTGCTCTAATAGGAAGCACAGGTCCGGCTACGTCTTCAACAAATGGGAATTTTGCTGCCTGCACCACACGCTACAATGGGGAACGCTCCAAAGTCAAAGTAGACACATTCATTTCTAGTGCTACAATATTCAAAGATGTCACGAATATGAGCGAAAAGAATGCACTCACTGGTCTTCCTCTCTTGCTCGAAGACATCGCGTCCACTTGGTGGCACGGTGTAAAAACTCAGCCAAAGACATGGGACGAGGCAATGATTTTACTTCGCAATTCATTCGCTACCCCTAGGCCACCCTACCAAGTTTACGTGGACATATTTAATGATAAACAAAGTGACAAAACACCAACAGATGTCTTTATTTGCAACAAGCGCGCACTGCTATCCGAATTAGCGGAAGGGTCCCATGACGAAGCACAGCAAATAGACATGGTTTTTGGGCTACTGAACAAGCGAATCCGAAGCAGAATTGAACGAGAAAATATAAAAACATTTGAAAACCTTCTTACTCTTGCTCGTAGGATCGAGACTAATTTTGAAGAAATGCGAGAAGAAACATGCCAAAAGAAGTCTGATGAAAATAAACAGAGCTCCAACGCAAACAGAAAAAGAATAAAATGTGGTTATTGCTCCAATTTTGGACATGGTATGGAGGAGTGCAGAAAGAAGGAAAGGGATGCAAAAAAGGAAGGAACTAAGAGCAGAGACAATCGAAATAACTCTCGCTCGGTTCTGAATTGCTATGGTTGTGGAAAGCCTGGGTACGTTCGAAGTCAATGTCCGAACTGCAACCAACCAAAAGAAGCAACAAACATCAACTTTTGCTCCATTGATTCTTTTCCAAGAAAAATTTTGCCACCACTCCGTCAACGACCTTCCGTCAAGATTTCAATTGGTGGACAGAAGGCAGTTGCTTTTATTGACACTGGGGCAAGAATGAGTATAGCTAGCTACCAGCTATACAAACAAATGCTTGATCTTGGCTACCGGTTCACAGCATACCGTGCGCAAATTGTTCTGGCCGACGGTATTAAACGCCAACAAGACGTTCTAGTAACAAACGTTCTTATTAAACTAGAAGGACGCTCCATACCAACGAAACTCATGGTAATTGAAAGTTCCACTGATAACCGAACGCTCCTCGGAATCGACTTTGTCGAGGATGCTAAAATAGTGATGAACTTGCCTCAACGAATGTGGTATTTCGCTGACGCTCCCTCAACGAAATTCGACTTTTTTCAAACTGAAACGAAGCCTTCGATGAGTCTAGCACCATCGCTGTCAACTCCAAAGTTGCTGGGAATTATTTCCCCTGTCCCAATGGCTATAAGCCCTATTCCGAAAACGCCGCTCCGTGATATATCAAATCACTCGACGCAGAATCGAACTAAGGATAATGAACAACTGTTCACAAATCGGAACAAAGATTATTCTCCAGATTCTATTGACAAAATCTTTGAAGATGCTATTCCCAAGCACTCAACACTGTCGCATCTTGAACTTTCTTCATATGATCCAGATTTCGTCTTCTTCGAATCATTTAGTGCGGAGAACATTATACTTAAAGAACATGAAGCACCATATCTAGATGCAACCAAAAGGACAGAACTAAATACACTTCTGCTCCAGAACAAAGAGTTGTTCCAGCTGTCAGATAAACCAGCCGTTACTGTTGAACATTCTATACCAACAGGTAACCATGAACCAATTGCGGTTCCGCCTTATAGGCTTTCCGAACAAAAAAAGAAAGTCCTACAAAATGAAGTAAGCGAGATGCTTAAAACCGGCAGTATAGAGGAATGTGAATCTCCCTGGGCCTCACCTGTCGTAATGATCCCAAAAAAAGATGGTGGTATTCGAGTTTGCATAGACTACCGCAAACTCAACGCAGTGACCAAGCCTGATATATATCCACTTCCACGATTGGACGACCTGCTCCATGCCGCAAAAAATGCCGAAGTTATGTCAACAATTGACCTTCTATCAGGTTACTGGCAAATCAAGATGAAGAAAGAAGATAAAGACAAGACAGCCTTTATAACTCCATTTGGTGTTTACCGTTTCTTACGAATGCCTTTCGGATTACGAAACGCGCCATCCACTTTCCAACGATTGATAGATAGAGTAAAAACGAAACTATCCAATGTACGCCTACTTGCTTTCCTTGATGATTTTATTTATTTATTTAACATCAATTAGAGATAATTAAATCTACAATTAGACTACAAAAAAAAGAGGTAAATAGGTATAACATTTAACATCTAACAAAATTACATTAAGTATTTAATACAATAATTGTGTAATCATAATTTGATTAATCAATTTGAAAAGAACAAAATTAAATTATTTTTTAAAATGTATCTGCTTTTATGAAAGTTAAAATCAATATAATTTGAAATGAGATTAGTTTCTCTGACACAACGAGTTATTGGTTCATTACGAGCATAGTTTACTCTGTGTTCCTTTTCTCGGAATAGACAACGTTCTCTTATCTGACGCGACGGAGCATACAAATCAATCAATGATAAAAGCATAGGGCATTTGATATGATGTGACAAAATATCACTAATGAACATTACATTTTTTTATTTAATCATCCTCTCATCATCGTTTGAACAACACCTTATCGATCTCAAAACAGTCTTTAACGTTTTAAACCAGTACAACCTGCGCATAAACCGAAAAAAATGTTGCTTCTGTAGAAGTGAAGTGAAGTTTTTAGGTCATATCTTAACCAAAGAAGGTATAAGCCTCGATCCTGATAAGCTATCAGCAATTAAAGATCGCAGCGCTCCAAGAAACTTAAAAGAGATGATCTCATTTCTACAAACATGTTCCTGGTTTAGAAGATTTATTCCAGAATTTGCAAAAATCTCTCGTCCTTTGTCAGACCTCACAAAGAAGAACGCTAAATGGGTTTGGGAAGATGCCCAACAAAACGCCTTTACTGAATTAAAAAATCGACTGACTACAGCTCCAATCCTTAGACAGGCAGATGAAACAAAGCCATTCACCATAAGAACCGATGCCAGTGGTTATGCAATTGGTGCAGCCTTACTACAAGGGGAGGGTTCAGACGAACGACCGGTAGAATACGCCAGTAGACTTTTGAGTTCAGCAGAACGAAATTATAACACGACGGAACGAGAAGCTTTAGCTGTTGTTTGGGCTATTCGCAAGTTCCAAAGTTACATAGAAGGTAATAAAATAAATATTATAACAGATCATCAGGCCTTGAGATGGCTTATGACTCTAAAATCACCAACCGGACGCTTATCAAGATGGTGTCTAGAGTTACAACCATATATGACATACATATCCAGTATACGCCAGGAAAAGCCAACGTACTAGCAGATATGTTGTCCCGTCCTCCAGTTAGTGAAGAAATTTCAACTTTAGAAAGTTGCGTCATCTCTATCGACTTTCCTCATCGAAGTGTTAAGGAAACACGTGACAGTCAATTAGAAGATCCTGATCTTAAGAAAATAATCGACGATCTTGAATCTTTCGCACCAGAACGATTCACCCCCTGGACTTCACGAGGTTACATGCTTCATGATGGAGTATTATATCGATACAACCAAGACGATGACAATGAGGAAGCTCAACTTGTTCTTCCCAAAGATGAAAGACAGCAAATAATGAGTTCCTACCATGATGAACCTACAGCCGGACATTACGGATCCGAACGTACTCTTCAACGAATTTCATCCCGTTACTTCTGGCCATGCATGCGAAGAGACATTGGCAGATACGTAAAAGATTGTACTCAATGTCAAAGGTACAAAGTCATAAACTTGAAACCAGCTGGACTCCTTCAAACTCCAGTGCAGAATCAACGTTTCGAAGTTCTTGCTATAGATCTTTTTGGACCACTTCCTGCTTCCAATGACAATATGAAATGGATCTTAATAGTAGAAGATATAACAACGCGTTGGGTCGAACTATTTGCATTAGAAGAAGCAACAGCATCCGCATGTGGAAAGAAGCTCATCACAGAAATTTTCCTACGATTTGGCCTCCCGAGGAGACTACTCAGCAACAATGGAACGCAGTTTATCAGTGCCGTTATGCAACATATAACTCACTGCCTGGGAATTACTCAATGTTTCACTCCAGTTTACCACCCACAAGCAAACCCTGTGGAAAGAAAAAATCGTGATCTCAAGACACAACTAGCCATCTTAGTTGGCAACGAACATTTTAATTGGCCCGAGAAACTACCATTTATCAGATTCGCTATGAATACTGTTAAATGTCAAACTACTGGATACAATGCCGCATTCTTAAATTTTGGCAGAGAACTACGCGCTCCCGATGATGTCCAACGTGATTTTCGAAGCATTATCCAATCCGAAAACTTCATACCAGGCATCACACCGTATTTAAACAAAATGGCAGAAACCCTCAAAAATGCCCGAGAAGTCAACGAACGAGAACAAGATCGCCAAAAATCATACGCTGATATGAAACGACGTCCGAATCCAATTTACTCTCCAGGAGATTATGTTTGGGTTGATACAAAAACCCATAGTAAAGCTACCAATCGCTTCACCTCAAAACTTGCACCTAGACGTGATGGACCTTATATCATCCTCAATAACAAAGGTTCCAACAGCTATGAAATAGCCAGTTCCAGAAATCCACGTGAAGTTGTTGGCATTTATCATACATCTGCCCTAACCCGATGTACAAATCCGCATGATGCAGACAATCCTCTCGTACCAATCAGACGTCGAGGAAGACCACGAAAACTTGTGGTGAACTAACTTTCTTGTATCTTCACTTTTTATTATTCTTTCAGATACAAAAGGGGAGACTGTAACAAATACTAATAAAGTGGCAATACTCGCCCACTCGCAGCCATCACAGCCAGACAACCACACAACATCAGCCACAAGAAAAGATAGAACAAAACATCCCCCAAGACGCACACACACACTAATACAGTATGCAGCTGCCATTACCAATCAGAAAGAACAGTCAATAAGGAAACAAGAAGAAAGAATACGAAAAGTCACTCCATCCGAGGACTATAAAAGCAGCTACATCATTCATTGTATTTTCACTTTTTATTCGACGCTTGCAGCACGAGCACCTCCTTGGTCTTGTCTGCCATAAGAAGTTAATGTTCACCTATGTACATATCTTTATGTTTCTTTATATTCATCTATGAGAATTAAATAAAATTAAATAAAGTTCAAACGGTCTTTATAATACAAATTTTATAAGGTTTGTTTTAGATTTATTTAAATTAGAGCAATTTTAATTCGTTAAAAACATAGACCAAAGAAAAACCACTTTTAACACCTAAACAAAAGAAAAAGCGGCTAGAGTGGGCCAAACAACGTAAAAACTGGACTTTAAGTCAATGGCGGTCCGTTATTTGGAGTGATGAGTCCAGGTTTGAAGTTTGCGTGGGCGACGAACGAAAACGAGTCATTAGAAATTCAAGAGGTTTTTCACAAAGATTGCCTTAAAAAAACCGTCAAGTTTCCAGCATCTCTAATGATATGGGGATGCATGTCGGGGCGGGGTTTGGGCAATTTGCATTTTGTAAATGGAAGTGTCAATGCTGCCAGGTACAGGGATATTCTGGAAAATGAGCTTTTCCCATCAATACCACGACTTCAAGCTAGTGATCGAGACTATATTTTCCAACAGGATGGAGCTTCTTGCCATACAGCTTTGTATATAAATTTTAATAGTACTCTCATGGAACACGAAAAAAAGTTGTATTATTGTGCCGCAAAATCGTAAGTGTGGCTATGTTAAGCAGTGCAGAGTTGACGCGGAAGGAGAAAATATAAGCAAAACAAGAGACGAGGTAGAGATATATTTATTCTGACAACAATAAAGAGGGTAAGGGAGAAAATATTATCTGCGTTTCTTTTTGCTGTCAGAATCAATTGTAGGTAGGTATATAAAGTTGTATATGCCAGGCGCGAGATGAAAACAAGCAAAAAGTATTGAGAGTGTATGAGAGTTTTTGTGAATTTTGTTTTATTACTCGTGCAATCTGGTTTGTTTGAATTCTGATACGATTAATTACCGAGGTTGCCATTTTATCGACTTTGTAATAAGATCTAGAGGAATTTGAACTTAATAAACTCAAATGGTTTTATTTCGTTTTTGAAAACTAAATAATTTCAATTTGGCTTAATTTCGTTATGGTAACCAAAATAATTTTATAATAATAATTTTATAATAATTACATATAAGTATGCAGTGGGTAGTTAAATAGTGGCAATTGTATTTATTTTTTGTAATTAATATAGATATGTACATACACAGTTAGAAAACTATTTCTTTAAGAAAATCTTATGGGTACGTACCTATATTTTTATTAAAGAAAATAGCTTTTGCATAGTATGTAGGTACATACCCATAGAAAATTGTATGAAATTAAAATAATAATTTTGATTAGGTACAAAAACGAAAAATTATTGTTATGCGTTGATAGGTACTTATATAAATAAATATGTACACATAAAAAAAAATTTTGATATAGGTACTTAGGTATAGACCAGTTTTTAAAATTTATTCATATAAACTTTGTTTGCAAAAAACATGGAAAAAAAGGAATTTGGTGTCAATTTTAAGAAATTATTGATGCACCCCACATGAAAAATTTTTAAAATAAAAATAAACTTTTTTTTACAAAAAATAGTTTTTATCCATATATTTTGTAAAAAATAAGATATTTGCCCTGCGAATTTTGAACAAACAAACATTTCTTTTAATGTTTGTCTACGAATTTTTATCAAATTTGGAAATTATTAATTCATTAAAATAAAAATTTTGCTTTTTTTTATTTTGTTAATATAAATATAAAAAGTAAGAATTTATGCAAACAAAGTTTAAAAAACCTTTTATTATTAAACTGATTTTGAATATAAGAAATTTCTTTAAAATTCTTTTAGAAAAAAATTGGGATATTAATTTTAAGTATTTGAAAATAAAGATTCTAGGAAATATTTTCAAAAATTAATCGCTCAAACATTTTCAAGACATTGATTTTTCAAAAACAATTTTTTTAGATAAAGAAATATTTTTTCGTGTTCTCTATCATCGTAAAGTCAAATTTGATCAAAATTTCGAGTTAAATTTTTTCCACATGCAAAACTTGCAATTACGAATGAAATTATGTTTCGAAATAAAATATTGAGCCGTTTTTGAGATATCGAATTTTCCAAGTTTTTTTCCAAAAATTAAAAAAAAAAGCTTTGAGATGCAATGTTTTTTAAACTTATTGGAAGCATCTCTATAAAAAATCCCTATTTCGATAATGAGAAAATTGTCAAATGTCAAAATTTGAAAAAATTGTATCGAAAAACGAATTTTTATCTTTAAACGCGATTTGCGGCTAAACGGAGCCTCGTAGACCCCTCAAAGTTGACATTTTCAAACGTGATTTCTGGCCAAATTATTCATCCTACAGAATTAAAAATTACATATTCGTGATCTAGGGAGTGCCTTTCAATCCACGTATGAAACGAAAAACGCGAAAACTCTTAAAACGTATTTTAAGCGTGGAACAAAAAAATATTGGCGCAAAATTTTAAACAGTTCTCGTTTAAGGAATAAAACCGGCTCTACTTAACGCAGTCGTTTAGCTTGGAGACTTCGTCTAACTTTTGCATAATTTTAAACACGTTAAACAACTCTTCTAACTGATGTGGGTTTTACAAGAGAACCTAAGCGAATTTGCGTTGAACAACCCTTAATTTGACAGATACATAACTCACACAAAAAATTCATGTAAGATGAACTGAACTTAACAAAAATTGCGTATTGACAAGGTCCTCACAAGTCAACTGATGAGTCCATGTGAGATTACCCGGACGAAACGCCAATTTTTGTGGACTAAAGGCCAAAAAAGCTAATTTGAATCAATAATTCAACAAGTCCAATAATAGTGCTAAGTCTTCTACTTGGCTGATTTATTTCAGTAGTATATAGAGTTTGTATTATAAAAAAACCTTCATATAAATATTCAATGCCAGGCCACGGGCAAACAAAATTCCAACATTAATGATTACAATTCTAATCTTTGTTGGATATAGTTCACATTGGATTTTTGTCAAAAAATTCATGTAAGATGAACTGAACTTAACAAAAATTGCGTATTGACAAGGTCCTCACAAGTCAACTGATGAGTCCATGTGAGATTACCCGGACGAAACGCCAATTTTTGTGGACTAAAGGCCAAAAAAGCTAATTTGAATCAATAATTCAACAAGTCCAATAATAGTGCTAAGTCTTCTACTTGGCTGATTTATTTCAGTAGTATATAGAGTTTGTATTATAAAAAAACCTTCATATAACTCACACAACTACAAAAACACAAAAAAAAAAAGAAAAAAGAACAGACAACTTTAAACCAAATAATTTTTCGTCAAAAAAGGTAAATTTTATAGACTACCTCGGTACAGATTTTGATTGTTTAAAAGTTATTTACATAATTTTAGATGGAAATAAAGTATAAATCGCAAATTCACAGCATAAAAACTCAATTTGTTGTTGCAAGGTGCAGATTCATTTAGCTATACTAGTCTCGGCCGGTGGCGGCGGCGCGCGTGAATACATAAGATATGTATGTACCTACATACATACATTTGTATTTTCAGATTTGTTCATCGTATCGTAGAGCACTTTCGTACGATTATTTCGAATTTATAATATTCAGTTATTCAGTCTATTTATAAAAAACATCTTTAAAAATCGAATAAAACATCAGTAAACATTTTTTCTTCGATTTGCTTTGGTATGAAATGACCATTGTCAATATGGATAAAGTATACTTTTAAAAGATAAACTAGCTATTTGCTGCTGTTAAAGTAAGACGAGCTCTTTAACGTTAAAGTATAGTTTATGTCCTTTAAAATTAACAAAAAGTCGGTTCTCGTTTTATACTCAATATTTAGAGTCAACTCCCATTCTAAAATTGATTTAGAGTAGGTTTTAAATGTTTAAAATTTTGCGCCATTGTTTTTAAGTTAAAACTCCTCAAATCGTGCGCTAGTTTTAAGTTTTATTACTATACGAATAGAAATTAAATTTCGAAAAAAACATTGCGCCGGTTTTTGAGATATCGAATTTTCCAAAAAGAATGACTTTTTTCTAGATATAAATATATAAGACTTTTGATAATATTAAAATTTTCAAAAAAGTATGAACATTTTTTGGAAAAAGGAAAATTTGTATACGCGTGAAAATATTTTTTTTTCGTAAGTTACTTGATATTTTTTCAAAAAAGGGTTTTCGAAAATCGTATTTTTCTCGAAAACTGTTCCGAGGCTGAAATTTGTTTCTTTTTATTAATTTTTGTATATAAAAGCTTATATTTTTAAGAAAACAACACAAATAATAATTTTTGTTCTTCGAAGATAGTTTTGAGGAAATATTGAGTTTTCAAAAAAAAAAATTTAAGTTTTTTTAAAAATCCAAAAAATATTTTTTTGGAAAATTTGAATACACAATAATATTCAAACTATTAGGGACCTTTAGCAAAAAAAAAATTATCAAAATCCGTCGTACCGTTTTTGAGAAAATCGAAAACAAAAAAAAATTGTCCCAAGGGGGGTATCAAAAATAACAATTTTTTGTAAAATTTTTTTCAACCATTACCTAGCTCATTGTATATATACAATGCCTAGCTTTAATTAAATGAAATTTTTTGTTTTTTTTTTTTTTAAATGTGGGACAGTTTTTGAGAAAAAAAATATTTATGAAATTTCGAAAAAAAATTCCAAAGAAAAAAACATCCGGGGGGGGGGAAAATTAAAAGCCATATCTACCAAAATTGAAGAAAATCGGCCGAGCCGTTTAGCTGTAGTCGAACTCAAATGTTTAATAAAGTGGTTTATTGAACATAATTGTTCTTCATAACTTAAAAACTAAAAGAGATAGAAAGAAATGGAGTATGCCATTCGAAAGAGCATGTTTGATTTATAAAAACTGCATTTCTAACTAAATTTCGCCAAAAATGCTCTTTTGAACAAGATATAACTCAGACGACAATATCCACAGAAATAATTTTCTTCTATCCCAAAAAATACGTAATCGCCAAAAAAAAGTATTGAAACCTCATCTTGAAAATATTTGCCTACAGAAAATAACAACTACCAAATCCCCACACACACCTACATCCTACTCCAATGTACCTACATAGTATGTGCCTTTCTTCTCCTATTTTATATACAGTTCCTATTGCTGTCATGTATTAAATGTCTATCTGTTAAAACTCTGCCATAGGCACCTCTGCTAATTTAGTAATTATGGTCCCGCTTGGTTCGCCTAGTCGCGTTCCTATTCATGAGAGTACTATTAAAATATATATACAATGCATACAGCAAGGTCTAAAATGGCGTGGCTATCTGCTGAAGCTATTCCTATACTAGAATGGCCTTCCAGCAGCCCTGACCTTTCACCAATCGAAACTGTCTGGCATAAAATGAAACAAAAACCGCGAAAAGAACCATGCCGGACCTCTTCAAGACCTTAAAGCTAAAATCATAAATATTTGGGAATCTTTTGGCACCGAAGAATGTCAAAAATTAATTGACACAATGCCACGACGCATAGAAGCAGTTATCAAGGCCAAAGGCGACGTAACACCATGGTGAAATAAAAATTAAGACCCATAGGCCAACTATTTTGCACTTAAAAAAATGTTTAAATCGTTATTTTATTTTGTAAGATTGCTCTATACCATTATTTAATTGAAGTCATTTTATTTTTGTTACTTATTCCTATTCAAAATAAATATATCTTAAGAAAAATACCAAAATATTGATTTTATTTCCGATGGAATTTAAGAATCAGTAGATTTTTGCTTTTTATCATAGGTAGTCCAACTATTTTGAGTTTGGGCTCGTATTTCACAAGACTTTTGATGTTGAAGTTTTCGTTGCTGTTAAAGTTGCTGTTGAAGTCGCTGTGTTAATCTGTTTCTCGCATTACACAAATTTGAGTAGCGCCCCCTATGATAGTCACGCATTTGGAATAGAAACGAGCCCTCCATATTAGGTGCGTTTTATTATTCACAAATCTATCTGGATCCGGATCTGGATCTTCCCTTGAAAATAAAACGATACGGATCTTAGTGACAGCAGTGTTATAAGCCCGTCTCTTTTTATCATTGGATTTGTAAATTTTAAATTATTTCTTGTCTCTTTTCTTTACACTTTATTTTACACTACCTTACCATAAAAAGCCGTCTACTCGCCAATTTAAAACTAATTTTTGGATCTTTGAAATAGATCCCGATAGAAAACAGGATCCCAAATTGTTTTTGTAATACATGTTAAGACTTAATCCAGATCCGGATAGATTTGTGAATAATAGGTGCGTTTTATTATTCACAAATCTATCTGGATCCGGATCTGGATTAAGTTTATTCATGTATTACAAAAACAATTTGGGATCCTGTTTTCTATCGGGATCTATTTCAAAGATCCAAAAATTAGTTATTGCACTGGCGAGTAGATGGCTTTTTAGGGTAAGGTAGTGTAAGCTACAGTGTAAAGAAAAAAGACAAGACATAATTAAAAATTTCCAAACCCAAGGATAAAAAGAGACGGGCTTATAACACTGCTGTTAGTAAGATCCGTATCGTTTTATTTTCAAGGGAAGATCCCGATCCGGATCCAGATAGATTTGTGGATAATAAAACGCACCTAATAAAACGCACCTATTAGGCGCCAGTTATAGCTATCATTGAAAACCATCATTGAAAATTTTGTTTTCACTTTTTGGGATAGTTAAACTATGAACACTGAGAATGTTTGGTATACAAATGAAGCTAATCAACTATATATTTTACTTTTGCAAATAAAAATTAACAAATATGTTCAATATTTCTCAAAAAACTAGTTTTAATTTTTCAATGATGAAAATCGTTTTCAATGAACAGCAGATTTTCGTTCCAACAAAGTGGAACACAATCGTTTCAATGATTTGTGTTCGATTCTCTTTCTATTCTCATGTGTCAGTTTTTTTTTCAATGATCAACTCTAGCCTCAAAAAATTATTCAGGTTGTCTTTGTAATTTATAGTGATGGGTAGGATACGAATTTAAAATGAGTTTGTATGAGGTACTCATTTTTCGAAATGAGGTGGTATTTTGTCTCACCTCAAATGTCCCATAGGATATACCTATTTTAATGGACATTTTCAACAAAAAAATCAATTTTTCAATGACGTCTCTGCAATTCTAATGATCATGAAATTTGAATACAGCATACAAAATTATATATGTATGTATGTACCTAGATACGTAGACTAGCACAAAAGACACTTAGGCTAGGCGCGCACATTCAATTTTTAGTTGCACTACTGTTTGGTTACTTATAGGAAACAGATGAACTACTCGTATTTGGTTGAATGTCCGCGGAGGTGCATTTAATTATATGTTACACAAAATAGCGAACTCATTTTAGGCAATCGTTTAGTTTGTGTCAAAACACAAGCTTTTTAGTTGCTCGAACCAAGCAGTTGCGGAACTAAAAGTTGAATGTGCGCGCATAGCCTTATAGAGTATTTATGTGAGAGTCGGTTTATGGAAAGCAAAGCAGCGAGGAGGAAACTATAAACTAAACTGGACTAAACACTAATCACGCACCCGAACCCCAAAGAAATGATTTTTTTTCTTATAGCTCATATCTGTAACAAAAACAAAACAAGAAAATTAGGCCTATTCTGCCACATCTGTTATTCTGCTTTAGATTTTCTGTTATGAATCATAAAAGATTTCTACCTTAAAAGATCTTTTATGATTGGTATTCAGAGGTTCGAACTTTTATAAAAGTCTGTTATGCTACTTCGAAAACGAGATCTGTTATGAAACTGAACTAAATCTGATATGAGTTTTAATATATTTTCTTTCATTTGCTCTTTTTAGGAACATTTCGTTGACGAAATAAAAGATAAATATTCATTTTTACTTGATGCACCTGTGTACCTACTTATTGAAATCTTTTATGATAAAAGTCACAGAAGTTTGTCTTTTATTCTTTTATGATTTTTAACAGATTTCATAACATATTTTGGCATGCTGAATACCAAAAATGCTATTCATAAAAGACTTTTTCCATGTTCGAACGTTTGACATTTTATAAAAGTTTTCTTAGCAGATTTTATAACAGATTTTACCATGCCGAATACCAAAATTTTAATTCATAAAAGATTTGTTGACATCTCAAACTTTTGTATTGAAATTCATAACAGAATAGAAGAATAAAAGATCTCGCCGAATAGGCCTAAATGATTGCAGTTAGCAAAAAAAAAAAAACTTTAAACAATAACATAACATGCGACATTTTGTATTGCCTTATGAATGAGGTACCCATCACTAGTAATTTAGCAAGCATCAAAGCGACAGATATTTTCAATGACAGATCTTTTCAATGACAGCGAAATTATTGATTGCTATAACCGACTTGTCAAAAAATATTCCACCGTTCCACTGATTTGTGTTTCAATGATGGTTTTCAATGATAGCTATAACTGGGGCCTTATTATATACTCAAAGGCGGATAGGTACTCCGGCAACTGTATCATGTGTAAACCCACACAAACTGTCATATGATGTCATGTGACATGACAATTGATAAATAAATACACATAATTAGGGAGGTACAATAAAAAACAGAATAAAATTATTTTAAACAGAAAATCCAACTCGGCTAGTTTTTAAAAAAATACATAAAATATGCCTCGAAAACTAATACGTGAAGAATATAAAGAACTAGATCTTAAAGATATTCATCAACATCTTGATGATTTGCACTTGGAACTTTTAAGTTTAGTCGAGCAACTAGTTCAATGTAAAGTAGCTATTGAAAAGGTCACAAATGAAGGTAGAATAAATTGTGCAAAGGCTCGCTATATTCAAGGACCAAAAACTGTTGGAATATCAAAACTACCTACGGATGAGAGCCAAGAATTCAATGCCCTCGTGCGAGTAGAGCAAATAAAGTCCGAAAGTGCGTGTGCTGAAAAAGAATTTCAGCTGAAACGATATACTATTGATAAAGAAGCAGGATTTATTGATCCAATTCGATGGTTTGGAGTTTTAGTTCCACGACCATTACAAGTAACTAAAGAAAAATTTCAACATTCATTAGAATTTGTTATTGAAGCTGCAAATATCCAGATACAAATGAACAATATTATGGTCTCAATAAAGAAACTAAAAGAACAAAAAAATCTATTGTGTAATTCTACAGTTAATAAATTATATTAATATGCTTATATTTAAATCGAATAGTTTTATTTTCTATTTTTACTTAGCCAGGTTCAGTTTGCGTTAGAAACCAAATCAAACATCGTCACCAGCTTTTACAGTGCTTCTTATATGATCGTCTGAGTCTTGGAAGTAAGTTCATATAATTAAAGTTAGAGTTCGGAAGAAAAATAACAAAACTCATCAACTACAATGTTTTGAGTTAACATTTTAGTTTTATACATAACTATAATCTAGAAAAACACCAGGCTTCTCTTTAATATTTGGAACTTACAGAGTGGTTTTAATATTTTAATAGATTAATTGAAATTCGACTTGTTTTTCAAATTTTCTTCTGCTTGTTAAAAAAAGTATTTGTTCAGTTGCTTCATTTTTCTTCCGAAACAACGATAACGTCGTCTTTTAATGGAAACTACATAAAACCAATTGTGTTATTCTGAGAAATTTTCTTTTGTTATGGATTTTTGTCTGGCAAGAATTTATGGATCATTGCACTGTCGATGTTAGCTAAGAGTGCAATCTCTGAAAGGAAAACCACAAAAACTATTAAATTAAATAAGTTTATTTCTTCTTACAAAAAGCAGCAAACCAAACAATGATAAAAGTTATAACATGTAAATAAAATAAACCTTACGAAAAATTATAAAAAAATCTCTCTTATCGAATAATTAACTTGAACATGGACGAAACAGGGAGTGTTCAAGCTAGAGGATTGTGCAAAGTACTGGATCAGGTTAAAAATTGTTGTTTTTATTTAATAATGATTCATTTTAATGATTTTTAAACATAAATAATGATATTATTAATAAATAATTTTAATTGAAACGTTTTTCGATTCCTAAATACGCACGTGTTCAAATGAAATTCAGAAATTCACCGATTATGAAGAATAAAACTTTATACGAAAATACTAAAGAAATTTCCTGGGATTCCCCTTTACAAAACCCGTTTGCATTAAGTACCAACATTCCAGGAACCTTGCATAAATTCAAAAATTTAAAAAAATCAATATTAAACTTTGTTCAAGTTACAGAGTTCGCATAAATTTTACTTGTTCAACTTATAGAGTACTTAGGAGAAAAATTTAAGGTATTGAGTCTTAAAAATAGTCCGTTCAAGGTATAGAATGCGTAAAGGGAAAAAATATTTGTTCAAGTTATTTGAATGTTCAAGTTAACGAGAGTCCACTGTAATTTTATTTTCATACAATTTATTATAGGACATTCTAATATATTAATTCCAGTGTACAAAAAAATTATTATTAAGATATATATTTTTGTATTCCTAACAAGAGTCATAAATTAAGAAGCTATACTTATATATATGTATATATATATATATACATAAGTATCATTTTGTTTGGTCATATACCAAAACTTTAAACTTGAGGGTTGATCATCATAAACCCGTTTCCGGATAGATTTATGAGTTTTTTGCGTTCTGTGAATTGTGCGTTCAAGTAGTGTATCAAAAATTATCTATGTTCAAAAAAAAGAATTAACATTATTCATCGCAAAAAGTTTTGATCTGCTCAAAACCTATTGATAAATCCGAGTTCTAAATAAAAAGACGGAATAAATTTGAATTTAGATGCAGCAGTTCAAACTATAAGTGACAATGTGGAAACTGATAGTAATGTGGAGCCTTAAGAAGGTAGAGACACTTCCAATGTAGGTTGGATGATTTAAATTCTTAAAAGTCTTGCAATATACGATGAACCGGAAGACGATGTACCAAAAGATTCAAAAAATGCATCAACATCCAAAAACGTCACTTCAACATCTAAAAAAGAATCAATGTGTCTTCATTGTGAGTTATATCCTACATTTTCTCCATTCCTCGCACACTTCCTTTTGATAGTTTTGCCCTCACGGAAACTAATCTTTCATCCGGTTTTCTTGACAATGAGTTATTCACTTCTGAATTCGTCGTCTTTCGTGCGGATGGTCAATCTTCAGATCTCGCTCCCTTAGGTCGGGCTGTCCTTTTGGCTGTGCATATCCATTTTAACGCATCATTAGTGGAAGTCTCAAAATCGCCACTCTTTGAATTTGTTTGCATAAAGGTAACTATCTGCAATCGATGTTTTTATCTTATTTGTTGCTATATTCGCCCTTCACAACCCACTCAAGTCTATCAAGAATTTGTCAACTTAATCGATTCCTTAATTGAAAGTGCAGCATCCAGTGACAACTTTATAATTATCGGTGATTTCAATTTAGCCTGACTTGAACTGGATCCCCTCTGAGGACGAATCATGTTTTTTCCTTCTTATCCAACTTCTGAAAAAGAATTTCTGTTTACTGATCGGTTACTTGAATTCGGCCTCTTCCAGATAAGTGGGATCCACAATAATTTACGTAGAAAACTCGACTTCATCTTTTGTCTTTCGCTTGCTCAAGCAGTCTTCCCCACGTTTTGGAAAAGATCCTTTATCCTTCCAATGTAAAAAAAAAAGTAGTAAAAACGAAATTTCTAACTATCGTCCGATATTTAACTCTCCTCTATCCCTAAACTCCATCTCTATCACTGGTACCATCGATTCTCAAAATCTCCTAGAATTGATTTCCATTAATACCAACCCACGTAACCTAAGATCTGTCGCCTTCTTTCGACTCCCTACCACTCGCACCAATATTGGTCATTTCAATCCTTTAACTAGAATGCTACGCCTAGCCAACAGTGCACATAATGTCCTTGACTTCAATAAGAGCTTATCATTCCTTCGTAAAGAACTATACGCCACCTTACCTTAATCCTTCAACCTGTCACATACTTTTTAAGAATTTATTTTAATTATTAATGTTTAAATTGTTATTTCATTGTTTATTTCAATGTTTTTATTATTATTTGTCTTTTCCTTGTATATATTTATTATACACTGTTATTGTTATCCATATATATTTTTTTTTCGCTTGAATTAAGTCAGATAAATAAATGGTTGAGAGTTGTAAGTCATTAGGTCCTGGTTATCTTCAAGCTGTTGCACCACCTAATTTATTTATTTTAATTTAATATATACATATAGCTGCGGTCTTTTGACACAGCAAAAACTAAAATAAATTAATCTACTAATTTTAAAGAAATAAATAGTCATCTGATTTTCAAATAAATGTTTTTTAGGCTTTTAATTTCAGAAAAAATCATTTTCAAATTAAATAAATTAGTAATTTCAAATCTATCCAAGTCATAAAGAAAAACAGCGGTCAAAAAAATAGTAGTGCATTCAAAATCCACGTTTAAATATTACAAAAAAGAAAGTTAATAGACAATTACTGCCATAAGTGATAGTGGAGTGTTTGAACCTTAAATTAATATTTAGTTGCACGTCCCTTGTTAGAAATAACAGCAGCACAACGACTTTGCATGTAATTAATAAGATTTTCACATATTTCTAAAGGTATGGACCTCCAAAACTGCTGTATAGCTTCCCAAAGGGCTGTCTTAGTAGTTGGCTTACAACTAGCAACAAACTTCTTGACATCTTACCAAATATTTTCTATAGGGCTGAGGTCTGGGGACTGCGTAGGCCACTCCATGACATTAACCCTCTCTTCTTGGAATCACTGCTTCACAAGTTTACTTATATGCTGTAACATGACAATAGGATGAGGAACTAGGAGTAGTAGAGACAACAGTAAGGAAAAAGATTCAGGACAGGAAAAGGGATTGGAATCGGAAACGGAAAAGGAACTGATTCGACTAGTGTAGGACAAAATTGTATCGAAAACCCGCGAATTGGATTAGGTTAGGAATGGAATGGTCTGAATGTTCAGAGGAAGGGGCAGTGGCATGCTGGCGACGCACGGCTTAGCTCGCCGGATGTCCCCCTACATCTTGCTCCTCCACTGAACCACGCCACATTACAAAAATTATCATTATGTCGAAATATCGTATTCCCTCTCTTCACCTACTCTCCCCCTTATGGCCAGAAAACCCAATTGACGATTTTACCTAAGTGCGTTCAATTGTAAATTTGATATACCCTATCTCATTACCTTTTCATGATTTAGGACGCTAAAGACCCTGAATGTTTTGTTTTTTTTTTGAACGATTCGTTCGGTTTGTCTCGAATGTCATTCAATGATCAAAACAAACCATTTTTGGATCCCAGTCATCAACAATCCAATTGAAAAGGTATTTTATTTTCAAATTAATAACAAAATGACCTATGATTTTTACTACAGTTCATATCTACACTCCCAGACCAGACTCTAATAAAGTCCAACGAAGCCTCTTGGCCTACCTGCCACGACCCAGACAGTCCCAGAATTCATCTCCAAATGGGTATGGGCTTGTCCTGTTCCAGTGATGGTGCTATTAGCAACTTCGGCGGGATGGAATCCTTGCAGAGATTCTCGTTTATACCCAGACGGGCCGGTTCCCGTATGAATGCAAAGATATCAGCTGGAGGATTTGCCCACTAAAACTTACAATAACAAGCGAACATTCAATCGCCATTATCCAATCCCTTTACTCAAATCGCGGAGTCTTTTGCTACTAGACGCGCCAATAGAGATTTTGGATAACATTTTAATTTGCGTTGCCATCAAAAGGGGGAAGTGGTCTGATAAGGACATTTTTTCAGCATTTATGGGAACATAACTTCCTGTTCCATGATCTTCACATAAATATCGATACCTTCCCGTAAGAATGTATTAAGCGACATTTTTAAAATTGTTCGGGAAACGAAAAAAACGTCTCATTTAGTTATTTTTTTGTATATTTTATTTTTTTTTCATAACATGGTACTTATAGATAAAAATAAGTTTCAAACAGTTCTTTTAAATACAATTAAATTATAAAACCATTGTATTATTGATTGGTAGACAGATAAAAAACTTTAAATAAAAAAGAAAGAAAACAGCAAAAAGTACGGTAACAGAAAAAGAATAAGTTTCTTTTTTAAATAAATTGTATTAATTTTAATCGAAGTTCAACTAACCACTAACTTGGAAGATATGTATATGTATGTATGTACATATGTACAAAATGTACTTACACAATAATAAACTAAATTGAAGATAACAGGTACATAATATACTTAGTTGGGTAGTTAACCTTGGCATAATGTTGGACTGTCATGCCGAGGGTCCTCCAGGGTTCGATTCTGTGAGTGGTAAAAAGTTTTTCAGAGGTGTACTGTCTCCTGCGAGGAAGTGACAAATCCTCCAAGAGTATCTCTTGTCATGATGTGCTGCTGATTAGCCGTTTGGAATCGGCAACAAATTGTAGATCCCCTCCATTCTTACTAACACGCACATACATAGGAATGGTTGAGCGTTCTAAACCACTTGGTAGGCTCTTTACAAGCAGTCATGGTCTCTAAATTTATTTATTTTTTGAGTCAAATGCTAAGCTTGAGGGTGATTAGGGTCACTTTCGTGATCCTTACATCCTAATCTTTGTTTTGCTCAAACCTAGAGTACAAGACACAATTCTTCTATAATTATGTCCGCTTAAGATATTAGATGTCCTTGATTCACAAAAAAAGCACTATTCAACCAATTACAGTTCATGTAGTATAATATTATAAACAAAGCCGGTGTTTTACAATCAATTTGAACTTTGAAGATTTGTTAAAATTGCGAATACCGAATCGTGATATGAGCTGATTATATAAGAAATTAAATTGTGCTGCTTTTTAGATAAATGTCTCTTTGAACATCAATCATTCTTATAAGCAGCGAATCATCCATCACCACTCTTTAGACCTATATTTTGAAGTAAATGGTCTAAAGAATATGCAACAAAAAATATAACATGGGACAGAGAGATAATTTCTGCTACATCAATAAAACGAAATGAGAAAGATTTCCTAAAAGCACATATCGCATACTTAATGGAATACTGACCTAACTCGAAAAAGACGATTTTTGGAAAATTGCAAAAAAAGATCTTGCTATGAGGATTTGTCCTACTTGTTGACGGATAAAATTAAAACTAATTCATGACTGGTATTCTTAAAGTATGATAAACTATACATTAGATCTGGGACTTGCAAAAGCCTGGGGTGGAATCGGCTAAGGTGATAGTTGATTGTTATTTTGACAATTGCTCTCTCTATATTTCTTTATTGATATGATGGAGACAGCTATAGTCAAAATGACAATCACAATCAACTATCACCTTAGACGATTCCACCCCTGTATCTGTAAGTAACTCAATTTTGACCTATCTGCTAATTGGTCAGTATTCCATTAAGCATGCGATATACATATCAATATTTATGTATTGATTTTTAACCCTAGAAAGGTAATCTTCGTCGATTAGACGAACATCATTTTTTCTTTTTAAAATTTCTCAAAGATTCTTCATAGATCTTTAAGGAGAATATAAAGTCACAAATCTAAAAAAATAAAATGAAGTGTGTTTTTATTAAAAGAAAGGTTTGATGAAAATAAATTATTAACATCTACAAGATTTTGTTAATAACTTTTCGAAAAAATTGCATTTAAATTTTACTTCGTCGATTCGACGAATGATTACCTATAACGTACTAAAAAATATGATTACCTTTCTAGGGTTAAACGAAAAAAAACATGGGAAATATGTGCTTTAACATATTATTGTTTATCTTGTTGTTGTTAATCAAATGCATGCGCAGCATAGTTAGAGCAATAGAGTACAGATTTTTATAACATCATCTTAATCTTATTGAACTCAGTGAATACAATATAAACAAAAAACCCGTCACATAAAATTCCTTATATTAATTTCATGCTATAGAAACAAACATATCATGAGATGCTTTTTAACATTGCTTTATACCAGTATTTGAGGATTCCAAACAAGACCAGTGACAAACCAGCATAACATTCGTTTTTGCTCATGGATCACCAAGGTCAACAAAGAATAATTGTTTTTATCAAAATCTCGCTATATATTTATTAGTTATTATCCAGAAATTGTGGATACTTGAAGAATATTAATAAATAACTGGCCCGCTGACTGACCTATATATAAGATTTTAAAATACTTTCCCAATTTTTAAATCAAAATCAAATTAAGCCTTCCATTTTAATTATGTGGTTTATTATAAGTAAAAAAAATCGTTACATTCCGATTCTTAAGCGCTTAGAACTTCATACGATGGGGGTATTGTGTGGATCGCAGGCTGAACATGCTTTGCAAATATTTCTTCAAGAATTTGCCATCTGGACTGGCCTTAAGTGCCTTCAGTACAAGGGCATCGACGGCTTTCTGGTCCTCCTTACGTTGTTCAGTTGGAACGTATTTCTCTTTCTTTGGAGCAAAGATATCTCCTTCACCAGATTTCTTCTCCTTCTTGGCCTTAATGCGTCTGAAATATGTGTCATTGATGTGTTCTGGTACACTGAATTGACCCAATTCGATGCGAGTTTGGCACCCAATAACATAACGCTGTGAAACACGACGTAGTGGGCAGGAGTTTATGCCGAAAGGTCCTGTTACCAAGAGCAATCCAGAGGCCAAAACCTTGAGGAGGACGACACGTTTGCCTTGGTGGCGACCCGCCAAAAGGATCAATACGCGTCCGGGCTTCATGTTCTTGCGAGTATTGCGGACATGTTTACTGAACACACCACGAGCAGGGCGCTTCTTTACTACCGATTTGGTTGGGTAGTTGGCCTTTGGTTTCTTCAAGTAAACAACACGTTCACCTCCATTCTTGGGACCTCCAATCTTCTTGATCTTCTTGATTGGAATTTTTTCCTTCTTAACAACTGGGCGCTTTGTTGATTTAAGACGCCATTGAGCACGGCGCTTGTACATCTGTGAACGAAAATTTGGATATCACATTAATTCTATTGTTTTCGTTTTACTATTTTCACAAGAAATGTTAATAAGGGAAATTTTTAGTGCATTTTGAGAGAAACAAATTCCAATTGGTATCATTTGCAATGATAGAAACCACATTTTAATGTCGATCTTAGACGCACTAACAAATTCACTTTGGTATGATGAAATTTATGAATTTTTACCTGGCTTTTAGAATAACGCATAACTCCACCACCCAGGTAACTATTTAGGGGGTGTTTATTGACTTTTTTGCCAGATTTGGCTGATTTTTTAACTTTTTCTACGGGTGCCATTTTTAAAAACACGTGTACACAGCACTGAAATTGGTGCTAAAAGGAAGGTTATGCTGAGTTCAGTTGTCAAATTTTGACACATGTAGCGCCACTGTAGAATGAGAGGTTGTGAAGCGGCTGTGGTGCACGTTTCAGGTGTACGAATGTGGAGTGCGTTCGTAGAATAAGAGATAACGAAGAATGTCCGTTTATATATGAAGGTTTTTATAATACAAACTCGTGTGCAAGTCCATAAGAAATTGTAGAAAAAACGACATTGAGACTAAGCGCTTTACATGTAAATACAACAACTACTTAAGTATATACGGACTTAGCTAAGCCCAGACAATTTTGGAGTCTTACCCAACTAACAATTTTGCTTCCTATTTCTGAAAATAAAGAATCATTCGTAGCTATAGTGCTCATATAACCATTCTTGCTGGAAGTCAAATAGCTATAGGAGTAAAACTTGATATAATTCATCGGCTAGACATTCTCTGGAGCGTTTTTCATCACCTCTATAGGCGTAAAGACTCAATTGTCCTTTAATCATACTATATTGCTACTATAAATTCACAGGACAGTTTATACTCCAATAGTAATCCCAACAAACTGCTATAAAAGTCTTAATTTATTATTCGTTATCTTTATAGAATCATTATTGGACAATTTAAGTCAAGACTCTATAATCATGATCAATTTTTCTGTCGGACACTTATAGTGGAATATAGTTCCTATAGTACTATTATAAAACTGTGCAAATGTATGCAGTCAAAATGAGTCATTGACCCAGAATGCACCACGTGCTTTTGTACACATGAGGGAAATATGCCACACTATTAATTACAACAACAAAATGTGCAATCTAGGTATAAATTAAATGTAGGACTGGGTCAAACGAACTAACCTAAATGTAAAAAAGACTGAAAATTAAAAAAAAAATAAAGTTTTTGAACAAAAAAAACTTTTTTTTTAAAACTTTTTTTTTCGAAAATATGAATTTATCAAAAAACAAAATTCATTGTAGCGGATTCTTAAAAAAAAAGTTTTTATATACAAAAGTTTTTAAAACATTTTTGAGAACAACAAACTTTCAGTTTTTATTATTTTACGGACAAAAATTGAATATAAAAAAAATATTGGCCTGTTTTTTTTAATCCAAAAAATATTTTCTTTTTCAAGTTTGGATAGAAGTTTTTTCAACTTTTAACAAGCCTTTCTGACAAGCCGATAATGAGAAATTCAAAATTAGAAAAAAAATTCTATGGTAGGTAGCCAGAAAAATCTTAATTTCAATGTTTTATCGAATTATAGATTTTTAAAATTAATCGAAAAAAAAATATTAGAATTCTAGGTGCCGTTTCCGATAAAAATACGATTTTTGAAAACCATTTCTTAACATTTGAAATTTTTTTTCATATCTTGTAGATTGTATTAAAACCAATTTTAGTTGTTAAGTTTTAAAAAATATAAAGCATGGTATTTTTTACGAATGCATAACTTGCCAAATAGCAGCTATGTCGAAAGTAAAAAGTCAACATTGCAATTTATTTGAAAAAATAAATTAAAGTTTCATTCATATAAAACTCGAATCAATCAGTTTCTTAAGAAAAAAACTATGTTTTACGATTTTTTTAGCTTTAACACATTTTAAACAGTTAGATTTTCGATGAAGAAGCTGAGAATAATCAATTTATCAATAAATTAATACTGGAACATATGCTAGGTATACCAAAACTCCAGCTTATGCGAATTACGAAGCGATAATTATCGCCATCTTCTAATATTTTAGTCTTAAAAGCACCTATAAAGAAAGCCTATGTGGCTTTATAGGATATAATTCATGATAAAAGTGATCCCAATTCAACGCCAGGTTTTACATATGCTAGTTTGGCCGAGCGGTTAGCGAGCAAGAGATTTGGTGCGAGAGGACCCGAGTTCGATTCCCACATTCTGCCTTCACGTGTAAGTAATTTTTAAATTAATTTTAAAAATAAAAGTAAAAATGCAATCATAAAAAATAATCAACTCTAAGATCTTTACAGAAATCACGCGGAAAAAGCCGAAAAACATGCAAGAAAAGCATCAAAATAAAAATGAAATCAAATAAGCACACAAATAAATATTTTTTTTTTCCACATACTCCTATAAGTATTTTATTCTTGTGACAGTAAATCTTCTTTTCATTTCCACTATCGATGCAATTTCTGCAATAAAGTATATATTACCTCTATAACATAACGATAAGTATCTTCTTCGGAGTAACACAATTTACTCCATAAAGGTGGAATAGGAGTTAAAAAAAGTCGCCCTTTTAACTCTTTGGAGTTCTATACAACCCTTAAATGTGTGCAAGAAATAGTAATAAGAAGCTTCTCTAGATGAATATAGAAGTAAAATTGTTAGTTGGGAACCTAAGTCGTGATAAAAACGGTGATGCCAAAATGATATAAGGTGCGTTTTATTATTCACAAATCTATGTGGATCCGGATCTGGATTTTTAACATGTATTACAAAAACAATTTGGAATCCTGTTTTCTATCGGGATCTATTTCAAAGATCCAAAAATCAGGTATTACACTGGCGAGTAGATGGCTTTTTATGGTAAGGTAGTGTAAGCTATAGTGTAAAGAAAAAAGACAAGAAATAATTGAAAATTTACAAACCCAAGGATAAAAAGAGACGGACTTATAACACTGCTGCCACTAAGATCCGTATCGTTTTATTTTCAAGGGAAGATCCAGATCCGGATCTAGATAGATTTGTGAATAATAAAACGCACCTATTGTCTATATGTTATCGATAATTTGTTTAGAGAAGTCAAAAGTGAAGTTTTTGGATGCTGGTTGATGCTAGTCTCAATACAGCTGACAAATACCATAGATCATTAACGAAAATAAAATACGGCTGATAAAATACAGCTACTGACACCGTTTCCAAAGCTAAATAGCCATCTATCTATATTAAAAATTTATCTGCAACATAAATTAGCATCTATTATAAAAAATAATGCGACTGTTTGTCTAAACCTTGTTTCTAAACTTCTTAAATACCAATTTTATGAAAACTTGCGAAAAGCAAGATATATGTAATATTAGTATGTATGTCGGTATTAGAGACAAAACTTTTGATTATTCAAACTAATGATACATATGTCTATTTACAGATCTATACCTGATAAAATATATATTGTTTTGTATGTAAACTTTGACAGATTATGGACTTAAAATCGTAAGTTGTAACAGATAAAAGAACATATGTTAATATCTCTTGCAAAAATTTAAAAAACTCTGTAAAACTATTCTTGGTAAACTATTTTCAAATAAAAATCATCCAGACAAATCTATGTAAATGGTTTTTCAATTGGCGCAGGTATATTTTGGGATTTTGTGGCGGCCATGTTGTTCTGGTGACATTTGTAAATAATTTAGTTACTCATGCCAAATCACCATGGCAAGTAACACGACTGAACAGACTGATAACTTAATTATCAAAATGATTGTCCGTTTCCGTTAGTGAACTTTGCTGCTATTTTACGGTAGACCTGGTAACCTTCACAGTCGACTCTTCAACGTTTGGTGGCAAAATTTGAGACGACTGCTTGGTCGTCAGTCAGCCAACATTCATTCGTCAACGAAACGTAAGATCGGCCGAGAACATCGCCACGGTCCGTGAAAGTGTACAGCAGATGCTGTCGATTTCTCACCGTGCACAAAAATTCAGCCTTTGGCAGACTTCAGCTTGTCGAATAGACCGAGAGCCCACAGCAATTTTTGGGTGTGATTGATAACAAAAAATAATTAGCATAATTAGATAGGCCTTTAGTAGTTATTTGCAAATGTGAACGTCTTGCATGCTCTAGTGGGAGCTATAGTGCATCACATATGCAGTTCTTTCCAAGTCTAAATAATTGTGATAACAACTTTGCCAAAATGTAGAGTTAATCTCTCTGATTAAAAGTATTGAGGTCTAAGACGGTTTGCAGACAGCCTTCTGCCTGCAAGACGCGATAAGAATAGCGTACTTCTTGCGTAAAGAAGACCGCCTTCAAAACGTCTTGGACCTCGATATTTGCAATCAGGGCACTTAGCTCTTCATTTTGTAATTATGGCAAATTTCTTATCACAATTTTTTAGACTTTTGGAAAGAACTGCATATCTGATACACTCTTATGCACTATTACTCCCACTAGAGCATGCAAGACGTTCACATTTGTAAATAACTACTAAAGGCCTATCTATCCCTGTGCAGGGACGGGTTAGAATATTCCTGCAGCGCCTCCCCGCTTGTCGTAAAAGGCGACTAAAGGAGTAAATACATCTAGGCCACAAACAGCAAGGTGAACCTAGCGACACGTAACACCTATAAACTTTCCCAAAAGTGTGCATGCCAGTCCCTGGGTTGGCACGACTGGAGATCACCGGTGCCGTAAAAGAGAGATCAAATACAAAACTGGAGCATGCACACGTCGATACTTACAACGGATTTTGTGAATTCAAGCATTATGGAAGTACTCGTCCAAAATGACACTACCCCGCCAGGCACTACCATTGTTACACATGGTACTGATCCTGGACCGAGCAGCAATGCTCGGGTCAGAGCTAGACGGATTCCGGGGGCTAGCAAAGTAATGCCGCAGATTATACAAAATCTGAGAGTTGCGAGTTGGAACGTTGGCAGTATGACAGGTCGAAGCTTCGAGTTGGAAGAGATGATGAAAAGAAGGCGAGTGGACATCTTATGTGTTCAAGAAACAAAATGGCGAAACACGGGAAACAGGGCCCGTTTCTTGGATACGAGGACAAAAAACTATAAGATGTTCTACTATGGAACGGAAAAGGGTAAAAACGGAATCGGAATCATCCTTGCAAAACATCTATTAGGCAGCGTATTGACCATTTCGAAATCCAGCGACCGTTTGATGTCCCTTAAATTGGTGATTAAAGGAAAGTTGTGGAATATTGTCACTGCATATGCTCCCCAAATTGGATGTGAGCAGGTGGAAAAAGATGCATTTTGGCTAGACTTTCACAATCTACTTAAGGACATCCCAAAGGAAGAGTTTTTGTTCGTGGGCGGAGATTTGAACGGACATGTCGGCAAGACAAACGAAGACTATGAAGATTGCCATGGAGGCCTCGGATACGGCACCAGGAACCCTCCTGGTGAAGACATCCTGAGCATGTGCAAAACATACGGTCTTATCGTACTAAATACCATGTTCGTCAAACAAAGCCGACACCTGGTCACTTACAGCAGTGGTGGAAATGAAACCCAGATTGATTACCATTTGGTATCTAGTTTCATGAAACCCCGGGTAAAAGATTGCAAAGTGATACTAGGAGAAGCGATCGCCCACCAACACCGTCTCCTACTGACAGAATTTTTTATGGAGACAGTGAACGACAACAAACATACAAAAACTTTTGGGAAGATCAAATGGTATAATCTGGATAAGGAAAAAGGCGAAGCTTTCATTTCGAATATGCAAAACTTTCTGTATAATAACACCGATATAGTTCGAAATGAAGAGAGTACAGCACAAAGTATGTGGGATCTCCTACAGAGAACTTGCAAAGAAAAAGCCAAAACACTGTTAGGGGTTTCAAAAGGACACAACCAACAAGGCAAAGAAACATGGTGGTGGAATGATGAAGCTAAATCAGTTATAAGTAAAAAGAAAATGGCTTTCAAGGCTTGGTCGAAGTGCCCCTCTAATGATACAGAGCAAAAGTCACGCCTCGAAGTGGAATATAGAAACTGCAAGAAAGAAGCGAAGAAGAAGTGCGCCCAAATTCAAGCAAAGAATACAGAAAACCTGTATCGGGAGCTGGATGAAATTTCTACCCCGACAGCTGGTGCTATTCAAGAGCTACGGCAAAACACGAATAAGGGCGCAACTATCTTCAAAATAGCCGCTCAAAGAAGAAGAAATGCCCAGGAGATTTGTTCGCCAAAGTTCATTAACAATGCTCAAGGCCAACTACTTGTGGAAGACAACGAAATTCTTCACAGGTGGCGACAGTATTGTGACGGACTTCTAAACGAACAATTTCCAAGGCTATACTTTCCAATAGCTTCACCTAACTTAAGCGAAGTATCCGACGTCACAGTCGAAGAAGTTAGTGAGGCGGTAAAATACTCCAAAAAGGGAAAAGCTGTTGGCCCAGACGAAATACCCTCAGAGTTTTGGAAAAAGATGGGAGACATCGGGTTTAGATGGCTCATGATTCTTGTCTCCAAACTTATACGAGGTGATCGCATGCCTAATCAATGGAGGGAAAGTTACCTTCTTCCAATTTATAAAGGAAAGGGTGATACTCGAAGCTGTGATAATTACCGTTCGATTAAGCTGATGTCACACACCATGAAGATCGTTGAGCGAGTCTTGGGTAGCCGACTGCGAAAAATAATTAGGCTATCTGATGACCAGTGCGGGTTTGTCGGGGGTAAGTCAACCACGGATGCAATCCAGAGTATAAGAATAATTATGGAAAAACATCGGGATTCTTTGGAGGATTTGCATGTCGTATTGGTTGATTTTGAAAAAGCATTCGATCGGCAACCACGAGATCTAATATGGGTGGCCCTCAGGCAACGAGGAGTTCCAGAAACTTATGTGCGGATAATTATGGACATGTATGATGGAGCAGTTACTAAAGTAAGATGCGTAGCTGGAGTCACCGAAGAATTCGAAATCACAGTAGGTGTTCACCAGGGAAGTGTCTTGAGTCCCCTGCTCTTTATTACAGTTCTTGATTACCTGCTTGAAGGCAAAGTGACGGATCCAAAAGTACATCAGTTATTCTTTGCTGACGATGGAGCCATCATAAGTGAAGACCCGATATCCCTACAACGAGCACTTGACGTATGGGTGGATGTTCTAGAAGGAAGTGGGTACCGCATAAGCGCGAAAAAGACAGAATACCTATGCTGCCCATTTTCTGATCCACACAGGCCTATTCCAGACATTTATTTGAATGGAGTAGTGCTTCCCAAGTGTGAAAAGTTTAAATATCTGGGGTCTATGATAAATAACGAAGCTACTTGTGATGACGATATCAATCATCGCGTAAGCGTAGGGTGGATGAAGTGGCGGGAAAATTCTGCTATCTTCTGTGACCGAAAAATGCCCCCTAAGCTGAAAGGAAAGCTCTACACTTCAGTTGTGCGTCCAGCACTCACATACGGTTCACAATGTTGGACAATGTACAAAAAGTATGAGAGTAAGCTAACGGCAGCTGAGATGAAGATGCTTCGTATGACAGCAGGAGTTACAAAGCTTGATCGAATTAGAAGTACGAAGATCCGAGGAAGCCTTCATGTTAAGAATACCATTTCCCAAAAAATTGAACACGACCGACTCAGTTGGTATTGCCATGTTCAAAGGAGAGATCCTGAGAACCCCGTCAAAAGAGCAATATCATACAACGTTCCAATTCGGAATAAAAAGAAAGGTAGGCCTAAACACTCCTGGTACAAACAAATGCAAAAACACCAGCATTCAGTTGGCCTCAGAAATGGAACAATACAAAACCGGGAGGCTTGCCGCCGATTTCTGAGGTCAACCCGGCGAACCCCACAGGCGGATCACTAGTGTGAAGCAGATACGTGGGAGAGTTATGATCCCCTCGACATCGAGATCATAACAGCGCCGAAGAAAAGGAAGAAGAAGAAGAAGACTAAAGGCCTATCTAATTATGCTAATTATTTTTTGTTATCAATCACACCCAAAAATTGCTGTGGGCTCTTAGTCTAGAATTTTATGCCGAAACTTGAGTCTACAACCATACAAGATCCAACTGACTTAGGAGCTCAAAGTTCGTGACCATAAAAAAAGCCCTTAATTCGCTGAATGGGCTTCAGAGAGTTTGGAAGAGGACCCAAATTTTGGCCGAAAAATCATCTTTAGCTACGAAGCGAATTTTGTTATGAATCGCTGCGTTAAAAAGTATTTGAGAAAACGGTCACTATGGGAAAATTTTCATTTATAAAATACATAAACTATCATTTGAGAAATATTTCAAACGAGGAAAATATCATGAGAGAAAATTATCAAGCGCAAGATTTCTTCTACAAAACAATTGTTATGGCGTAGTGTAAAGTCGCAATCTAAACCTGGGACTAATACCTTAAGGGGAGGTTTACCTTTTTCTGGACCAAAAAATCGATTTTTTTTTGCATTTTCTTGTAGTAAATTATGAGTAGAATATATTTCCAAAACAGCTTAGTCGTATCTATTTCATGTTATTTTAATGTTAATATAGATTAATCCTACATTATGGAAAGCGATGAGGTAAAAACGCGTTTTTCCCGAAACCACGTTTTTCGAACTGGTCGCCACGATTACTCAAAAACTACTCGATGGATCGCCTTTTTTCTTTTTTTGTTTTAAAACATATTAAAATTAGCGGAAACTGGACTACGATCAAGATGATCCATGGATTTTTTTCATTTCTGCAGTACCTTAAAGAGCGAAAAAAAAAACAAAAACAAAAAATTCAAATGTCCACCATTTTGTTGATTATTATTAATGATTGTAGTTCAGGTTCCGCCTACACTCATATATTTTATAAAAACTTTTGGTTTTTTCATTTTCGTTCATTTTTGCAGGTGCTAGAGTGGCTACCGTCAGGCAACCTTTTTTTGGGAGTGGTCACTTTACCGGACATGACATTAATTACTGTCACGATATTTGGGCATATAAAAAATGTTTTTTTTTTGTACTACTTATTGTAATAAACAAGTTGCAAAAACTCCCAGTTGATTATTTATTTCCTTGTACGAAAAAAAAAATTCCCAAAAAAACTGCAGTTTTAGCTAAGAAAAGGGTAAACCTCCCCTTAATAAAAATTTTTATTTACATATGTCTTTTGTTTATGACGTTACAAATATCGTATTATTTTCTGATAGAAAAAATGTAACAAAAAAGATTTTAAAAAGAGTATCTAGATAATTTAATCTCAAGTCACTGAAAGAAATTCAATTCTAAGGCACCGATATGAATTTATTCAATAACAAAAATTGTTTGTCTTAATGGCACTATGGCTGAGTTATTTTGACGTTTCCGAACAAACTATTCTGTAACAAAAGTAACAATTCCTTGGCGGAATTACAGTTTTTAGCAGGACTTGAGTCTGAACAGCATAAGCTGTGGTATAATAAAGCTTAAATGCAGATGTCGTTCTTTGCTCAATTCTTCTCCACAAAACATTTCTATTAAATTTTTCATTTTGACATTTCTTCGCACTGAAAAATGCTTAATTATAAAATATAGTCTTTGCGTAGAAAAGAAAATATTAATAAAAGATGTATATGAAATCACTGAAATGATAAGATGGCGAGTTGGTTGTATCCTTCTATTTATGTTTATCATGAAGCAATACCAAATCGCAAAAGTGAAAATAGCGAACAAGAAAATATCAAAATTTGAAACCGCATGTCGCATATACAACCACGCAATCAACCCCACACACTCAGTGTGCACAGTGATTGTCACGGTATTTTTTAGACACTCCCACTACGTAGACCATTTCCTAGGTTAAAAATAAAATTTCAATTTTGTATAGGAATGTTAAATAAATAAAATGCACGACGGGATTGCACGCCATAGCTCTAAATCACAAAAGTAGCTTAGAATTTTAAAGCATTTATATACAAAAAATAAATCTAATACCTACATATATTCAGTTTGATAAAATTCTGGATTTCCATTTTTTTTATGAAATTCTTATTAAGATTTCTAAGAAAATATGACAAGATTTATCCTCAAAATTACAAAAGTTTCAGCTTTATAAGGAACTTAGAAAGTAAAATCTACCACTTTTAAATGTTCACCGGTGAAAGAAATATGCTGTTTAAAATGCACTTAAATTAGGTATGATTCTGCAAAAAAGTTTTTTCAGGGGTAAAACGCCTCCTTGCGAAGAATTGAAAAATCTTCCAAGAGTATCTCTTGTCATGAAAAGTGCTGCCCTTTAGCCTTTAGGAAGTTTCAGTAATTGTATTTTTATGTAAATACAAACATAATTTCGAATATTGAGAAATAAAGAATTTATTAATTTTTTAAATGGTGACAGAGGGTGAAAATCTATTGCCAAGCCATCGGATTGAGAGACCAACTCACTTACTATTACTAACCATACTTCAACTGTTTTTAATATTGACTTCTGGAAAATGCTTAAGAAGAAATATGTAAGACACTGCGTAGACAATCCACCATAACGGCTACATCCCATTTAATTAAGACGAATAACAACTTCATGTGCAAAGTTTCACAACAAATCAATAATACTTTAATTAAAAATATATGCAATGTGGTTTTTAACCGCAAAACTACATGCATTTGAAACAAAAAAACTTGTATATAAAACGGATGTAAGAGCTCAAAAAATTAAAGTAAGTTCAAATTTTCTATCGTAAATATGAACAAGTTCGGAAGAAATCTCCAACTAAGTGATTTTACAAAAATTCCTTTTGATATATTTCTACTTGTTGGGATCAGAGTTTATAAATACAATCCCGAGGAGAGAAAGGCCCTCAAAGAAAAAATAGTTTTCGGCATGATTATGCTCAATTTAACAAGTCATTTTATTACTAAAAATGCCGTACTGTTTTACCGCCCATTTGAAGACGCAATCGAGTTAACAGCTTTCGTTTGTTATGCAGGTTTTATTCTTAACTCATGTTGCAAAATGATAGCCGTTTGGAATGGTCGTTTTATTTTAACGGACGTTCTTCTGAAAATGGAAGACATTTTTCCAAAAACTAAAGAAGCCATTATCGAATACCGTTTGAATGAATACTATACAAAAATTGAGCTGTATATGAGAACACTGGCTATTTATCATTTTTCGACAACGACAATGTTCAATTTCTTTCCGTTAATGCAATCAATAGTGGAGAAAATTATAACTGGTGATGATTTCATTTATAGATTTCCATTCATTTCGCATTATCCGTTTAACGAAAAACAATTACCGTATTTTCCTTTCGTGTATTTCTATCAAATAAAGTGTGCATATATTTTATCATGTTTCTTTTTGGGCTCTGATCTATTACTTGTTTCGATTGTTCACTTAGCTTGTATGCATTTTGAGTTTTTGGCAAAAAAAATCACAGATTTTGTACCCACTGGCACGGACAGAGATCTTATAGATTTAGGAAAGTTCATCCGATATCATGATGACATTTTAAGGTGAGTACTATGAAATTAAAGATAAATTTGTTAATCCAAATGTATGTATGTATACATATGATAAGTATGAATAAATAAACGTAAAGCTATTTTATCTGATCAAAAATAAAAATAAAGGGAAACAATTTTAAGGAGCTCAAACTTAATTGTAGGTCAGAATTAAAAAAAAAAACATAATTTTGAATTTAGTTAACAAAAGAGTTAAGATGTAGATGGAGCTTAATTCTTCATTCCGTTTCTAATACTAAATGTAATTAACAAAAAATAAACAAACTGAGTGAATTTAAAAAAAAGCTAATTCTTAAATACAAAATTAATTCAAATGAATTAAAACTTTTTAGATGGAGCTTAATTATTCATTCCGTTTCTTGGGTCACGGAATTGCAATAATTTAAAACAGTTATCAGCAATGCACTTGTATCTTATTTTCCACTATTATATAGTTCATATAATTTTTTTTAACAAAAATCGCAAGATCCGTTTTCGAGATAGATATGCAAGTATTTTCACAACGGCTGTATTGTGGGTACCGTTATTTTTATTGCAAAAACACCACAGACCGCTAAGCACCAAGTTTGAAGAAAATAGCTGCAGCGGTTTAGTCTGTAGGTCGAGGTACAGAAGTAAAGACATACAGATAGACAAACGGAATTGCGGCACGCACTATTTTCGTATTCTTTATCATCCTAATGTCAAGTTAGATCAAAATCTGGAGTTTAATTCGTTTGTCCAAATGCAGTTTGCCCTTATATATACATACTTATAAATAAATCAAAATCGTTTAATTAATTTCTTGTCGGCAACCCTGTGCCCTACCCAAGCTACTGATGATTAATATATCATTTGTGCTTGATTAATATTAAGAGTAAAACTCGTGTTAATCCTAAAAAATGTCAGGACTTTATTAATGTTAAAAGAAAAGGAAATATCTTTCCAGCTGTGATGACCTATAAGAATTGTTCTTCCAATGATACTGTTACAATATGTGATAATGTTTATCTTCCAAAGCGTTTATAAGAATCCTAATAACTGCGATAATAACTAAAGTAACAACTTTGATAAGACATGATAATATTTTTGATAAAAATTGTGATAATACCTAACTTTTCCCAATTTGATGTTGGTAGACCAGTTATTGACGAAAATGATATCAGAGCCCATGTCTCCAAGCTTAAAGATTCTACATCTTATGGACCTGACGAAATACCATCCTTGGTTGTTAAACGTTATATTTCTGTGTTAGCACGTCCTTTGTGATATCTTTTTAATTTATCGATTCAAAAAGTATTTTTCTAAATGTTTGGAAGTCTTCATTTATTTCACCACTTTTTAAAAATGGGAACAATAATGACCATTGGGCTCCCAATTTTACTGGCGTCACACTTATATTGCAGATTACAATTTGTTTATTTAAAAGAAAAAATTAGAAAAGCTATTTGTACATTCCGGCGTTCCTCAAGGAAGCCATTTAGGCCCCTTTTTATTTTTATTACTTATTAATGACTAACATAATATAATCAAATATTCAGAACTTCTTTTATGCCAATGACGGTAAGCTTCGCATAGCTTACAAAAATAATTGCAAAAGTATTGATATGGAACTGAATGTAAGCGTGCTCCCTTTTTCAACGTTTATTTGCTGTGTATTCAACAACATGAAAGGGTTGATAATTTTTGTGATATTGGCTTCATAATAGGCTCAGAACTAGACTACTCGTATGTCGGTTTTAATAAGTATTTCGAGACCCCTACATCTGAACATTTGGATATGCTCTCTTATGCGATCAAATATTGAATGCTGTAGCTGTGTTTGAAGCCCGAGTTATCAAACTAATAATAATCGTCGGAATCTGTGCAAAAACGATTTCATTTTTATGCGCCTCGTTATCTGCCGTGGAATATCTACACGCATTTCCCATGATAAAACCAGCGTCTGCCCTTAATTAATCTGCCATCACTGAATTATCAAAGAACAGTATCTATAATATTATTTGTGGACGATGTTTTGATTGGAGCAATTGATTCTGAGAATCTGTTATCGCAGGATGCTTAAGATCTACGAGTATCTATAATTTTTTTAAAACATAGATTTAATAGAAGAAATTATAGAAGAATATAAATTTATGTTAATGTTATTGACGCAAAATTTTAAATAGCCTATTATTAAGGTAAAGTATTATACTAGTTAACAATTTGCTAACTTTAAAGTAATTTAGTAACTCATTCTTAATTTTAAAAATGTTCTAACTAGTATCGTACTAAACAATTTTCTTAATAAATTCATGAGCACACCTAAAACCATGACAGTTCGTGCAAAAAACTATGTAAACAGACCTTTTTTGACGTTTGTAAATATTAAGAGTCGTATGAAGTTAGAACAATACTAAAAAAATAAAATAGGAACATAGATATCCGATGATTTTAACTTTAATAAAAGAATAGAGAAAGTATGTTGCTACATTCGATTAAAATTTGCAAAACTGTTGTCTTAACCTAGTTTTTGATGTTTTAATATTGTTTAAACAAAGAATTACATATATACATACATATGCAGCTAAAAAAATAATTAATAAATTATTATCTCCTGTGATGCTGATTTTTTCTTAACAATAATTTTATATATTTTAGCTTGAGTTTCAAAATTAATGAAGTATTCAGCGTTGCCATTTTACTGAACTACATTGCGTCATGTGGAGTAATTTGTATGATTGGATTCCAAATAACAGCTGGTTCGGAAATCCTGGATTTGCTTAAGTTCTTTGCATTTTTGATATCTTCTCTCGTTCATGTATATTTTATTTGTTATTTCGGTTCGAATCTATTAGAAGCGGTATGTTAATTTTATTATTTAAACAGAACTATGATATTATACCTAAATATGTATGTGTTATTGTAGAGTAATGATATAGCAGATGCAGTTTTTTCTCACAAATGGTATATGGGAAACAACAAATATAAGAAATGTATACCATTGTTGTTGGTTCGTTCACATAGACCAGCTTTTTTGACGGCTTTTAAGTTTTTTGTGATTTCAATGGAAAGTTTTAAAAATGTAAGATTACTATTTTTTTTTATTAGAAAATCCGTTATCAAATTATTTGACTTTTTCAGTTGGGAACAACTTCATATCAATTCTTCACGCTGATCAAAACTAAATACGATGAAGAGCAATAAAATTTAAAATAATCTTCTATTTATGCGTTCTATTTAAAACATTAATTAAATAAAACAATAAAGTTTTTAAACGTAATATAAAATTATAAACGTACATATTACATACAAAAAAAAAATAATTACATAAATTGTCGCTTTTACTTGCACGGTTCGAGTGTTTCGGGCGCAACTAAAACAACAAATTTTCCGCCGTTCCTTGACTTTAATTAACCGGATAAACCATTTTCACTTTCTTTTTATACCATGGTTTATTTATTTCTTACCAGTTGGTCACCATTTGAAATGCATTTTCATATAAACATCAATTTTGTATCAAATGATGAAATTTGCAAAAAAATTGATACTTTAGTCAAATAAATGGAATGGCTTAAATAATTTTCATATTATATACATATGTATATGAATATTTAAATATGTAAACATAAATAGCTTGTTAAGAAATAAATATATTTTTAAAATGTGCACCCAGTTGAAGAGTTAAAAAAATAAATAATCTTCAAAATTAACACCCAGTTAAAATAAAAAATTGCTTAAATTGTATTATACTTATATCATTCAAGATGTAAGTTGTTAATTTATTTATTTGTATATGAAAATAAATTAATAAAAAGTGTTAAAATCTGTATGGAGTACTTAGAATGATTAATTAATGAAAATTAAAGAAAACACGAATAAAAGAATTATGAAAACAAAAACCTATGTCGCATTTTTTAAATTTGCTTATATTTAGTCGAAAACCTTAACATTACAGTTAGGAACTTTTAAACCAATTAAGATGAAGAAAATTATTTCTGTTTAAGTGGAATGATTGAATTTAATTAAATTAAAAGCTTAATTAAAATAAACAAGAAAGTGGGCTCATTAGCTAGATGGTATCGTACTCTTCTAAGACGCAAATATTGGTTGAACTAGGAACTTTTATTAAAATTGTTACAACACGAAACCTGCATGCAATTAATATTCATTGCTTACTAGAGAATTCTGATGGTTTGTACATAGTTGTTCAATTTTTGTATTTAATTTTATTATGTCAGTGTCTTATTTTATTTCGTTTTCTAACATTGATATGTATATTATAACTTTATTGATTGATTGATTTATTAACTTGATTTATTTCTATTCAAATAAGTTTTCACTTTTTTATAGCACAGTGACGATATGATAACCATTTATATAGAAAGAAGTAGAAAGAAAACAAGAATTTGAAGACAAAGTTTTAAGTTGATACATGCGCCATCTAGTTTGTCTTTTTAAATCATTGGTTATTTTGACACTGACATTTTTTCCCCGCTCGAAATCATCACAGAAGGTTAGGTTAGGTTGGAGTGGCTGTCAAGTTGTTGTTGACTCACTTAGACCTCAAGGATCCGTTGTGATACCACTAAAGAAGTTACTCATGGGAGAGTAATGAATTTAAACAAACCATTTCGTGCTTTTAATGAAGTTAGAGAGACATTTTGTGTCGATCGTTGCCAGTTCACTGGTATTATCGAAGAAGGGATTACCGAGATAGTTATTCCTTCTATTGGAGAGTGCTGGACATGTACATAGAAGGTGTTGGACTGTTTCCTCTTCCTCCTCGTCCATGCAGCTTCTACAGAAGTCATTTGTGTAGACTCCTAGCCTCAAAGCATGTCTACCTATGAGGCAGTGTCCTGTTATAACTCCGATTTTAGAGCTTATATTTTGTCTGCTCAGGGAGATCAAGCCTTTTGACCGTTTTAGGTCTATGCTTGGCCATATTTGTTTAGTTGCCAGGCAGGTGGTACCCTGTGACCATCTAGCATTTGTTGATTCTAGAGCATATTGTTTGAGAAGATATTTGCATGTAGCAAGTGGTGTTCCTATGTTATGTTTTTGTCTAACAGTAGGCAGAAGTGTTCCGTTTTTGGCGAGCTGATCAGCTTTGCAATTTCCCGGAATGTCTCTGTGGCCCGGCACCCAAATAAGGTGAATATTAAACTGTTCTGCCATCTCATTCAGAGATGATCGACAGTCGTGGACTATTAGAGAGTTTGTGGAGACAGACGCGAGAGATTTGAGAGCGGCCTGGCTGTCCGAGAAGATTCGTATATCCTTGCAAGATATAACGTTTTCTTTGAGCCAGGATAGTGCCTCTTTAATCGCCATTACTTCTGCCTGGAATACACTACATTGATTAGGAAGTCTATATGAAAGACTGAGATTCAGTTGTTCCGAATAGATGCCACTTCCAACGCCGTAATCGGTCTTTGAACCGTCTGTATAGAAGTGTACCGCATTGTCTTCCAGGGGTCTCTCTTCTTCCCAAGACGATCTTGAGGGGATGGAAACAAGGAAGTTGTTTACGAATACCATTTTTGGGGTGGTATAGTCTAAGCGATCTGGGATAGATCTGAAATTGTCTAAAATAGTTGTATGACCAGTATTGTTACTGATCCATTGAGAGGTGGCTCTAAGTCTCACGCATGAGTTGGCTGCCACCATTTTGGAGAAGATGTCAAGAGGTGTTAGGTTTAAAAGCACTTCCAGGGCTGCGGTTGGTGTTGAACGAAGTGCTCCTGTGATGCACATACCTGCTGACCGCTGGACTTTGATGAGTTTATTTAGATTTACCATCTTGTCCAGTGCGGTCCACCATACGACAACTCCATAAATGAGTATCGGTCTGATTACCGAGGTGTATAGCCAGTGGGTTATTTTTGGGGAGAAGCCCCATTTTGAACCTATTGCCTTTTTACAAGTAAAAAGCGCTACGGTAGCCTTTTTTTACTCTTTCATCAATATTTGCCTTCCAATTTAGTTTTTTGTCTAAAATGAGACCTAAATATTTGGCTTGATCGGAAAAGCTTAATGGTATTCCTTTAATCTTGGGTGGGTTAAACTGAGGAATTTTGTACCTTCTCGTAAAGAGTAGGTACTAATTCTGTTTTATGTGGATTGACGTCCAAGCCACATTGCTTAGCCCACTTTGTTAGCCTATTTAAGGCATTTTGTAGGAGTTCTGAGAGAACTTGGGGATGTTTCCCAGATATAGATATTGCAACGTCGCGTCGTCAGCATAAGCAATCACCTTGAAACCCTCTGCTTTCATTGATGTTAGTATGTAGTTCGTTTACTACCATGTTCAATCATCACAGAAAGTCAGTATCATACCTCTGCGGAACAAAATGAGTCGTTTTACGCTTGAACAACGTTGACAAATATTGAAAACTTATTTCCTAAGTGAGTGCTGTGTAGCCCAAACAGTGTTTTTTTTAAAGAAATTTTGGCCTAAATGAAGCACCCACGCGCCTGCTGTACGCATGTTTGTGCAAAAAGTTCCTGAGACTGGTATGCTAGTGCGCACAGAAGTGAATATGGCTGCTGTAGTCGAGAGTGTGAGACTCAATTCACGAACATCAACTCGCCATCGATCTTAACACGAACATCAACTCGCCATCGATCTTAACAGCTCTACAATTCACGCACTAGCCTGAGGAGAATTCTGCACAAAGATTTCGAATTAATCGCTTACAAGGTCCAATTAAGTTAGCAATTAAAAGCACAGGCTCATCCGCTTGAAAGACGCACGTCGCATTCCATAATTAATGGGAATGTTTGCTCTTACTAATAAAGCCATAATACATGGAAAACATTTAATTTTTTTTTCACTTTATTGCATTTTTAAAAAGAAACTTGTATTTGACCCACCCTTTACATATAAACAAAATAAAAGTAATAATTTGAATTATTTAATAATTTGAAATTAGATTAATAGTTTGGAGAAGATCAATTATTGCTTGCATTAAATTCAAATACTCCTTTCTTAAAGTTAATTTTATTTGTGACCTGTTTTAAACATGGTGCAAACTTTTCCCTAGGGAAATTGTATAGATACAAAATTGACATTGATTGGCTAAAAATGTATAAGTAGGTTGTATAATTTGTAGAATTTTTTCAGATCATGCACTGTATGCTTACTAAAGAAATAATCTGAAAGTTTATCAAAAATTATGTAATGAAGAGCTAAAACCGTTCGGTATTCTAGTAAGGCATTCTATGAACATCTCATTATTTTCAAGCTGTAATATCTATGGTCCCTGCGGGTTTTGTTGAATATAAACCTAGTACAACTATTATAAGCTATGTTCAGTTAATCAGCAAAAAATTCACAACCATAGAAAAATATTGGTAGAATAAAAGATTTGACAAGCTTAAGTTTAACTTCGGTTCTGGCTGTAGGAGTCAAATTACGGAACAATTAGCGAAAACAACTTCGTTTATTTGGTCGTTGCAGATCGTTTGTTGGTTTAAAATTAAGCCAAAACTTTTAACTTTTGAAAAAAAATTGTTAAATGTTTCCATCAAGAGACGGAAAAACATTTGTGTCTATAGAAACGTCCTATCAACTACTATTGCTTTCGTTTTAGATGCATTCAAGTGCAAAATGGTTAAATCTAGACCACAACAAAATGTTATTCAGTTTTTGTTGATATACCAACTTGTATTAATTATTTTGAAAAAGTTAAATATATTTGCATGAATATGAAATTTGCAAATTTTTTTTATAATGTAAGAAATGTTATTTATAAACAATGAAAAAAGCAGTTGGCCCAAAACAGATCCTTGGGGAACACCTAAGGGACCTGGTAAACTGGACGATTTTTTTGGTCCATAAAAAATAGCATTTAAACGACCTTGAAGATATGAGAATATACATAAGATTGCAATGAGAGTTTTCACAGCCAAATTGCTCTATTAGCTTTTGAATTAATATTTTATCTTCAACTATGTAAGTCGAAATTTCGCGAAAAATCTAAGAACGCTAACACCGTTATCAAATTTTATTTTATGCTTTCGACATTTTTTTTTTTAATTTGATTGCTGTTTAAGGTTTCAATTACTTTGTTTAAAAATGGTAGTACAGTAAAACCCGCTTAAGAGAAATCGGATTTAAAAATTCCATTAAGCCGAGATTTAATGCTAGAAACAATATTATTTTTATCTTTAGGACTTGCATTGAAAGAAGTTAAATAACACAACGATTAAATAACACAAAAATTATTTATTGAAAAACGAAAACTAGCAAATTTTTGTTCTGTTCGATTCATTTTTTTTTCACTTAAGAGAGTTTTTTTTAATGAAAAATATTAAAAATTAACTAAAAATATGTTTCAGTTATCCGGGTTTTTAGGGAAATTGGTCGGAAAATACTTGGGGATGAAAAAAGTGTTTCAGGTAAGCGGGTTTTTCTCTTAAGCGGGTTTTACGTATAGCAATTGGCCGGTATTCAAGATAACTAGATGAAGTGCTTTTTGGAAGTGATATAATTTTAGCTCACTTCCAGCTATCAGGGAAAATGGATGTTGTAAAATGTGTGTTAAAAATATGAGTAAAATGAATTGATATAACAGGAAGAAGAATTTTCAAAAAATCTGGATCAATTATTAAGGCCCATTTTACAATTTATTATCGTGCCCGATCATTGGTATGGACATTACTATTATTATCTTTGTATATAAAACTTATAGTAATCTCATGAAGACGAACCATTGGGGCGACATCTTAAGCATAGCGATAGTACTTGCTAGTTTTGTCTCTGCTAAATTTAATAATAAAATATTCTCCTTTTTACTACTTGTTTGTATCTTTTCCTACTCTCCACTGTAAAATCGTGCGCTAATTTTAGCGCCACCACCAGGATAGTCTGTCAAAGCTTTTCAAATCCAGAAATCTCACCATAACTTCAAAACTGCTGCTGTACAGGACCATGGTCCTGCCAGTACTCACATATGGATCCGAGACTTGGGTGCTTAGCAAAAGGCACTCCGACCTCTTAGCTGCGTTCGAGAGAAAAGTCTTAAGGAGAATTGTTGGCCCCATATGTGAAGAAGGACGATTCCGGAGACGGTACAATCATGAATTGTACGCAATCTACCTATAGAAGCAGATATCGTGACAAAAATTAAGCTCGGTAGACTCCGGTGGGCAGGGCACCTAGCTCGCATGAGCGAAGAGGAACCTGCTCGGAAAGTTCTTTGTGGTACATTCTATGGTAGACGACAGCGTGGTAGACCATGCTTGCGGTGGAGAGATGGCGTAGACCAGGACGACCGAAGCCTTGGGGTGCGCAACTGGATGGCGTCGGCTAGAGACCGGGATAGGTGGAGAGACTTGTTGAAAGAGGCCAGGACCGGAACCCGGTTGTCGAGCCGATGATGATGATGACCAGGATAGCGTTGGTACTACAAAATCACGCTACATGATAATACTACAGGTTATAATATACAAAGCTATTACTTTTTTGATAATATTTACTTTTGTTTAAACGTATTGTAGATGTGACTTTTGTAGTATCCCTTGACATATCGTTTAGTGCGTTGTGGACTATCATGTAAAAGGTCTTGCCTCGTGCGAGGAATTGACAAATCCCCCAAGAGCATCTCTTGTTATTAAAACTGCTCTTTAGCCGTTAGGAATCGGCAGACGATTGTAGGTCCCCTCCGTTCTTGGTAAAACGCACATGAATGGTTGAGAGTTGTAAGTCACTAAGGTCCTGGTTCTCTTCGAGCTGTACATCTATGAAATAATTTAAAGCAGGTAAATTTCTTGCTTGTGTTAGATGCCTGTAATTAAAAAAATTAATTTATTTTCCAAATGGTTGTTTCACTCAAACGGAGTTAAATTAGTGTAAATTTTTCGGAATTCGCTTATGCGAAGTACATACTTTGTGTGAAAAAGGCTATAAAATGCGCAGCCGTGATAAATTTTGTATTGCAGGTGAGGAAAGTCCATAAGTCAACAAAAAGACATTGACAAATATACGTTTAATATGTATATAACTGGTACCACATGTCATCTTTAGCTAACACCTCTTGGTCAACTCTATATTAGCATGCATAATGATCTGTGCAGTTTTTTTTTGTTTATAAGTCGCAGCGGGTAGCAAAGACAGTTCAATGCACTAACCATTAAGCAACGGTGCTTTTGAAAATGGTTAAAGAAGAAATATCTAAGAGTTCCTCAAGAAAATCACAATTTTTTTTAGGGTGGTGAATTTAGGATACCCTGTATGGAAACACATACATACCAATACCACCCAGTCGTGCATTTAATTTAATGAAGACAAAAACCACTTCATGTGCAAAGTTTCACAACAAATCAATGCAACTTTAAATAATATGTGGTTTTTCACCGCAAAATTATATTTTGAATAAAAACTTTCTATATAAAAGGGATATAAGGGCTCAAAAAATTAAAGTAGGTTAAGATTTTCTATCGCAAATATGATAAAGTTTGGAAGAAATCTCCAACTAAGTGACTTTACAAAAATCCCTTTGATATGTTTCGATTTGTTGGGATCAGAAATTATAAATATAATCCCGAGGAGAAAAAGCCACTGAAAGAAAAAATTGCTCTCGGCATGATTATGCTCGATTTAACATATCATTTTTTTTGTCAAAAAATGACGTCATCTTTTACCACACATTTGACGACCCAATCGAGTTGACAGCATTCGTTTGCTATGTAGGCTTTGTTATAAGCTCAAGTTGCGAAATGGTAACCGTTTGGAGAGGGCGTTCGTTTAAAGGACCTTCTTCTAAAAATGGAAGAAATTTTTCCAAAAACTAAAGAAGCCATTACCGAATACTGTTTGAATGAATACTATACAAAAATTGAGCTGTACATGGGAACACTGGCTATTTATCATTTTTCGACAACGACAATGTTTAATTTTTTCCGTTAATACAATCAATATTGGAGAATATTACGAGTATAACTGGCGGTGATTTCATTTACAGATTTCCATTCATTTTGCATTACCCATTTAACGAAAAACATTTAACGTATTTTCCTTTCGCGTATTTCTATCAAATAATGGCTGCATATATTTTATAGTGTTTTTTTTTGGGCTCCGATCTATTACTTTTCACTTATGTAGCTTGTATGCATTTTGATTTTTTGGTAAAAAAAAAAGATTTTGTACCCACTGGAACGGACAGAGATCTTATAGATTTAGGAACTTTCATCTGATATTTATAAAAAAGCGAAAACAAAAAAAAGAAGGTTCTATGTGGGGTACTATTAAAAACCAGTTTTTGTAAATTTTTTTTCAACCAAGAGCAAGCTTTTACTAAGCAAAATTTTTAGAATTTTTGGTTTTAGATCTATGAAACAGTTTATTAAACACAAAATATCCGTTATTTTTGGGTTTGAAAAAAATAAAGCGTGTGGGCAGGAAAATTAAAAAAAAAAACAGACAGAGTTGAGAGACCCAAATTTTTAGTCTTGCCATTCATCGTAATGTTAAGTCTGACCAAAATCTCGAGTTCGTACGAATGTTTAACTTGCCACATATTACCTAAATATAACAATTAAAAAATATACATAGATCAAGTGATAGGGCAACCCACTTCGAATCAATGAAGAATCAATTTCGCCGCCACCCAGTATAGAAGAGATAGGCTTATCTTTAAATAAGGTGAAGATAAATAAGGGGGGATCTGATAACTTACGTTGAAGTATTCAAAGTCGTCATTTTGATGAGCTGCATTGCGTCATGTGGAGTAATTTGCATGATTGGATTCCAATGAGTATGTGTTATTTTGGAGTGGTGATACGAGTATAGCAGGTGCAGTTTTTCCTCACAGATGGTGTATGGGAAACAACAAATATAAGAAATCTTTACCATTGTTGTTAGCTCTTTTTCATAAGCTAGACTTTTTGACGGCTTTTAAGTTTTTCATGGCTTCAATGGAAAGTTTCAAAAGCGTAAGATTAATATTTTTTAATTATAATTATGCATTATTAAATTATTTAATTTTTTTTAGTTGGGAACAACTTCATATCAATTCTTCACGCTTATCAAAACTTAATACTATCAAGAGGAATAAGATTTAAAATAATCGTTTGTGCATATTTTGAGGAACTTTGCGTAGGATTTTTAAAATAAATAAAATCCAATTAAAGAAATGTTTTTAAATGAAATATACGCATGCTACATAAAAACAATTACAGTATTTCCAATTGTCGCTTTTACTTGTACTTTTGGTTAACAGTATTTCAAAGTCAACTGAAACATCAAATCCTCTTAGCTTACCGTTTCTTGTTTTATTTAACCGCGTATTCCACTCTTTACATCATGGTTCATTTACTTTTTACAATTAAACACCTTCTGGAGCCGTTATATTTACTAAAAGGTACGTTTTTTCCAAAAAAAAATGTATTGCAATTTTTAAATTAACATTTTGAGTCAAGAACTGAACTGAATTTTGGAGTTCCAAATGTTTAAAATACGTAAAACATAATCATAATTTATTTTTGTACATATGTACAATGTACATAGAGCAACCGAGAAGGTATTTTGTTAATTTGCGAATATTTAGTCGAGAACCTGAAATGCTGTTTTCTTCTAAAACCATTCAACATCTCAGTTATGAAATTTTATTAATATTAACGTTGCGCGACCCATAAAGTGTGAAGTACTCCATAGACTTTCCATACAACTATATTTTTTGCCATCTCTACATATTTAACTACAGCACTGTTAAGATTCATTTTTGGATAGTTCGACAGATGAACAGTTTTTTGGACCGTTCTTTTTCCAAATATAAAAATCATTTCTAATTATTTCCTCATTAATAACTGCACAAGTAGCACAAAATGGTATAATTTCGGTATCACATTTCTTAATTCATACTTTATTCCTTCTTTATTAGGTATGTCAATTTATGCCTACTTAATTCCATCTTAATATGATCTTTATTAGGTATTTTTTTATTTATCTTCTTATTTCCTTCTATCGGACCGCCCACTTGCGCCTTTTCTCTACTTAATACGAACTTAAATCCGTCTTAAAGAAGATGTCAGATACCGATTTAGAATTCTTAAAGACTTCGTTAAGTAATTCTGTGCTACTTGTGTGAGACCAAATCGTCGATTAAACAAAGAGGACAACTTTTGTATAATTGAACGTCATCTGCGTACATTCGTACTGTGGATAAGGAGACATTTTAAGGAAGTTCATTTATCTAAAGAGAAAATAACGGAGGACCAAGAATCCACCCCTGAGGAACTTCTCTAGAGGTAGAAAGAAAGTTGGACAAGTTTTCATTAACAGATACAGCTTGCTTTCTTCAGGTTAGATTTAGATGAATTAACAGCAAAACCACAGAACTTGAAAAATTATATACATACGATATAACTTTCTACAAAGGTTAACAGAAACAAAGGTTAATAGAAAAGATATGTTTCCATCATCTAAGACCCCTTGTACATCTTCGATAGCATTTATCAAAGTGGAACAACTATGTTTTTGTTAGATATGTAAAGTTTTTCGGAACTTACCTCGTTTACTTTCTTTAGAAATAATTATAATTTCTTTCACTCTACGTTATGAAAAAGTTTCATTATTCGGGATACCGTGATCACGAATAATGAAAATTGTTCGAACGTGTAAAGTGAAAGAAATTATAACTATTTCTAAAAATGTAAGCGTGGTAAGTTCCGAAAAACTTTATCTATTTAACATGAATAACGTCAGCGAAAAGATAAACTTAAAATCTCAACTATATTTTTCCTCTGGAGATATGCACCTATTGATCTGATTTTGCCATTATTGCTATAACGTTTGAAAGATACACTGCTTAGTCTAAACAAAAATGTAATCTTTAATCATAATATGTACTCTCTTGCCTCCTTTAGGGGAAAAAACAATACATGCTTTTATTCTAATAGTTATTCGAAAATAGAAATATTGAGAAATTATTTTTAAGATTTTGTACACCTTAGTGACAACATTTTATACATAATGTAACAATAATGCATACTCATCAAAGGGCTAGGTTTTATTCAGGAACAACGTTAGTACAGAAAGATATTATTTTTCCATAAATAAAACAACAGTTGAAAATCTTATTTGTAATTTATAATTATTTAACATTTATTACTTAACATAATATGCATGCGCTGTTTTTTTTATTGAGCTTATAAGTATTCGTAAAACACTATCCAATAGGTTATATTGAGAAAAGCAAATAATGCTGGAAATAGTACTCTTGCAGTTCGATCAATGTAGATGGCGCGTTTGAGGCGTTCTTGTTGCGGGGTAAGCTTTGGCTTTTCTTCCGGTGGTGGTGGTGGGGGAGGTGCAATGATACCTGGGGTTAATATTATGCGACTCTCCTGTCGAGGAATCCAAGGTCCATCGGATGTATCAGGGCGAGGGATACGACGAACGTTTACGGACTAAAAGTATAACCCATAAAAAAAAATGTAATTTATGTACATACATATTTAAATAGTTTCTTAATTAAAATGCAATCAAATATTGAAATGTTATTATTTTAAAACTGGAAGAATTTAAAAATTTTTCTGTACTAAACTTTGGAAAGGACACTTGCAGATTTAGTTAGAAGGGTGAACTAGAGTGGACTCTATGAAGAGGCTACATTACATTTAAAACGATGGACTAGAACGAAATTGGGTTTTTTGGTCTGAAAATGTCTTTCAACTGATTAAATCTATATCTCCTCCCGGGATATACATATCTATGGAAAACAAACAAGAGGGGAATCTCGATATTTAATTCCTCCGAAAACTTGTCTGCTCTCGTGAACCTCTTACGGAATAAATTTTTTTCAACAAAATCTAATGAAATGACAGTTAAATTCCCAACGTTTGAATGATGGAACCATTCCCAGTGAAATTTTTCATGTGCTAATCCCCATTTAAGAACTAAGTCTCACCTTCCGTTTTGTCATCTCATCGAATATCTTTTCTATTTTCTCGATCTTTTCGTCTTTTGGGCGTGGAGGTGGTTCCTCTTTTTTTGGTGCTGCTTCCGGAACTGGTTTGGGTGGATAGGCAATAGGCTTTGGTATTGGAGTGTCGCTTAAAACAATGTTTATTAGGCAATATTCCATAAGAGCCATGAACACGAAAACCGTACAAACTGACATGAATGCATCCACAGCCTTTAAATACGACACAGGCGGTAGGGAAGCTTGCGATTTCGCATGTTGCGTTGAGAGTGTCAGCAATGAAGTAACACCTAAAGTCACACGAGCTGGAGCTGCTTCTGGTTTAATCCAAAAAGATACCCAGGACATTATAACAATCATGCAGGTCGGGATATATGTATTAAAAACATAATACACTAAACGACGCTTAAGTGTGAATATAACCTCTAGGCAGGTGAAATTGCCAGTCGAATAAACTTGTGTGCAATCAGCTGTTACGTTATGTATTAATGCTACTTGCGGCAGCTCGATATTTTCGTCGACAACTAACGGAGTTGTTGGATCCCATTGGAAGATCATGTCATCTGTTGTGTGTGACACTAAAATTGTAAATCTCTTTTAAAAGTTGCATTCATTAATTTATACGACAAAATTTACTTACAGCTCTCCATTTGAAGCTTACATTCTTGTGTATCATGAGGGTATATGGCGAAATTCATGATGCAAGATAATTTAAGCGTCAACTTTACCATATACAAAATTGTTTTATCTCTATACAACCACATATAATGATTAGGAATTGTCATTGTTTGAAAAGTAACAGATTTAGCGTTCTTAAAGAACGAATCAGGACGCCACATGTTTTTGAGCCAGTCAACTTCTAGCAAACGATATTCAGTAGTCATGTTCTCGGGAAGTCTTAATCGATGATCTTTCCAGGTTTGGGCAAAAAAAACATCGGCTACGTAGGTCATGGAGTTTTCATCAATTGAATCTAAGCCCATTACTGTTACATGAAAGAAAACTATCGTTGCCTGGCCATCCTTTTTGGGGGGTCTCATTTTATCATACCGTTTTGTGTCCTCGGGCAGGATGTCCGTAAAAGCCAAACTTTGCCTTTATAAGAAAAGAAAAATAATAACAAGATAAATATTAAAAACAATAATACTATATACACAAATCTTACTGATATTCGGCAGAAGTGGTTTTTTGCTGACATATCGATATGATTACTAAAAGAAAAAGCCGGGGATCCATCATCACTGGAAAAAAACATAAAAAAGGAGCATTAGTACATCGGGCGAAAATAGCATTACGAAAACAATCATTCAAAATTATAAGTAACGGCAATGTAAAAAATTTCCCATACTCATTTTTTTTTATCAGAAACCCAACAAATGAAATGCTTTTAAGAGAAAAATAATGGAATACATTATTTTTTAAATAATGGTAAAGCTGGTAAAAATGTAACATTCTCTCCATTAGGTTTGATAATAATTTAAAGAAAAAAGTTTCATCGCTAGTTCAAGCGAGTTAATTTAATTAAGAAAACATTTATACGGTTCCTAAAACTAATTATTTTCTTCTTTCAAAATTCAAATTAATCACAAAAGGAAATACTATTAAGCTAGCATGGGTTCCTGGGCATGCAGGGATAGTTGGCAATGAAACTGCCGACGCAGAAGCCAAACTAGCTCTCAGACAGCCTCTTATCTCTTTTATACAATTCAACAAAAAGGACACCATTAAACCATTTAAAAACTTCCATGAGGAAAAAAAATAAGAATAACTGGCTGGAGTACTCGCACCACTATTCAACAATCAATGCTGATGCTGAGAGGGCGACTTTCCCTGTCGAACTTCCCAGAAGTATGGTAACAAAATACACACGGCTTAGAATGGGTCATACAAATGCCACCCACAAACACCTGATCACCAAAGAACCAGCACCCCTTTGTAATTTCTGCGACCAGTGCCCAACTTTGAACATTTCCCATATCCTTCAATGTCCGCATATCAACTCAACCTCCTTATCCATAGCAAACAAACCTCTCAAAGAACTATTAACCGTTATATTACCAAGTAATATAAAATTTGTGAATGAAATTATTACAAAACTGAATTTACATATTTAACTTAAGTTTTCTCCAAACGAGCTGAAGGCCCTGGTAGCTAGTGCTCTGAAAATATTCATTGAATTTCGTAATTATATTATTGTTCAATAAAGTATAATAATAATAATAATAATAATAATGATCTTTCAAAATTCAAATCTTTCTAATCCTATCCGATAGAAATTTTGGAAATTTAAAGAATGTAGGGACAGTTCAAGGCTCAAAACTGAGAATTTCTCGGAGAGTAAAAGAATTATTGCAAAGATTTAAACTGAACTTTGAAGAAGTACTTTTCTTTATAGCTGCAAATTTTCAAAAGTAGTTAAGAATTTTCATGGACATTGAAATACTTTTTTTGAAATGCTTAACCTGATTAAGAAAACAACTCTCCGAGAATAAAATTCTGAATGGTTGCATTGAAATCATCGACATCTTTGTTTTTGGCCGCCAATATTGCTCGTTCACTAAGCCAATTATTGTTTCTGAACTGTTGTTCTATGTCCGTAAAATTAAATAAGTTCCTCTTTTGAGTCCATGAAGTGACAAAAATCCGTGAGTAGCGTAATTAATCCGGTCGAGGTGTCAACTGCGATCTTACCATTTCCAATATCTAATAACTGCTTGCAGCAACAATTTTTACTTCTTCCAGAAGTGGAAAACAGCGTAGATTGTGCCAATTCTAAAGAAAGGTACTTCCAACCTAGTTTTTAATTACAGGTCGATATCACTTCTCAACAACACCAGCAAATTACTGGAAGAAGTATTCCTCCAGAGACTGAAGAAATTCTGTAGTGAAAATTCCATCATTCGTGACATGCAATTTGGCTTTCGAGATCAACTTTGCATCCACTGCTAAAATTCCAACACGATATCACCACTGCCTGCAACAATCATCGTGTCACCAACGCATGCTTTCTGGATGTCGAGAAAGCATTCGACAACTATGAAGGAACTAAAATTTATCAAAAGGAAGATACTAAAGACTGCACTGGAATCTACATTGACACGCATCTCTACACAGAAGTGAATTTAATCCCACAGCTAGTACTTTCAACAAAGAAACTAGAACGGAATATTATCGGCCACCTGAATCAGCTAATGAAAAGGATGGCCACCGAACAACTATATCTCGAGCACAAAACCTCAGCGTGATGGAAACTCTGGATGACAATATAATCATAAACAAAAACAAGGAAGAAGCAGTCTTGTTCTACGCTGACACTGGGTCAGCCTACCAACTCGGTTAAGCGCCATCACTGCTCACAATTTAGGACAAAATCACCACTGACAACCTGGAACCGTAAAGTAGATAAAGTCAACCGGGTTTTAATTTTATTTTTCGACATGTAAATTCTATACATATAAATTGTTAAACCTAAGTCGCTTTATATAGCTTTATATAAGACCCCTACGAGCCAAGAAATGTTAATTATCACAGTACCTTATTAAGTTCTAAATTGTAAATATTTGTCAATAAAACGAAATTGAATTGAAAATTGACCAAGTTTGAATAGTAGATCGACTTTTAAGAATTGTTTCTCACCAACCGCACAGTGAAATCGTTGTTGGTGAGTTAAATAAGCTGACTCAGCTCGTTGACAAGCCGCCTACTCGAATTCCTAACGTGTTGCAAGTCAATCCCCAAACGGTCTAGACTTGTTACTTATTTCTGGCCGTGAAAATACACTAGAAGTGTATCAACACCTCTGAAAACATCAGATCAACAAAACCCTGTTAGAAGAAGAATTCCTAAGAGAACCGTTTGGAAATACGTGGAAGCTAACTGGAACTCAACGATTTCTTCAGTAACTTTAACTCATCACAATGATTCCTCAATAGTGACGTGGACCCCATGATATGTTGAGAAATTTTTTTAGCCGGAATGAGAAATTTTATCCCGAATAGGGGAAAATATATCAAACCGAAAGACCGTTCATGGTTCGATTCGAGCTGCGGAGAAGTTATTAGGGTCAGAAAATTAAATTTCCGTTGTAATAAAACTAATCATAATGAGGAAAACCGAAATAAGCTCAAACAAGCTAGAAAAACCTGCAACGATAATGTTCGACGGACCAAATTTGTGCAAAACCAACAATTAAGGCACCAAATACTTCAGTGTAACAAAAATGTTTGGTCATTTGTATTTATTATTTGTGAATTGTGACCCGGTCGCGTATTGCCAAAATGTATATCAGCACAGATCTCCTTAGTCTGTGCTCAGTCATTTTCTGCTCACAAAACATTTTATGTTTGGCCTTAAGTCACAAACAAATTTGGCCTTTTGTCACTTGGCCTTATGTCACGGCACCACACACCACACACAATAACCACACCAACGTGAACGATGGCTCTGTAATCACAGGTACTTTGCTCTTAGTTTCCTGAGCAAAATGTATACCAACACAGAAAAATCTGCTTTTGATCTGACACAGTATATAGTATGCTCTTAATTTGAATGAGCATTCTGTAGTCTATTATAGAGCGTCGGAGCTCTGTACTGATATACAGTTTGGCAATACGCGACCCGGTCTATGAAAGGGTGGCTTATGACTCAAAAACAAAATTTCGATAAATCAGCTGTTAAAGATAAACAATGCATTTCGTCAGTTTCTCGGTAGTTTACTTGAGTCTCTTGGACAAAATTCAAAAGAGAGCTATAAAAATGTTAGGTGACCCTTGTCTAACTCAAACATTTGAATCTCTTGAGCACCGCCGCAATATTTCATGCCTATCATTATTTTATCGGTATTTTCATAAATAGTGCTCTAGTGAAATAGCCAGTTGCCCCTTAAACAATTCAACCCTAATACCCATACTTCTAGGAATACCCATCTTCGGACGTACTGCCAAATACAGGGATTCTTTTTTTAGTCGCACTACACGAATGTGGAATGTTTTACCTGGCTCAGTATTTCCCACTCATTTCAATGTACAGACATTTAAAACCAATGTGCATCGGTATCTCCTTTCTAATCCTATCCTAATTTCCTAATTGCTCGCATTGTGTATTTAAAATTTTAAGGGTATTCATAACCAGTTGAGTGCGCGTATAATATAAAAAAGAATACATGTTTATTATACTATATTATAATTATGAGCTCAAGAAATATCTTGAAGACCGAAAGCTTCCCAATAACTGGCAATACGGCTTTCGTAGCATTAGGTCGAGGTCCACTGCTGATCTGATGGTATATCTCACAGAGAAATGATACAAATCTTAACACTGTTTTGGAGAAAGTAGTGTATTGGATGGTTTGAAGTCTAAGGCTCGTATTCACCGAGCGCTCCTAAACGGCTCTTAACTTTACGAGGCTCTTAACTTGAAATTTCTGTGGGGTATTCACCAACCACTCGCAAGTGTTTTTCGAAGTTCGAAAATGAGAGCCACTCTCTCTTGTTCAGGCATACCCAAACTGTGAAATGTTGTGGAATGTTGGTCTTGAAAGCAAATGGATACTCTTCTACTTGGCATTGCCCACATGGATTCGAGTCAAATGCGTGCGTGGCACACGCACAGGCGAACAAACTTTCGAAGAGAGCGCTCGTAAGTTAGGAGTGGTCGGGACCACTCCTAACTTTTAAGAGCGCTCGTAGATCTTCACTAATATTGCTTGGTGAATAGGTTTATGAGCTTCTTAAGTTATGAGCGCTCGGTGAATACCGGCCTAATAGTCATAAAACACACATTAGTGTGTCTCTTACTCTCTTTTTAGATCTTTTGTCTGAAACTTCGAATTCATTAAATTGTTTTGCAGATGACAGTAATCTCAGCTGTTCGTATTCCTTTCCAGATTAACGTCCTTATTCTTCGGATGTGGAACTGGAACGTATGATAAGCTCACTAAATTCTGATTTTGATATAGCATTGTCAAATGGGGAACTATTTACCGCGTAGAATTAAAAATCCAATGCTGACTCCTAACCATGAGCGGCACTTACATTAAGGAATCACCACATATTCGACGTCATGTCTGGCTGCAATCTAGAAAGTCTATATTTTTCATGATCTTGTGATGTTGCAACGTGTGTAGATATTAGTTTTGATATATATATTTGTGTATTTGCAGAGATTTTATCTCCGGATAGTTGTCAAAAAGTAAAGATAATACGTTTCTTTCAAGATGAATAAAATAGAATTTTTCTTAAAACTGAAAAAAAAAATTTCGTGATCATCACTTGTTTTGGTTTTTCATTATTTATTTCTTATGATGCCCTTAATGTAAGTTTTTATATTTTGTGAACAATATTGTAATAACAATACAATAACTCTTTAATTTGTTGTATCATTAGTATGCTTCAATGAGCTTTGCGCTAGTGTTATTAAATTAAGACTTTTACTGATTACTTCAAAGAATTACCCAGGAAATATATAAGAAGTGATCTACAATTGTATGTACTTGTACGTAGTATTAGTTACGTTTGATTTTATTAGTCTGCTTAAAAAATACTTTAGTAAAACACTTAAGCAATTTATTTCTGCCGTTTGTCATTTTCAAGAGATTATGGAAATCAGGATAAATTAAAATCATTTCTCGTATTAAATTGAATCGTAATTCAAATAGCATCGCACGAGCACTATTGTATATGAATTCTGAGCACAAATCGGTAATTCTCTTTGCTCATTCAAATTGTTCAAATTAAGTATAAATTGTTCGAATCAATAAATTAGACATAATTATGTAAGTATGTAATGTATACATATTTTTTTTTTAAATACTCGTATATTGCACTACAAGATTGCACGTACTTTCTCTCACAGTTCAAGGCTATAAAATGACTTAGCATTTAAGATGTTATGTATTGGTTTATTTTTACAATGGCATAGGGAGACAGTGTGAACAAAAAAGAAATTACTAAACAGTTTTGATTTGCTTTCGATTTTTTAAGTATTGTTTCAAGATTAATTTACGAATCTAAAGTGTATTTTAAATTAAACGAGGAGAGAGCTGTCAAAGCCCCTTTTCTGTTTATGTTAATTATAATTATATTAATACAAATATGTTATTTTGTGGTTACACAAACACTCGGACAGGAGTCCAAGGATATCAAAAATTCGACGACCAATCCCCGAAGGACTGGCCCAACGGTTCAACATACGTTAGTAGGTAGTACGAGTAGAAAGAAAATAAAATAAAGAAAAGGTTCACTCTGCGGATATAATATGGATCGCTGTCTATATATTTGGTCAATGTCCGAGTGCATTGTAATAACTTGTTATATATATATGTACCTATAATTTTAAGTTATTTTTGTTATTTTTATTTGTTAGAGAAAAAGGAGCTGAGCGTGTTTTACTTGATGGATACACTAAAACATTGCTTAAGATTTTACGTTTTTTACATTATCTTGAAAATGAAAATAAAGATAGAATCAAAAGGGTGCAAAGTATAAGTAAAACAAAAAAAACGAAGATACTTGGCAAAAAAAAACGCAAGAACAAATAACATAAAAAAACACTAAGTAAAACAGCACATATAGGAAGAAAATTTAAGGGTATATATGTCCTTACCCCTACGTGACCCGATCTTTATACATAACCTTTGTTGGCCCCCTTTTTGAATACGCTTGTCATAGTCCACTTATCAACCCCCCCCCCCCAACTTATTGAAAGTGTAGTGTTTAGGAAAAAGAAGTGTAGTAGAAACGTAGTAAAAAATAAACCAAATAATTTTACAAATTCTGTATGTAAAAAAAGTGTAGTGTTTGAAGAAGCGTGCGTAGTGTGTGCTTTTGAAAAAGAAGTGTAGTAAAAACACAACAATGGTAGTAGAGGTGCAACGCTGTTCATGACTGCACAACTCTCTACAATTCCATCTCTTTGAATACTAATTCCCGTAAAATAAGAAATCCTCGTCTCTTTTGTTTGCCTACCCACCGTGCAGTGGCGTAGCGTACCATCTCGGCGCCCGGGGCGGGAGACCCATTTTGCCGCCCCATTCAATACTAAATTAAAATTAAATTTCGAGACATCATTTAACAGGCAATGAAGTATCTTTTATTGAAAGTGAAATAGAATTAGCGGTTTCATAAACGGATTTTACGAGCCTTACGAATGAGGGTCGTGAGACAAAGCTGCATCTGCGGATTCATCTCCATGCATGTGTTTTTTTCCTGCGAATTGTACTCGTTTTGAGATCGATTCCGAGCTTTTTCCAAAAAGTCTTAGAAAAGTCGATTGCGGCTTGGACGAAACGGTCTCTGCTCTCCACCAGGAGAGCTTTTAAAACGCAGAGTTTCTGAGCACACTTATCCACAGTCAGTCCACATTGCTGCAGGTAAATCTGTGCGTCATCTTCTTCAGGTAGCTCTGCAGCTCAAAAGCCAAGAAAAGTGAGGAAGTTGAATGACTGCATGACTGTCAGAAGAAGACTGGCTACCGATCCGTCAATTCTTCCAGTACCTGAAGAACTTCCACAAACTTATTTTTAAGCGTCTTTACAGCTTCACGAGGTTCACTTTTTCTGCAGGCTTGTGAAGATGCTTGAGATACTTCTGGTGAGTCGACTTCGTCTTGACCCTGCTCTGTGGTGCGACCAGAACGACTTCCAACTTCGACGGCAGGCACGTCTTCTTCTTCTGCCCGTAAAATAAGTTATGCGTTCCCATGAATATTGGCCGGAGGACAATTCTAGGCCACTCACGATTGTAGATGGAGGAATCTTACTTACATTGGAATCACTTCCGCTGCTGCTGGATGCCGCCGAAGACGTTAACGTAGCTTTTGAACCAGAACTAGAACTGAAATATTTCGCGTCTTCGCATCTGCTTCTTTCTTAGCCTTTTTCTTGCGGTATTCCGCGCCGCTTCTTTTAACTCTTTTCATTTTCAAAAACTAGTTCAAAGGTTGAGTGAAGTACTAAGTGCTTAGTTTTAGAAGATTCAACAGTATTTAAACTATAAACAACACAATCGAAATAACTTTCTGTGATGCGGGAGGGAGCAAAAACATTGAGCTGTCTGAGACTAGAATAACGTTTCTGTCGAATCCTAGTTATCTTATCATATCTCGCATATGCATATCATATGTTTCGGAACACTCCCTTTCAGTTTCGCGAGAGTTTCGGAACGTTTTGTTAACTTCCCATAGGGAGTTATTGTAATCGGTCCGATTTGTCAAATTGGAATTTTTGGCATTTCTCGACGTTTCAAGGTCCCTAGAAGCTATATCAATCATTTTTAGAGAGATGTCTGTGTGTGTGTGTGTACGTACGTTCGTACGTTCGTACGTTCGTACGTTCGTACGTTCGTACGTTCGTACGTTCTGGTACCATTTTTCGTCGTCGATATCTCAAGAACGGGTAAAGATATCGACTTCAAATAAATTTTGTTTAATAGATAATAACCTCGAAAGAGGCTGAAAGGGCGTTTATTAATATTCAGTGAGTAGTTTTTTCACTATAACGGTTTTAAAAAAAGTAAAAATGTTGGTTAGTTTCAAATATCTCACGAAAAAATAATGCTATTGATTTAAAATAAAATTTAATGTACTCATTATAAGGTCATAAAGATTTGGTATGAATTTGGAAAAAAAATGAACATACCGTTATTTTTTTAAATAAAAAAAAACTGAAAAAAAAAATTTCATAACCCAGATATTCTAAGAACGAAAAACAATTTGAAACTCAAAATAATTTTATTTTACGAAAAATAATGTGTTTGACAACTGGTGGAAATTTCCAAAAAAAATCAGTTTACAGTTTTTTTACAAAAAATAAAAAACTATATAAAATTCTATTGAAAATTGGTACAAATTGTTTTAAGACTCAAATTTCTCGAGAACTAGTAGTGATATTGACTTCTAATTTAGTTTATTTTATGCATAGTATAATTTTATACAATTGGTAAAATGCTGACAAATATTGAATTAATAGTTTTTTTTAAATAAAAAAACTTAAAAATTCTAGTGAAAACTAGTTGAAATTGTATTTCAAGTCGAATTTCTTGGGAATGAATACCGATAGTGCCTTCTAAAGTCTGTTTTTTTATACATCGATACCTTCCCGTAAGAATGTATACTAAGCGACATTTCTAAAATTGTTCAGGAAACGAAAAAAACGAAGAAAGTTCTAGTTGAAACTTAATATAAAGTTTTCAAGACCACAAATGGGAAGTTATCAGTGTGGGTCGCACCCAGCCTCTTTTTTTAGTTTCGCGATCAGCGCGACAATACGGAATGCACTCTTACGGCCCTACTCACCGTCTACGAATTCACGAAAGCGGTCAACGACGAACCACAGATAGGGTGGCAAATTTCAAATTTACATCATTGTTGTTTGTTGACTTGTCAAACGATCTGTCATGAAACACATGATTTCTACTCTACCTGCATCACCGGCGACATTTTGCCGCCCCCCTAGGCCTGCCGCCCGGGGCGGACCGCCCCCCCCGCCCCCCCTACGCTACGCCACTGCCACGGTGCCTCTTAAATGTCCAACGAACCTATTACTCGCACGCTTCGGAGGATTAATTGTAACATTAACTGTTTCGACTTTAATCTCAGTTCATCCTGCCTGAAACTCCGTCTTAATAATCCTTCCAATTCCCAACCCTAGATTTAAGATTTATACTTAAGTTAGATTAAGAATTATCTTATATTAAGCTTAATAAATGGGGGTATTGCCCCCACCAAAATTAAAATTTACTTAGTTAATGAAAGATACACTTTTTTTGCTTTTTTCTTAAGCACAAAATGGATAATTTTCCATTTTGAGTCATTTTCAGTAGAAAATATGTTTTCAATCCCAAATATATATGTACATTAAAATAAATTTTTTATTTGCGACTTATAGGTACACGTATAAGGCAAGTTATCCATTCGTAAAAAAAAATCGAGATTTTGATCAAAGTTGAAATTACGATGATAGCGAAGACGAAAAAAGTGGGTCTCGAAATTCTGTCTGTCTGTTCGACTACAGCCTAAGCGGCTCTGCGCTCTGCCGATTTTCGTCAAACTTGGTAGATATAGGGCCTTGTGAATAAAAAAAAGCTAAAGCTGAAACTTGGATTTTTAAGTAAAAGCTTAATTTTTAGTGAATAAAAATAAGCTTAAGCTAGCTAGTTAAAGATGTTTTCTAGTAATAGCTATTTTAAAATAGCCAAAGCTAAATTCATTTAGTTTTAGTTTGTTTTCCTAGCTTAAGCTTCAATTTGTGTGAATAAAAATAGCTTAAACTAGAATATTATAGTTAAAGCTACAAAAATTTCAAGATTTTTTCGACCTGTCTAGAAAGCTTTGGCTAGTTCTTATTTTCAGTATTAACTTGTTCGAGTTGTTAATTAAACATAAGGGAATATCTCAAAAAATAGGACTGTGAACGTATAGACCCAGAAACTGACATACGAAATGTTAAAAACATTTTTTAGCCGAACCCAATAGTTGCCCTGTAGAACAGATAACAAATTGAGGCAAAAAAACCTTCCTTTCGGTCATACATGTACCAGTTTTAGCTAAAGCTAACTAGCCGAAACATGTGAATAAAAAAAACGAACACCTTAAATTACGAAGCTTAAGCTAGAATTTTCCAGCATAAGCTATTTAGCGTTATCATTTTTTTATTCACATAAAACAAAGCTTAAGCTAGTACTGTCTAGCTTTAGCTGCTAGTAAAAGCTATGACTAGTTGGCTTTAGCTCCCTCCAAAAAAAGCTTTAACTTTTTTTTTATTCACAAGACCCATAGTTTTTAAATTTACCCCCACACGTTTTTTTTCGAAATTTTATAAATATTTTTTTTCTCAAAAACTGTCCCACAGATTTTTTTATAAAAAACTTCATTTAGATAAAGCTAGGTTATGGTTGAAAAAAAAGTGTGAGTGCCAGGACTCACGGTTAAGATGTGTAAACATCAACGTTCGTCCGAGTGCCGAATTTTTGTTATCGAACGTAACCAATAAACATACAATGCAATCGTACTAGTTTGTGACTTTAGATATATACCGATATAATCGACAAAGTACTTCGCTTTTGTATGGGCATTTACACACCAATACGCCGACGTAGAAGTACATGCCAAAATCAGCTGTGAAATGGTAGAGCTGTAAAATTTTAAATGAAAAGTGAACATGACCGAAAAATATTTGAATTTTAATGCTCTAGAACCACTTTTTTGTGTTGATCAGAGCTTTATTGAATTGTTGCTTAAAGAGATTGAATTTTATTCTTGCTTTTTCAGGTGATTTGTAAATTTTAACAACTAAAACCGAATAACATCATACAAAATTGTTTCGACGAACTAGTTCGGTCCTTTTTACACGCGATTTCGGCATACTACTTCGATTCCCAGAGTTCGCACTGCTATGTCGACACATATTCATTTCACACGACCCAAAAACCTTATCGACAATATGATTCGATGAAGTAGTTCGTGGTGTGTGTTAGGGGTAATATTCAAATGAAAACCACTATTTTTCCACAATTTATCCCTTCCACTTATACTTAAATCCAAAAATATCCCTACATAGCTGTACATAACGCTTTCCACCTAAACACATGTATTTTTGGACCATGTACCGTAAAAACGTTTTGAAATAATTAACTATTTTGTTGTCTTTACTTATTTCTAGTAAAATGATTATTTCGGAACGAGTCCAAACACATTTTTCTTGTTCATTTTCCATTATTACTTGTGTTTAGGATACTTTTAATGTAATAATCAAAAAATTATAAAGTGAATTTAAGATTAATGGGATCAAAAACACTAGTTAACAACTAAAACCGAATAACAACATACAAAATTGTGTCGACGAACTATTTCGATCCTTTAAAGGCCAGGCGCGCACATTCAATTTTTAGTTTCACAACTGTTTAGTTGCTAAAATAAAACGTATGGGCTTATATGGGACACCGCGTACTTAGAGCAACTCGATTCGAGCACCTAAAAAGTTTGTATTTTGTTTTTGACACAAACTAAACGATTGTTTAAAATTAAGTCGCTACAGTTGAGCTGTTTTCTATTAGCGCAAGAGAGAAAAGAGTGTGAGCGTGAGTAAAGAGTTGCCAGTGCGCGGTACTCTATCAACTGGTGATTAAACTATTTGATTTTGATCACAGTTGCTAGTGCGTGGCTAGCCGTGTCGACACTTATTCATTTCAAACGACCTAAAAACCTTATCGACAATATGCTTCGATGAAGTAGTTCGTGGCATGTGTTAGGAGTAAGTGGACTCCGCTACGTAATATAAAGTTTGTTTGACTTATATTTAACCAGGGATGTTGCTTCTGACAGCATCATATTTTTACACTTATATTCAAACAGAGATGTTATCTGATAAAAAATAGACTGTTTTTACACGAATCTGATTTTAATCTCTGTTTCTCTTTTGGCTTACTTTCGAGTGCATCTGTGCTTTTAAACACAGCGATTTTTAATATAAGTTAACTTTGTTCATGCAAAAAGGAGTCATCCCTTGGCACTTCTTACTCTACTCAGTTAAGCGAATTGCACTGAGTGAACGCCAAATATAAGAAAGAAAACCACAAAGAAGAATGAACGATAACTCCGCATTTTCCTCAGCAATTGTAAGTGTATTAGTGAAAAATTCAAACGTATAGATTGGATGTAGGCTTGAAGAAAAATCAAAATCATTTCATTCTAGCGTACTGCATAGAAATATTGTATATGCAAGGTTGATGATTGATCATGTATTTATTGGTTCATTTGCGTATAGTACGTTGAAGAGATGAGAACACAGCACAGCATAAGCACTGATTAAAATATTAAAACAGCAAACGAAAATTGCATGATAAAATGGAAAGACAAAATAAAACAAATTGCTCGGATAAAATTACAAAAATCTCAAAGAAATTCGTAAAAACACAATTTTGCTGAAAAAAAACCACAAAGGGCAACGTTCTCTCGCCACTGAAATAATAGACTTGTACGTGCTTTTCATGCATTTGAACAATGTTTATCTGGCTTAACGCCGCCAACAAGAGTATACTTGTCATGCAGCGAAAAAGCCAAAACTTTTTTTTTTTGACATACCACTAGATGGAGCGTTCACCTTATCAAAATCAAACCAATCCTTTAACTTTTTTTTAGGTTTCTGTACTTTATCTTACTCCCTCTGTCAAAGATTTACAAGCCGATTGACATCATTCCCACCTTGTAAGGGAATTATAAGTGGCAAAAACTAATTTTTTTAATACATTGAAGTCGTAGTCATCATCCAGTTCATGGCTTGACAGATGGAGAACGATCTATATTTTGATATAGTGAATGCTAAAAGTATATTTTGATATAATAAAGAATATCTAATTCGATAAAATTAAAATAATTATATGGTATGAAAGATAAGGGACAAATTAAATTTTGACGTATCGAGAATATTTCATTGCAGATGTCAACTGATTGCCCTGAAGAACATTTTTTGGATTTTTTGCGAGCATAAAATAAAATGTTATCGTCCGTCAATAACGTGAAGTGGATTTTTTAAGACATTAAATGAACCCGCTATGAAATGTTACACCAGTTGATTTTTCTTTCGTCTATTTCACATATTTAGGCCTATTCGGCGAGAACTTTTATTCTTCTATTCTGTTATTCTGCTATGAATTTCCATACAAATGTTTATGCTGTCAACAAATCTTTTATGAATTTTAATTTTGGTATTCAGCACGCTAAAATCTGTTATAAAATCTGCTAAGAAAACTTTTAGGAACTGTATGAACTGTCAAACGTTCGAACATAGAAAAAATCTTTTACGAATAGCATTTTTGGTATTCAGCATGCCAAAATCTGTTATGAAATCTTTTAAAAATCATAAAAGAATAAAAGACAAACTTCTGTTACTTTTATCATAAAAGATTTCAATAAGTACACAGGTGCATCAAGTAATAATGAATATTTATCTTTTATTTCGTCAATGAAATGTTCTTTAAAGGAGACAAATGAAAGAAAATATATCCAAACACATCATATAAACATATATGTAAGTAGTGTATGGCCATGGTATTCCCAGAAACATATGAGATAAAGTCGTGTCCCATTGTATGGATATCCATAGTGTGTAAGGCTAGGCGCGCACATTCAATTTTTAGTTGCACAACTGTTTGGTAGCTTATAGAAAACAGATGAACTATTTAGTTGAATGTCCGCGCAGGTGCATATAATTATATTTTACACAAAATGGCCTTAGGCTAGGAGCGCAAATTCAATTTTTAGTTTCGCAACTGCTTTTGATACAAAAGGTGCGTTTTATTATTCACAAATCTATCTGGATCCGGATCTGGATTAAGTTTTAACATGTATTACAAAAACAATTTGGGATCCTCTTTTCTATCGGGATCTATTTCAAAGATCCAAAAATTAGTTATTACACTGGCGAGTAGATGGCTTTTTATGGTAAGGTAGTGTAAACTACAGTGTAAAGAAAAGAGACAAGAAATAATTTAAAATTTCCAAACCCAAGGATAAAAAGAGACGGCCTTATAACACTGCTGTCACTAAGATCCGTATCGTTTTATTTTCAAGGGAAGATCCAGATAGATTTGTGAATAATAAAACGCACCTAAACTAAGCGATTGCCTAAAATGAGTTCGCTATTCTGTGTAACATATAATTATATGCACCTGCGCGGATATTCAACTAAATAGTTCATCTGTTTTCTATAAGCAATCAAACAGTTGCGCAACTAAAAATTGAATGTGCGCGCGATCATTTAGTTTGTGTCAAAACACAAACTTTTTAGTTGCTCGCACCAAGCAGCTTCGAAACTAAAAATTGAATGTGCGCGCCTAGCCTAAGAGTTTACTTTTTTGCTCGTCATCCATTTAAATTATGTCAGATGAAATATTTTACATAATCACAGCTGACTATGATAACAGATTTAGTTCAGTTTTATAACAGATCTCGTTTTCGAAGTAGCATAAGCCCAGGCGCGCACATTCAATTTTTAGTTTCGCAACTGTTAAGTTGGTAAAATGAAACATATGGGCTTATATGGGACACCGCGCACTTAAAGTAACTCGATTCAAGCAACTAAAAAGTTTGTGTTTTGACACAAACTAAACAATTGCCTAAAATTAATTCGTAATAGTTGAGCTGTTTTACATAAGCGCAAGAGAGAAAAGAGTGTGAGCGTGAGTAAAGAGTTGCCAGTGCGCGGTTCTCTTTCAACTGGTGATTAAACTATTTGATTTCGATCACAGTTGCCAGTGCGCGACTAGCCTAACAGACTTTTATAAAAGTTCGAACCTCTGAATACCAATCATAAAAGATCTTTTAAGGTGGAAATTTTTTATGATTCATAACAGAAAATCTATTGCAGAATAACAAATGTGGCAGAATAGCCCTAATTGGTCGAGAGGTGAAGAAATGTTGAGGGATTGAATTAAGTTCTAACCAGCAATGGAAAGTAATAAAATCGAGATTTCAGTACTCAAAGTCTCCAATGTAAACACGGTGTCGTAAATACGCAATATTTACAATGTAAACATGGTATTAACTGCAATCGTCGGTAAGGTAGGTTGCTACACGGAACGTGTAACCGTAACGTGTAACCGTAACGTGTAACCGTAACGTGTAACCGGAACGTATAAGTTTTACACACGTTTTCAATTCACTCTACCGCCGGGAAAGATGTTTACACATCAAAAATTTCCAAAAAAATGGTTATTTTTGGTACCCCCCTTAGGTACAAAATTTAGTTTTTGGATTTTTAAAAAAATTTAAAATTTTTTTTCAAAACTCAATATTTGGAAAATTCCATGCTCTATTTTTTTAAAACTTGATTGATAAGTAAAAGTTTCCTAATATAATCTACAAGATGTCAGAAAAAAAATTATTTTGCCTAAAAATAACGGTACCCATCATACAAATGATAAAAAAATGGTTTTCGAAAATCGTATTTTTCTCGAAAACGGTTCCGAGAATTTTGATAATTTTTTTTTCTTTCAATTAATTTTTACAATCTATAATTTAATAAAAATAAAATGCACGACTGGTTCGCACGAACTAGCTCCTATGTAGTAGACTAGGAATTTTAAAAACGAATGTTATTAGAGAAAACTGTTAATAAGGATAAAATTAATTTTTAAATTCTTTTATAGTCCAGTCAAAGCGTCATGAAAAAGGGCCTGACCTTGCGCGCAGAGGCATGGTCTATTTTTTTTTCATGGATCGATAGGTGCTTATGAGAAAAGCTTAAAACCAAATTTGCACCACATGACAACTTTTTTTTACCAAAGTTATTGTTAAAAATGTGTTTTGTGTCATTTTTTGGTCATTTGCTAATATCTCGGCTCCACTATCTCGCACAAACAAAAATTAAACAAGATTTTATTTCTTATAACATTATCTATTATTTTCTAAAAAAAACATTTGTTTAAACAAATGAAAAAAAAAGTTATAGTAAGTTAAACAAATTTTTTGTTGTTTAAAAATCACTTTTTCGTGATTATTAAGAAAAAAGCTCATTCAATGATGAAATTTTTATTTTTTATTATTAAAGTTCTTGTAATTCCCTACAATTTAAAAAAAAAATCAACACTCTACGATGAACGAAAGCCGAGTAATAAATTATTGAACATGGGTAAGTCAGCGCACCCACGCATTTTATGATTTTATGTTTTAATTAATATCTCAGCCCCAGTATGTCGCAAAGTGAAAATAAAAAACTGTATTGCTAACAACAATATTTTCTATCAACTTGCATTTAATTTAATATGTTTGAGCAAAAACATAAAAAGTTACCGTTGGTTTCAACGTTTTTTTCTTGTTTTTAATACCTTTTTTTCATAGTTATTGAGAAAAAAACTGTATTTCTCGGTAAATACTTTTCAGTTTTGGATTTTTGTTTTATAGTCCTGCTAATTTTCTTCAAATTAAAAAAAAAATTAATCCATTACGACAAACGGGAGCCAAGATATTCATGATTTAAAAACTTAGAAAAGCTTACAATTTAGTATTTTAACCTTGTAGCTTGTAATTTTGGTGTCGCCAGCAACAAGAAGCAACAAATATGTGTAAGTATGTGTGGGGTGTTTGAAGGATACCAATATATCTTGTTGCTGGCGACACCAAAATTACAAGCTACAAGGTTAAAATACTAAATTGTAAGCTTTTCTAAGTTTTTAAATCATGAATATCTTGGCTCCCGTTTGTCGTAATGGATTAATTTTTTTTTTAATTTGAAGGAAATTAACAGGACTATAAAACAAAAATCCAAAACTGAAAAGTATTTACCGAGAAATACAGTTTTTTTCTCAATAACTATGAAAAAAAGGTATTAAAAACAAGAAAAAAAAACGTTGAAACCAACGGTAACTTTTTATGTTTTTGCTCAAACATATTAAATTAAATGCAAGTTGATAGAAAATATTGTTATCAGCAATACAGTTTTTTATTTTCACTTTGCGACATACTGGGGCTGAGATATTAATTAAAACATAAAATCATAAAATGCGTGGGTGCGCTGACTTATCCATGTTCAATAATTTATTACTCGGCTTGCGTTCATCGTAGAGTGTTGATTTTTTTTTTAAATTGTAGGGAATTACAAGAACTTTAATAATAAAAAATAAAAATTTCATCATTAAATGAGCTTTTTTCTTAATAATCACGAAAAAGTGATTTTTAAACAACAAAAAATTTGTTTAACTTACTATAACTTTTTTTTCATTTGTTTAAACAAATGTTTTTTTTTAGAACATAATAGATAATGTTATAAGGAATAAAATCATGTTTAATTTTTGTTTGTGCGAGATAGTGGAGCCGAGATATTAGCAAATGACCAAAAAATGACACAAAACACATTTTTACCAATAACTTTGGTAAAAAAAGTTGTCATGTGGTGCAAATTTGGTTTTAAGCTTTTCTCATAAGCACCTATCGATCCATGAAAAAAAAATAGACCATGCCTCTGCGCGCAAGGTCAAATGACGCTTTGACTGGACTATTAGTAGTAAGAGACAAAATAGAATGCTATTAAAATATGAAATTATGCAAGAACAAAAATTATAAGTCGTTGTAGTGGTTTCTTAAAAAAAAGCTTTTATATACAAACTTCTTAAAAGCTTTTTAAGAAAAAATTTTGGTACGCCAATTTAAAGTTTTTATTATTGTTCGAATAAAAATTAAATTTACGAAAAAAAATATTGACCCGTTTCGGAGATATAGAATTTTCAAAAAAAGAAAAAATAGATTTTTTTTTTTCAAAAATTCAAAAAATATTTATTTTAAAGTTTTGAAATGCAATGTGTTTTAGACTTTTTAGAAGCTTCTCTATAAAATTTTTTATTAAGATGCGTTACGTGGATAATGAGAAATTCAAAATTCGAAAAAATGGTTCTATGGTAGGTACAAGCTGAAATATCTTAATTTAAATTTTTTTTTTTACATTAAAGATCGTAAAAATTAATTGAAAGAAAAAAATTTGTATTAAAATTCTAGGCGTCGTTTTCGAGAAAAATACGATTTTTGAAAACCATTTTTTTTAATTTTTTAGCGTTTGTATGGTAGGTACCTTAATTTTAAGGTAAAAGAAAATTTTTTTTTTCACATCTTGTAGATTATATTGAAAAACTTTTATTTATCAAAAATTTTGAAGTTTCTTTTAAAAATCCAAAAAACTTTTTTTGAAAATTTGAGTGCACAAATCTATTTATGTTTTGATCAAAATCGGTTTTACCGTTTTTGAGAAAATAAAAAAAATGGTTCCATGGGGGTACCCTCAATAACCATTTTTCGGACAATTTTTTTTCAACCAATACCTACCTTTTATTAAATGAAATTTTTTTGTATTTTTATTTTTAAAATCTGTCGAACAGTTTTTAAGAAAAAAAAAATGTTTATAAAATTTCGTAAAAAAATCGTATGGCAGAAGTACCGTTATTTTTGGTCTTAAGAAAAAAAGAAAAAAACGTGTGGGGGGAAAAAATAAAAAATGATATCTACCAAGTTTAAAGAAAATCGGCCGAGCCGTTTAGCCTATAGTCGAACAGACAGACAGACAGAATTGCAAGACCCCACTTTTTTAGTCTTCGCTATCATCGTAATGTCAACTTTGATAAAAATCTCGAGTTCGATTTTTTTTACGCATGCATAACTTGCCTTATAGTACCTATAAGTCGCAAGTAAAAATTGAAATTAATATATTACTGACTGTACCTACCATAGAACCATTTTATCGAATTTTTCTCATTATCGACATAACGGATCTTAATGAAATTTTGTATATTGAGGCTTCTAAAAAGTTTAAAAAACATTCCATTTCAAGACTTATTTTTTGAATTAAAAAAATCTATTTTTTTTGGAAAATTCTATATCTGAAAAACAGGTCAATATTTTTTTGGAAAGTAGAATAATAAAAACTTTAAGTTGGCATATCAACATTTTTTCTTAAAATGTTTTTAAAATTTTGTATATAAAAGATTTTTTTCTAAGAAACTGCTACAACGACTTATAATTTTTGTTCTTTGTACTTATATTTGCTTGAATCACATGACATTCTGTTTTTAGCTCCAATTACTAAAGGAGATGTTTTAGTCATTTAAAAAATGAAAATGAAAATAAAAGTTGGAAAAAAAATATTCTTAACTTCCGTTCCTGCTCTACAAAAATGGTTAAGATTTAAGAGGACATAAGACTCCAATACGATTAAAACAACGTCACTTTTTTGTGCCTATTAGACTTCGCTTAAGCTTTTGACAAAGTTGATCATCGAGCCTTTTGTCAAAAGCTTAAGCACTATTTTAATTTTTCAAATTCTGCTGTTTACCTCGTTAGTAGTTATTTGTGTCACAGCATGTAGCTGATAAAACCAAATTTTCTATGAATACTTTTTTAAAGATGAGACGTTATCATGGTCTATTCTGTGTTTGGTGCCTATATCAACCATCTGCTTTGTTTCTGAGCACTTTTCTTCTTATATACAAATATAAAAAGATATACAAATTTATTGTTCCGTTAATGAAGATCTTCTCATAATCTATAACTGCGCTAGGGAAAACGTTCTAAAGCTCAATCCCGGGAAAAGTCTAGTGCTATTCATTTCTAAGAAGACATAAATACATAACTATAATGTTCTACAGCCGACTGTCTTAAATAGTTCTAATATTAGTTTTATGAACCCCGTGAACAGTCTTGGTTTAAAAATCAGTACTAATCTTGCTTGCAGAGACCATACATACATATATGTATATTCCGTCATTGGCCGTATTTATGGAACTTTAAGAAAAACTCTGTATATCTAATGCTTTTATTCCTCAAGAAACAAGCCTCTGTCTAATGAGAACTTTACTACATAGTACCAATAATTTCCTTTTCTCAAGTCGTGTAGGTATCCGAAGCTTGATTCTTTATCTGGCCACAAATAAGTCTGGCCTTTAATGATATGACTCGCTACGCGGCGGCTCACGTTCGAAGAAATTACCCTATTTCAGCTTTTAGTACTAAAATTATTTACTGCACTATGCTCGAATACGTTAATGTTCATGATTGTATCTTGCTGAACTAAATTATTCACACCTGAATACCTTAGCTGTTCGGACTTCGAAGAAAATTGTAGGCCGCTCCATTCCTGGTAAAACACACACATGATTACATGGGAGTTGTAAGTCACTAGATACTGATTCTCTACGAGCTGTTGCACCACCAAATTTTATTTAGTTTTAGACACAGAAAATGTATATAATATTTTTGCTGACTATAACAACAGAAGAAACTGAGCTTGATTGAGTTTTTTCGCTAAGATGTTGTTCCTCAGTCAATCTTTTAAATTATTACAATTAATATCATCCGAAGAAGTGTTCGATTTAGGGGCTTTTCTCCTTTTACTTACCGATATTGCCATCTAATCTCCTTTTAATTCATGACATTCAAAACGTGGCACTCTATTCAAGATCAGATATATAAAAACTTCAAACGAATGGTATTTAAATAAAAACAAATAAATAAAATTAATACAAAATATAAAATTCAGGTTTACATGTTGTTATCTTATTTTCTTTATAAAGATTAGTCCCGAGAAAATATACAATGAGGAACGTTTTCACTTTAGCAGATGTACTTCTTAATATAAAAGAAAGACATTCAATGACTTTTATTAAATTATAGAATTTAATTGTATATTAAATAAATCCATTGCAATATGTCACAAATTAAAACATGTATTAATTTAATACTTGCAAATCTTCTTCGATTTTTTTTTCTGAATTAAAGAAACGTCAAACTCAAACAACATCAATTCATATTACTGATGGTTTCGGCGTCGTAATATATTAATTATTATTATTAATATATTAATGAACTTCTCCGACCACAAAGTAAAATAAGTTGACTCCAGTCAGAATTACTTGGTAGTTCTGGAAGGAACACACCTTCTGTATATAAATACATATACATACATAAATACAATTTGTCATTCAGAATTAAATTAAACGGCTTTTCTCTTTTACATATCAATTACTACAAATGCTTAGAAATTTGTTTCAGAATCTTCATTTTGACAAACGCTTTTGGTGTAACCAGTAATAAGAAAAGAGTATACGAATTGTAATACTTCGAAGCCATTGGATTCCTATTTCTCGGGATTTTTTTAAAAAAAGAATTATCTTTTTTTTTGCTTTGTATCCCAGGAATATCTTCGTAGTTGTTCGTCATTTATTAATAAATATAAACAAAAAATCAGAGGAAGACAATTTTAAGTTTTGGTGACCTACACTGAAAAAAAAAAAATAATTTGAAAAAAATCATAAGACATTTTCATGTTAAAGTATGAATCATCTTATCGTTCAAGCCATTTACTCAAGTATTTAATACTCGTACAAGGTATTGTTGAATTTGGGTTACCGAAATTTTTTGAGTCAATTTCATCCTTGCCCTTGAATATTTCTCAAGTAAAGGTATTACATATATTAAGGTGTAGAGATTTTGATCAAACTTGAAGTTGAGATGATAGGGAAGAAAAAAAAAATTTCGGTCCCACAATTCTGTTGGTCTGTATTTTTTCGTATGTTCGGCTACAGCAAAAATGGTTGAGTCAATTTTATTCCAAAAAACTTTTTTTTATTTTTTAAAATTAAGTATAAAGAAATATGCCATCAAGAAAAATCCTTTTGTCTACTTTTTAGTAAGAAATTTGTTCCGAAAAATGGTTATTAATAATACCTCCATGAAACTTTTTTTTTTGATTTTTTCAGTTACTACGTGAATTTTAATTTCTGACCTATCTAGAAGCCTGCACATATTACAACGATATAATTTAATTTTTATACCTTGTTCAAAAAATTATTAAAAATAATGAGAAATCAAACTGAAGGTTTAAAAAAGTTTATTAATTTGGAAACAGTATGTCTCAAGGTACATTTACTACAAGGTTTTATTCAAGGAGGTTTTCTCAATTTTATTTACATATGTATGTATCTACATATATTGCTAATGTACATAGATATAATTAAAGTAGTAGGTTTTGGCCGGTTCTGGATCAATGAAGTGGAGGAATTTAAGTGGAGGAAAGTGGATTTTTAAGGGGATTTTTAAGTTGGATTTTTTTAAGTTGGATTTTTTAGTTGGAATTTAGAGAGTAGTAGGTTTTGGCCGGTTCTGGATCAATGAAGTGGAGGAATTTAAGTGGATGAATTTAAGTGGAGGAACTTAAGTGGAGGAACTTAAGTGGAGGAATTTAAGTGGAGGAATTTAAGTGGAGGAACTTAAGTGGAGGAACTTAAGTGGAGGAATTTAAGTGGATGAATTTAAGTGGAGGAACTTAAGTGGAGGAACTTAAGTGGAGGAATTTAAGTGGAGGAATTTAAGTGGAGGAACTTAAGTGGAGGAACTTAAGTGGAGGAATTTAAGTGGAGGAATTTAAGTGGAGGAACTTAAGTGGAGGAACTTAAGTGGAGGAATTTAAGTGGAGGAACTTAAGTGGAGGAACTTAAGTGGAGGAACTTAAGTGGAGGAATTTAAGTGGATGAATTTAAGTGGAGGAACTTAAGTGGAGGAACTTAAGTGGAGGAATTTAAGTGGAGGAATTTAAGTGGAGGAATTTAAGTGGAGGAATTTAAGTGGAGGAACTTAAGTGGAGGAACTTAAGTGGAGGAATTTAAGTGGAGGAATTTAAGTGGAGGAACTTAAGTGGAGGAACTTAAGTGGAGGAATTTAAGTGGAGGAACTTAAGTGGAGGAACTTAAGTGGAGGAATTTAAGGATAGAGTAGTATGTTTTGGACGGTTCGGGGAAATCAAATTATGTCCTTTTTGGTGCTATGGATGCTTAACAAAAGAGAAGAAAGAAATATGCCCTAGTAAAAAATAAAAATACAAAGTTTTTAATATGATTCAAATTTTTATTTATTTTATTTAAACTTGATAGGTTTTACAGTGCTAATGTGAAAAATTATCTTTATTTTATTTAAACATGTTTCGTTTTAAAACTACTAAAATATAATATTTTATTTATAGATACATATATACAATAGACAATCATATTGGAATATTCTTATGCCCCCATGCATATGTGGTCTTTGAATCCGCACAAATAAATCTTTTTGTATCACCACAACTTAATGCTAACTTATTAATATTTTCAGTATATATTTTATGATTTCTACTTCTAAAGGTATACATTGACCTATATTGATCTTGTTTCTTAATTAAACAATTTCTATAATCTCTTAATTCTAAATTATTTGTTACATATTTTTTAATACCTTTCGCCTTTTTTGTAACCTCACCGGTATCTACTCTATAGCAATATAGTTTTGCACGTAATCCAACGAAATCTAACATTATTCTCGAGTTATTTTCATCTTTAAATAGACCTATTTCCTTGCCATTATTTAAGGGAAAGTTATGTATATTGTTGGGAGGATACTCAGAAGTATCAAATCTAGATCTATCAGGATTTATTACGTCATCATAGATATCAGCATAAAAATCATCTGTAAATATGGAATAGATGAAAGAATCTGTATCCATATAGTTCAAACGAATTTTGTTGTTAAATTTTGGTTTCATGTAGTCGTAGTGAAAGTCGTACATTAACCACTTTGATAGGTCAAGAACAACAAAGCCCAAGTAAATTGGTTTATCGAGTTTTATACTTCCTTTTTTCATTTCAATAGCACACATATTCGGTGAAAATATGTTACTACTATGAAAATTCGGATGAGCAATTAGCTTTCTTGCTGAAAATTGGTTTCTTATTGCATGCCACTCAGAAACAATTTTTACATCTCTACGTTTTTCAACATTTTCCATGGTCTTACCGTAAACGCTATTGTTCATCAATTTAAAAAAATCTTTTTCAAACTTATTTTTGGCTACTTTTCTGTATTCAGTGTTAAGCAAAATATATTTCTGAAGCCAGTTTGATTGATTAAACGTCATGACTCTGTGCACTTTAGTCACTATTAATCCATTAGAGATACACTGCTGTAAGTTTCTTAAATGGATTGTGAATTTTTTTCTTGAATTGAGATGAGCAATAAGCTTAGGAATATTACATCCCGAGGTAATTATATTTTCAGGACAGAATGGAAGATCATTATGTAAATCGTGGATACTAGATGGGTAATCTAAGTCTACTTCCAATACATATCTTTGATGTTGGATATATACTCAGTTGTATATAACTCAGGATTATCCCACTGAAAATTACCATAGGGAAGGGGTTGTGACATAGCCCATCCATATAAATTATTAGCATCCAGATACATTAAATATTTCGATGCTTTATTTGGATCATAGCTTGACATATATTTATTATTTGCAACGGCATCTCTGTGACTGCACTGACACAACCCACCCCGAATTCCACTTTTAAAGAAGTTGTACATATCAACGTCTGTTAAAAGCTCCAACTTTATTTTTGTTGTTTTGAGCATAGCATCCCATGATAAACCAGGAGCGGTAAAATAATGGCAAGGGTCAAGTTCGTATATAGAATTACAAACTGTTCTGAATTTTTCAAAAATGTCTGCTAACAGGAGAACATCACTCTTTAGATATAGAATGGTATAGTCTTTAAATGTTTTACATTTAAAATGATTCCATACCTTTACAGCATGATTATAATCCCCATCTAAACATGCTTCATCTACCATCTTATTATGAAATTTAGTAATAGATGGAAGTGATGGTTCTTCAAATCGCTCCCATGAATCTAAATGATCATAAGGGAATACGCCTTTCCTTATCATTAAATTGAATGATTCGCTCTCTTGAAAAACACTCTTTGTATTTTTCAAGTCATCAAGAGATAAATTATTTGCTAAAGAAGCAAGGCTTAATTGAAGAAATCTATTTGAATCTAAAAATCTTATTTCAAAAAATCTTTTTTCACCCCAATAAATTCTTTTAGATAGGGATATATAATTTTCCTTGTTCATCGGAATGATGTTAATGTCTCCTTGAATTTTTGCGAGACTTTTAATAAACATATGACAATCATAGCCCGAGAAATTATGAAAGAGAACTGGAAAAAATTTTGGGACATGAAAATCTAAATGACACTTCACATGTGCAGGTCCTATATATATACCAGTGAGATGGCAATGGTTCCTTACTCTAAGCTCGCTTTCCTTAAAACTTAATTTGCAAATTGTACAAGATGTATTATTTACTTGATAGTTGTTTTCTGTATCAGTCAGTGGATTCATTGGCTTCGGTTTCTCCAACACATCCTGATATAAGGCAGTTAAATCCGATGTCAGCATTTCGATAAATTTATCTGGAGAGTTTTGGCCTAAAAGAAAGGAAGAAAAAAATTATTATTCATATCTTTTAAAATAATGAAATGTGGGTAAAATAAAAGGTTTATAACAAGTTAAATGTAAGTACTCACCACCAAATGTCACTTGCTTATCAAGTTTTTCATTGAAACTGCACTTGATGAAGTAGGAGAAGGCACAAGGTATATGTTGCTGGACAGCTGCTGTTGATGAAAATTTAGGATCGGGTGTTTGGTGGCTTATCGGAGCTAAGATGGACTCAAAGTCAGCGTACACTACTAGTGGAACTTGAAGTTGTCTTCCATAATTTTTTAAATAAATATTTGTGTTATCTCCCTCTGGCATTTTTGTTATAAGTCTACAACATTCGCTTTTGTGGTTTTCAAGTTTAGTCTTACTAGCAAAATGTTGTAGACATCCGTTACAGAGATGCATTTGATGTTCTTTACCCGAAATTTGACTACATATTAAGCGAGATAATATATTCTTGATATAAACGTAGTGAGTTCTACGATCAATGTTTATACAATACATCAAATTAATGTGTATATTCTGCTCCTTTTGTGTATGATATAATGGACCAATGATTTTAACACTTTTCTTTTTATCATTAGATTCATATCCAAATACATTCACACTTATCTCAGAGGGAACTGCAAATTTTTAAAGCTGATTAGTTTACCACATACATCAATCAACTCATCTGTTATGTTTGTGATATTATACGAACTAGTTCTCGAGCGATTATTCGTAACTTCTGTGCTCAGAGCAGCTATGATGCTCCATTTAAAACAATATTCATCATTATTTTGAACATTGATGCAGGCTTTCTTTTTTATTAATTGAAGTGGTAGCTTGAAATATGAAGATCCACTAATAGGTCTATATTTGTTAATGTTAACCTCTATCCTTAAAAATGACAATAAAGCCCATCCACTGTCTTTACATTGGAATTCCTCCAATTTATTTTTTTATTTCGGTATACATTTTTTCGAGATGATCATTAAATTCATCTTCTGAAACTACACTTAGCATTTTGGTTTGCATGCTTTTAGTGGCAATAATTGCACTATCATGATCATCCGAATGTTTTATAAATTCGCCAAACACTTCGAGATTGAATTTAAAGGAATTCATCGCTTGAATTTCCTCTTGTAGAAGCCCCATGATTATGGGGTGCTTCTTATCAACAAGCATCTTTATGTCAAGAATGCTTTCATCCAAATTTTTAATAGAGAAAGTCTTAATTCTATTATTGAAAGCGGACGTCGTTGTACGTTTTGAACCCCTTTGTACGTTTTAAACCTAGTTGTTAAAGTCGTTTTGGGTTTTGTTTTTCTTATTTGTTTTTTATTCTCATTTTCCCAATCTGAATTACATATCTTTCTCATCCAAAACAAAGAATTTTTATTTTTTACTTTTTATTTTATTTTAATTTTTATCTTTTCATAGAAACAGCAAATGAATCCGGAAACCACTATCACAACATGGCTCCTATATATTATTGAACTAATGGGGTAATAAAAGATTACTGTCATCCTTAAACATTCTCGCTTATCGGGAATAATACATACTATAGAGTTTTCTAATGCTATTAAATGAAATTACAAAATTAGAAAAAAAAAATCAAAGTAACCTAAAATCTCTATCACTTGTATGAAAAATATTTTCTTTTCATATAAATAACGAATATATTCGGAGATCACTATCATCTCTTAGAAAAATACCTCTATAAATCATTTCAACTAATGGGAAGTATCCTTTTAAAGATCTATAAATGTAAGAAAATCTATCTTTGAATGTATCCTGAATCCACTATCACTTGTTAGAAAAATACCTCTCCCATATATCATTCAAAATAATGGGATAATAAAACGTCGTTGTACGTTTTTTTGAACCTCGTTTTACGTTCTAAACCTGGTTATTTTGGGTTTTGGGTTAAGTCTATCGATTGATCGATTGAGGACGTGGTAATGATGAGTCCGATTTTTTTAAGGAAAAGTGTTTGTCTGTACTATTTCATATGAAATTGATTATATGTGGTGGGGATGGGAGATGAATTGGAAAGCCATATAAAATATTTTATTAAGAGTATAAAAAGGACATGAACATTACAGGATAGATATAGAATAGAATTAATAGCTAACTTGGTCGCAGCATAGCTCAAGACAGCGGAACATTTTAGCAAATACAAAACATATTATTTAAAAAAAAAAAAATAAAGAATAAAATCAAACTATTCTTCGCAGTCTAGCTAAAGACAGCGGGCCAATAAAATAAATAAAAAATCTGTTTTTTTCTCTTCTATCCACATCGAGTCACCCTTCTCCCCTGGGGGAAAATACAGTGACAGTAGGCATTACAAAATTTTGGTGGCAGTGTTGGGATACATAACATTAAGATCCCCCTACCAAATAAAAACAGATTCTGTCAATATAGAAGACCGATCTTCTAATGCGTTCTCTGGGGCTATACACCGAGAAATAGTAACATAGCAACATTGGGCAGTGTAAAAAGACCAGGGTAAACTCAACTATAGGGTGCGAAGCCTGCCTGGCAAGATACAACAGCAGCAGTTACAGCAGCAGCAACAACACCAGCTCAACAACAGCAACAGCAGTAATACCGGCAGCAGAAACAACACAGCTTGAAATGGAAATTATCAACTATGATCCTAACTCGGAGTGGATGTTAGTAAATATAGTCAGCCAAAATGTGATCCATCTTCGAATTGGCCAAATAGATATAGGAACTAATCATTCAAATAACCATTTGATCATTCCTAGCGTGTTGGTGTCTCTTAAACATGCTGCAATACTTATTAAACCCTGCGGACAGCGTGTGTTTATAAAGAATGCTACTGGTTCTAGAGGCACATATGTAAACGGGAGGTTAATCGGTCCCAGTAAGAAAAGGCTAGAATTTGGCGATTCAATTAGCTTTGGGATCGATATGGACAACTTTGAGCTACGAACATGTCCATCCTATGTGTTAAAGAACACCACACTAGGAAATTTAGTCCGAAACCCTAGAACACTAGACTCGCTATTATTATTATTAGACAACCTCAACGAACCAGAAGATTCTATTGCAGTCACCAACACAAATAACGAAACAAATCCTAACCAACCATTCAATGTGGAAGATCTTTACCACCCCATCGAACTAAGAGCGTTACGAGGAAGATTAGATTTTACTCCCCGAACATTCTTCGAAACATGGCATACGCTAATCGGTGATATAGAACCTGAAATAGCGGAAAACCCTTTAGCACTAAGAGATTTTTTCCTGAATTCATTTGAAGAATATGAAAATTAAAAAAAAAAATGTTCCAATAAAAACGAGATTCTAGAAAACTATTCTATTAAAAGAAATGTAATAATAATAATAATAATAATAAACATGTTTATGTACAATCTGTTTAAACGAATTTTATTTTTCTCTTTTCCTTTTTATTATTAATATTGTATAAATCTAAAATAATTTAATTATTCAATTTTCGCAAATTTTAGCTCGAAGGTCGTTCCAAGTGTTCTCGCTATCTCAAATACATAACCACCTCTACCAATTGCTGACATATACTGTTCGATGTTAGATCTGAATATCTATTAGGTAAAAAGACCTATAAAAGTAATCAAAAAATTAATTTGGTAAAAAAGAAAGAAAATGTTTGACTTACCTTATATTCCCCTAGATCTGCTACGATTCAATCACCCCACCTGGTTTTAAGCTTTTGTAGGGAGAAAATGTTATATCTGAATCCCATTTCCAACTCGGACAACTTCATCGTTGGCTTAAAACCACTGTTTTGGTTTAGCGAATTTGCCTCCCTCACAGCAAAATCATCTAAGGTAAAAATTGAATGCTCTTCCTCGAAATGCATTTTAGTGTTGTCTTCTTACAATCTTGAGAATAACTATGATGTTCTCCAACAAATATTTGTGTTTTTATAAGAAAATCTTCTCAGATAAGTATGTATATGTCTTTCAATGCATATTTAATTTAGATTTTCATTCAACCGATCATGTCCATTCATATTCATGATAGGGGGAGATAGACTTAGCCTAAAACCAAAAACCAAAAACCCAAAACCCAAAACCCAAAACCCAAAACCCAAAACCCAAAATAACTAGGTTTAGAACGTAAAACGAGGTTCAAAAAAACGTACAACGACGTTTTATTATCCCATTATTTTGAATGATATATGGGAGAGGTATTTTTCTAACAAGTGATAGTGGATTCAGGATACATTCAAAGATAGATTTTCTTACATTTATAGATCTTTAAAAGGATACCGGTCATGACCATTCATGTTCATGATAGGAGGAGATAGACTTAACCCAAAACCCAAAACGACGTTGACACCTAGGTTTAGAACCTACAAAGAGGTTCAAAACGTACAACGACGTTTAATTACCCCATTAGTTTGAATGATATATGGGACAGGTATTTTTCTAACAAGTGATAGTGGATTCAGGATACATTCAAAGATAGATTTTCTTACATTTATAGATCTTTAAAAGGATACTTCCCATTAGTTGAAATGATTTATAGAGGTATTTTTCTAAGAGATGATAGTGATCTCCGAATATATTCGTTATTTATATGAAAAGAAAATATTTTTCATACAAGTGATAGAGATTTTAGGTTACTTTGATTTTTTTTTTCTAATTTTGTAATTTCATTTAATAGCATTAGAAAACTCTATAGTATGTATTATTCCCGATAAGCGAGAATGTTTAAGGATGACAGTAATCTTTTATTACCCCATTAGTTCAATAATATATAGGAGCCATGTTGTGATAGTGGTTTCCGGATTCATTTGCTGTTTCTATGAAAAGATAAAAATTAAAATAAAATAAAAAGTAAAAAATAAAAATTCTTTGTTTTGGATGAGAAAGATATGTAATTCAGATTGGGAAAATGAGAATAAAAAACAAATAAGAAAAACAAAACCCAAAACGACTTTAACAACTAGGTTTAAAACGTACAAAGGGGTTCAAAACGTACAACGACGTCCGCTTTCAATAATAGAATTAAGACTTTCTCTATTAAAAATTTGGATGAAAGCATTCTTGACATAAAGATGCTTGTTGATAAGAAGCACCCCATAATCATGGGGCTTCTACAAGAGGAAATTCAAGCGATGAATTCCTTTAAATTCAATCTCGAAGTGTTTGGCGAATTTATAAAACATTCGGATGATCATGATAGTGCAATTATTGCCACTAAAAGCATGCAAACCAAAATGCTAAGTGTAGTTTCAGAAGATGAATTTAATGATCATCTCGAAAAAATGTATACCGAAATAAAAAAATAAATTGGAGGAATTCCAATGTAAAGACAGTGGATGGGCTTTATTGTCATTTTTAAGGATAGAGGTTAACATTAACAAATATAGACCTATTAGTGGATCTTCATATTTCAAGCTACCACTTCAATTAATAAAAAAGAAAGCCTGCATCAATGTTCAAAATAATGATGAATATTGTTTTAAATGGAGCATCATAGCTGCTCTGAGCACAGAAGTTACGAATAATCGCTCGAGAACTAGTTCGTATAATATCACAAACATAACAGATGAGTTGATTGATGTATGTGGTAAACTAATCAGCTTTAAAAATTTGCAGTTCCCTCTGAGATAAGTGTGAATGTATTTGGATATGAATCTAATGATAAAAAGAAAAGTGTTAAAATCATTGGTCCATTATATCATACACAAAAGGAGCAGAATATACACATTAATTTGATGTATTGTATAAACATTGATCGTAGAACTCACTACGTTTATATCAAGAATATATTATCTCGCTTAATATGTAGTCAAATTTCGGGTAAAGAACATCAAATGCATCTCTGTAACGGATGTCTACAACATTTTGCTAGTAAGACTAAACTTGAAAACCACAAAAGCGAATGTTGTAGACTTATAACAAAAATGCCAGAGGGAGATAACACAAATATTTATTTAAAAAATTATGGAAGACAACTTCAAGTTCCACTAGTAGTGTACGCTGACTTTGAGTCCATCTTAGCTCCGATAAGCCACCAAACACCCGATCCTAAATTTTCATCAACAGCAGCTGTCCAGCAACATATACCTTGTGCCTTCTCCTACTTCATCAAGTGCAGTTTCAATGAAAAACTTGATAAGCAAGTGACATTTGGTGGTGAGTACTTACATTTAACTTGTTATAAACCTTTTATTTTACCCACATTTCATTATTTTAAAAGATATGAATAATAATTTTTTTCTTCCTTTCTTTTAGGCCAAAACTCTCCAGATAAATTTATCGAAATGCTGACATCGGATTTAACTGCCTTATATCAGGATGTGTTGGAGAAACCGAAGCCAATGAATCCACTGACTGATACAGAAAACAACTATCAAGTAAATAATACATCTTGTACAATTTGCAAATTAAGTTTTAAGGAAAGCGAGCTTAGAGTAAGGAACCATTGCCATCTCACTGGTATATATATAGGACCTGCACATGTGAAGTGTCATTTAGATTTTCATGTCCCAAAATTTTTTCCAGTTCTCTTTCATAATTTCTCGGGCTATGATTGTCATATGTTTATTAAAAGTCTCGCAAAAATTCAAGGAGACATTAACATCATTCCGATGAACAAGGAAAATTATATATCCCTATCTAAAAGAATTTATTGGGGTGAAAAAAGATTTTTTGAAATAAGATTTTTAGATTCAAATAGATTTCTTCAATTAAGCCTTGCTTCTTTAGCAAATAATTTATCTCTTGATGACTTGAAAAATACAAAGAGTGTTTTTCAAGAGAGCGAATCATTCAATTTAATGATAAGGAAAGGCGTATTCCCTTATGATCATTTAGATTCATGGGAGCGATTTGAAGAACCATCACTTCCATCTATTACTAAATTTCATAATAAGATGGTAGATGAAGCATGTTTAGATGGGGATTATAATCATGCTGTAAAGGTATGGAATCATTTTAAATGTAAAACATTTAAAGACTATACCATTCTATATCTAAAGAGTGATGTTCTCCTGTTAGCAGACATTTTTGAAAAATTCAGAACAGTTTGTAATTCTATATACGAACTTGACCCTTGCCATTATTTTACCGCTCCTGGTTTATCATGGGATGCTATGCTCAAAACAACAAAAATAAAGTTGGAGCTTTTAACAGACGTTGATATGTACAACTTCTTTAAAAGTGGAATTCGGGGTGGGTTGTGTCAGTGCAGTCACAGAGATGCCGTTGCAAATAATAAATATATGTCAAGCTATGATCCAAATAAAGCATCGAAATATTTAATGTATCTGGATGCTAATAATTTATATGGATGGGCTATGTCACAACCCCTTCCCTATGGTAATTTTCAGTGGGATAATCCTGAGTTATATACAACTGAGTATATATCCAACATCAAAGATATGTATTGGAAGTAGACTTAGATTACCCATCTAGTATCCACGATTTACATAATGATCTTCCATTCTGTCCTGAAAATATAATTACCTCGGGATGTAATATTCCTAAGCTTATTGCTCATCTCAATTCAAGAAAAAAATTCACAATCCATTTAAGAAACTTACAGCAGTGTATCTCTAATGGATTAATAGTGACTAAAGTGCACAGAGTCATGACGTTTAATCAATCAAACTGGCTTCAGAAATATATTTTGCTTAACACTGAATACAGAAAAGTAGCCAAAAATAAGTTTGAAAAAGATTTTTTTAAATTGATGAACAATAGCGTTTACGGTAAGACCATGGAAAATGTTGAAAAACGTAGAGATGTAAAAATTGTTTCTGAGTGGCATGCAATAAGAAACCAATTTTCAGCAAGAAAGCTAATTGCTCATCCGAATTTTCATAGTAGTAACATATTTTCACCGAATATGTGTGCTATTGAAATGAAAAAAGGAAGTATAAAACTCGATAAACCAATTTACTTGGGCTTTGTTGTTCTTGACCTATCAAAGTGGTTAATGTACGACTTTCACTACGACTACATGAAACCAAAATTTAACAACAAAATTCGTTTGAACTATATGGATACAGATTCTTTCATCTATTCCATATTTACAGATGATTTTTATGCTGATATCTATGATGACGTAATAAATCCTGATAGATCTAGATTTGATACTTCTGAGTATCCTCCCAACAATATACATAACTTTCCCTTAAATAATGGCAAGGAAATAGGTCTATTTAAAGATGAAAATAACTCGAGAATAATGTTAGATTTCGTTGGATTACGTGCAAAACTATATTGCTATAGAGTAGATACCGGTGAGGTTACAAAAAAGGCGAAAGGTATTAAAAAATATGTAACAAATAATTTAGAATTAAGAGATTATAGAAATTGTTTAATTAAGAAACAAGATCAATATAGGTCAATGTATACCTTTAGAAGTAGAAATCATAAAATATATACTGAAAATATTAATAAGTTAGCATTAAGTTGTGGTGATACAAAAAGATTTATTTGTGCGGATTCAAAGACCACATATGCATGGGGGCATAAGAATATTCCAATATGATTGTCTATTGTATATATGTATCTATAAATAAAATATTATATTTTAGTAGTTTTAAAACGAAACATGTTTAAATAAAATAAAGATAATTTTTCACATTAGCACTGTAAAACCTATCAAGTTTAAATAAAATAAATAAAAATTTGAATCATATTAAAAACTTTGTATTTTTATTTTTTACTAGGGCATATTTCTTTCTTCTCTTTTGTTAAGCATCCATAGCACCAAAAAGGACATAATTTGATTTCCCCGAACCGTCCAAAACATACTACTCTATCCTTAAATTCCTCCACTTAAGTTCCTCCACTTAAGTTCCTCCACTTAAATTCCTCCACTTAAGTTCCTCCACTTAAGTTCCTCCACTTAAATTCCTCCACTTAAATTCCTCCACTTAAGTTCCTCCACTTAAGTTCCTCCACTTAAATTCCTCCACTTAAATTCCTCCACTTAAATTCCTCCACTTAAATTCCTCCACTTAAGTTCCTCCACTTAAGTTCCTCCACTTAAATTCATCCACTTAAATTCCTCCACTTAAGTTCCTCCACTTAAGTTCCTCCACTTAAGTTCCTCCACTTAAATTCCTCCACTTAAGTTCCTCCACTTAAGTTCCTCCACTTAAATTCCTCCACTTAAATTCCTCCACTTAAGTTCCTCCACTTAAGTTCCTCCACTTAAATTCCTCCACTTAAATTCCTCCACTTAAGTTCCTCCACTTAAGTTCCTCCACTTAAATTCATCCACTTAAATTCCTCCACTTAAGTTCCTCCACTTAAGTTCCTCCACTTAAATTCCTCCACTTAAATTCCTCCACTTAAGTTCCTCCACTTAAGTTCCTCCACTTAAATTCATCCACTTAAATTCCTCCACTTCATTGATCCAGAACCGGCCAAAACCTACTACTCTCTAAATTCCAACTAAAAAATCCAACTTAAAAAAATCCAACTTAAAAATCCCCTTAAAAATCCACTTTCCTCCACTTAAATTCCTCCACTTCATTGATCCAGAACCGGCCAAAACCTACTACTCTCTAAATTCCAACTAAAAAATCCAACTTAAAAAAATCCAACTTAAAAATCCCCTTAAAAATCCACTTTCCTCCACTTAAATTCCTCCACTTCATTGATCCAGAACCGGCCAAAACCTACTACTCTCTAAATTCCAACTAAAAAATCCAACTTAAAAAAATCTAACTTAAAAATCCCCTTAAAAATCCACTTTCCTCCACTTAAGTTCCTCCACTTAAGTTCCTCCACTTAAATTCCTCCACTTAAATTCCTCCACTTCATTGATCCAGAACCGGCCAAAACCTACTACTCTCTAAATTCCAACTAAAAAATCCAACTTAAAAAAATCCAACTTAAAAATCCCCTTAAATTCTCTCTTAAAAATCCACTTTCCTCCACTTAAATTCCTCCACTTCATTGATCCAGAACCGGCCAAAACCTACTACTCTCTAAATTCCAACTAAAAAATCCAACTTAAAAAAATCCAACTTAAAAATCCCCTTAAAAATCCACTTTCCTCCACTTCATTGATCCAGAACCGGCCAAAACCTACTACTCTCTAAATTCCAACTAAAAAATCCAACTTAAAAAAATCCAACTTAAAAATCCCCTTAAAAATCCACTTTCCTCCACTTAAATTCCTCCACTTCATTGATCCAGAACCGGCCAAAACCTACTACTCTCTAAATTCCAACTAAAAAATCCAACTTAAAAAAATCCAACTTAAAAATCCCCTTAAAAATCCACTTTCCTCCACTTAAATTCCTCCACTTCATTGATCCAGAACCGGCCAAAACCTACTACTCTCTAAATTCCAACTAAAAAATCCAACTTAAAAAAATCCAACTTAAAAATCCCCTTAAAAATCCACTTTCCTCCACTTAAATTCCTCCACTTCATTGATCCAGAACCGGCCAAAACCTACTACTCTCTAAATTCCAACTAAAAAATCCAACTTAAAAAAATCCAACTTAAAAATCCCCTTAAAAATCCACTTTCCTCCACTTAAATTCCTCCACTTCATTGATCCAGAACCGGCCAAAACCTACTACTCTCTAAATTCCAACTAAAAAATCCAACTTAAAAAAATCCAACTTAAAAATCCCCTTAAAAATCCACTTTCCTCCACTTAAATTCCTCCACTTCATTGATCCAGAACCGGCCAAAACCTACTACTCTCTAAATTCCAACTAAAAAATCCAACTTAAAAAAATCCAACTTAAAAATCCCCTTAAATTCTCTCTTAAAAATCCACTTTCCTCCACTTAAATTCCTCCACTTCATTGATCCAGAACCGGCCAAAACCTACTACTCTCTAAATTCCAACTTAAAAATCCAACTTAAAAAAATCCAACTTAAAAATCCCCTTAAAAATCCACTTTCCTCCACTTAAATTCCTCCACTTCATTGATCCAGAACCGGCCAAAACCTACTACTCTCTAAATTCCAACTTAAAAATCCAACTTAAAAAAATCCAACTTAAAAATCCCCTTAAAAATCCACTTTCCTCCACTTAAATTACTCCACTTCATTGATCCAGAACCGGCCAAAACCTACTACTCTCTAAATTCCAACTAAAAAATCCAACTTAAAAAAATCCAACTTAAAAATCCCCTTAAAAATCCACTTTCCTCCACTTAAATTCCTCCACTTCATTGATCCAGAACCGGCCAAAACCTACTACTCTCTAAATTCCAACTAAAAAATCCAACTTAAAAAAATCCAACTTAAAAATCCCCTTAAAAATCCACTTTCCTCCACTTAAATTCCTCCACTTCATTGATCCAGAACCGGCCAAAACCTACTACTCTCTAAATTCCAACTAAAAAATCCAACTTAAAAAAATCCAACTTAAAAATCCCCTTAAATTCTCTCTTAAAAATCCACTTTCCTCCACTTAAATTCCTCCACTTCATTGATCCAGAACCGGCCAAAACCTACTACTCTCTAAATTCCAACTAAAAAATCCAACTTAAAAAAATCCAACTTAAAAATCCCCTTAAAAATCCACTTTCCTCCACTTAAGTTCCTCCACTTAAGTTCCTCCACTTAAATTCCTCCACTTAAATTCCTCCACTTCATTGATCCAGAACCGGCCAAAACCTACTACTCTCTAAATTCCAACTAAAAAATCCAACTTAAAAAAATCCAACTTAAAAATCCCCTTAAATTCTCTCTTAAAAATCCACTTTCCTCCACTTAAATTCCTCCACTTCATTGATCCAGAACCGGCCAAAACCTACTACTCTCTAAATTCCAACTAAAAAATCCAACTTAAAAAAATCCAACTTAAAAATCCCCTTAAAAATCCACTTTCCTCCACTTAAATTCCTCCACTTCATTGATCCAGAACCGGCCAAAACCTACTACTCTCTAAATTCCAACTAAAAAATCCAACTTAAAAAAATCCAACTTAAAAATCCCCTTAAAAATCCACTTTCCTCCACTTAAATTCCTCCACTTCATTGATCCAGAACCGGCCAAAACCTACTACTAATTAATTCATAAGTTTGCCATTTTCAAAAAAAAAAATAGTATTTGTTTTTGCTCAATGTACGTAATCATAATGATAAAAGAATTTTACAATAGCAAGATAATTGCTGAGACTATATCCCTTGCTTTTGAATGCAGACGAACATGAATAAAAAACTGCAGTGCTTTCCTGTTTAAACATTCAAAGTCGAGTGAATACATTTTTTTACTTATACTTTAAACGTTCTTTCATTTTGATTTTCTGATGTGATATTAGGCTTGTTAAATTTGTGTAATACCTTATTTAGGTTAACATTAAGAGAGAAAGAAATTAATTTCCAGCCTGATCAACGGTGTGTGCAATTTATTGTTGGTTAAAAAACATCTTTAAAACTAATTTAAAATCTTTAGTTTTAAATTGTTAAAAGAAATAGTTCTTTAATTCTGGTGCTAGAATTTTTCTGTGCTTAATTTTTCCGAAATAATGCAATAAGTAATAAAGTTTTTTTAAGATATGTTAAGATTCTTTGATAACATATTAAAATATGGTGCCGCTTAAATTGATAGGCAAGCCTCAGCGGGCATCCCATTTATATCTGAGGAAATTGATTTTTGGGTACCATAATTAAATCTGAAAGTGCAAAAACAATTTTTTCGTGTTTTTTTTTTTAGTTTATTTTGCATGATTTTCATAATGGATCTACATATCTTCCAATAATTTTAGAGATTTCAGTTTTTTCCTGTTCGTCATTGCAAGGGTTGCAAAAATTCTATAAATTGAGCCAACCCCATTGGCCGTTTAATATTAGATACACTCTATTTAAAAATAAAATACTTTTTTGGAAATAGAATCTTCTTACTTTCTTGTAAATTAGGGCAAACTCCGATGAAATGGAAAAAATCTTCAGATTGTCTTCTATTAGAAAGATTACAATCCAGCTGTAAGTCGGGTCAAAGGTTTAAAATTTCAAAAGATTCAATTTAGTTATGGGTGCGTGATGTCCTGATTTACATATATATGTGAGTTACATTGAAACTTTTTAGCTTAAAGATTGTGGTATTTTCAGATGGCGAGATGATGAAAAAAATCTGCTTGTATCTTTGCACCTTTTGAGGAAAACTGAGAATATTGCTGCATTTTTAGAGGCATAAAATATGTTATCATATCACAGGAGGTGGTTAGTTACATTAGAATATTAAGTACAAAAAGGTACTTTTCAAAAGAACTTTTATATAATGTAAGATAACTATATAGATCGTATTTTATGCTAAAACTAAAATTTAAAACGGAAACCAAAACTAGTAAAAATAAAATAAAAATTTAGTAAAACCAAAATTATGTTAAAGTCTTAAAAAAGTTGAAATTTAATATAAAATGTAAGGCCCATGATTATCTCTGATGCATGGCACAAGACAACCGAATTATTAACAACTAGGAAAACCCTAGAAAAAGTCCAAAAGCTCGCGTGTATCTGTTTAACGGGAGAGAGAACCTGCCTTACCACAGATATCATGAAATACTCAAAGGAAGGAACTGGGTCAGGCAAAATGATTGGTCTCAGAGAAAGGGATTTAATCAGTATAGGTCCACAGTAACAAACCTTCTTGACGTCCCAAGAGATGGTATGATCAAAAGATATAATTTCGAGAAAAACTGGTTTACAGAGCTAAGCTACAAAAAAGATTGGGAAGGTAAAAAAAAACTACACCCTCGAAATAAATACTCTTACCATCAAGTGGTACACTGATGGATCGAGAACAAGCGAGGGGACTGGTGCAAGAATCTTTGGGCCAAGAACCAAGCTTTCCATACTGATGAGGAAGTCCACCGGATGTAAAATCCATCGCCATAGCGAAATGCGTGGATCGAAATCTAAACTATCGTAACAAGAACATTTTCATCATGTCAGATAGTCAAGCGGCACTCAAGTCACTAAGTTCATATACCATCGGCTCTAAGTTGTGTGGGAGTGCATAAGCAGGCTAAATGAACTTGGAAAACAGAACAGGGTCACACTTCACTATAGGTACCTGTCACGTGGATGTTCATGGAAACGAAGAGGCAAACTCATATGCAAAAATAGGCGCATCAACACCTATCACGGGGCCTAAGCCCTATAGCAGAATAGGGGAAAATGTCATCGAAAACAAAATTAAACAAGAAGAGGAGGCAAAAAGATCCAGGAATTGGAAAGAAAACCCAGAGCTGAGGCAGGCAAAACTACTACTGGGCAATTACAATCTGCATCGTTTCGGAAAGGCATTAACTTAAGTAGAAATAACCTAAGAACAATTTCAGGTATCTTAACTGGACACTGCAAGCTTATAAGACATCTAAGTTTACTTGGTGTGGTAAGCAATGTCACATGTAGATTCTGCAACATTCAAGAGGAAACACCGGACCACATACTAGGAAGATGTTGTTCACTCATGCACCAAAGGAAAATCAATCTGGGACGATACCGGGTGGAATAGAGCGACCTATCCTCTCTGAAGGTGCTTCAAATACTTAGATTCCTAAGAGCAGTAGATTTGGAAGAGGAACTGTAGGAGGAGCAAAATCATTAATTTTTAAGTGTGGGCATAATATGTAGATCTCCAGGTCGCAGTGCAATACCCCCAAAACATAATACATTCGTTCATAATATAAAATTAGAAAGTTGATGTTATAGCCTAGTACGCAGATCGCGCTAAATTTTATCTCCCATACGAAATTCTTTCCAAAATTTAGCCAAGCTAAAATAATGTCAAGCATTTTAGCCGAGAGGTACGCTGCTAAAGCTAAAAAATCAAAATTTCTCTTCGAACTGTACAAGACTTATCTGTCAAAATTTAGCGCACGAAATAATTGTCTGGTACATTAATTCTTGGGCTAAATTTCAATTTCAATTGAAATGTAATAATATTTGAATAATATTTAGAAGAATACTTTGTGACGGAGGTCTTACAAGATTTTCCACAGCAAAAATCTATCGTAATTCTCATTCGTTCTCATTCATAATTCTTAAAAAATCGTGCTTTAAACCAAATTCTTTTAAATCTTTGAAAAAATTTAGAGAACAGCTATTTTCTGTGACATATTCTCCACAAAGTTCTTATGTCAAAATTTAGCTTGGATTTTAGCTGATGTTTGGAGAAAAATGTGGGAGATAAAATTTAGCGCGATCTGCGTACTAGGCTTATACCTTAAAACATGCCCACTTACTTTCAAAACGTTTATTTTATTATGAAAACCGATGCACTTATTTTTTGTGGATGAAGTGTTTTTTCTTGAAGCACATGAGTGTTTTCAACTGATTAATAGTCCATATTCTGTTTGTGCACGAAGCCGTTTAGATAAAAATGCACTTTCGCGATATACGACTAAAACTTGGCTTTAACGGCCTTAAAGATATTTGCAAACGTTCTCCGTTCGTGAAGTTTCCATGATAAAGATTTTATTTTTACTGAATGTTTTGAAATTGAGAGTTTCGGCATTGATTTAAGGGTGCGTTCACAATGAAAGTTCAAATTTGTCAAGTCCCAATTGGGAAATGCCTTAGTTCAAAACTGAAACATGACTATACTACGAAGGTTTATTATACAGGGTGTCCCACAGTCACCGCCCCAAATGAAAACCATGGATTCCTGAGGTCATTTTGAGTCGAAAAACTTAAGAGGTCATTTTCTCGTTTTCGTCCCGTTTTCGAGTTATAACGGTTTTTATGATTTTTCTTTAACTGGCTTTATCTTTGCTAAATTACGTCCGATTTGTAAGATTTTTTTTATAACCAATCAAGAATTTATTACAGTTTTAGTTTGTCCCAAGACTTTTTTTTCAGCGGAAAACCGTTTCTCCGCAATTTTGCATCAAACCCAATTTTTTCGTTTTGTAAAGTAGTTTTTTTCACTTTGATATCATTTTATTAAAAAAAAACACGTTAATGAGTATTAATTTTTTTACTTATTATTAAAGCCCAGTTCATTTTCTTAAAAAATAATATTTTTTTCCCTTAAAAAGAATACCAAATGTTATTAACAAAAAATAAACAAACTGAGTGAATTTAAGAAAAAAATAATTTTTAAATACAAAATTAACTTTTTCTGAGCTATTGTGGTTAAAAAAAAGGACAAATAGATATAGATAATTAGTAAGACCGTTAACTAATGTAAACAGTAAAAATTTGCATTATGATTTGAAGGTTGTAAATGAATTTCTCGCGTGATCTAGTATCCGCGTCGTGTTCTTTCACTTGATACTCCATTTTGGATTTGTTATTCAAGTTGTAGTTTTTTTTTTCAATTATTTGCAAACAATGGATTACACTAATCAAGAATATCTGGAAATGTAATTAATATACGCTGAAATGGGACAACTTTATCTATTTGTCCTTTTCTTAACCACAATAGCTCAGAAAAAGTTAATTTTGTATTTAAAAATTTTTTTTTTTTTAAATTCACTCAGTTTGTTTATTTTTTGTTTATTACATTTGGTATTCTTTTTAAGGAAACAAATATTTGTTTTTAAAAAAAGGAACTAGGCTTTAAAAATAAGTGTAAAAAATTAATACTCATTAACGTGTTTTTTTGAATAAAATGATATCAAAGTGAAAAAACTACTTAAAAAACGAAAAATTGGGTTTGATGCAAAATTGCGGAAAAACGGTTGTCCTCAGAAAAAAAGGCTTGAGACAAACTAAAACTATAATAAATTCTTGATTGGTTATAAAAAAATCTTACGACGTAATTTGGCAAAGATAAGGCCAGTTAAGGGCAAAATCATAAAAACCGTTATAACTCGAAAACGGGACGAAAACGAGAAAATGACCTCTTAAGTTTTTCGACTTAAAATGACCTCAGGAATCCATGGTTTTCATTTGGGGCGGTGACTGTGGGACACCCTGTATAATGCGTTTTTCTATTTTAGTACAGAATATAGCTCTGAAGAGAGTCTGAACATGTCCAGTATATTCTTAACATCCTCTGAACCAAGCGTTCTCTGAGTTGTTTTTAAAACACATTAGACACTTAGTTGTCACCATTTTTTTTTATATTTCCACCTGTCAAATGCTTGTGTTAAGTATTTAACTCTGCCTACTCAGTTATTTTATTCTGAGCTCATAGAGCGCACTATGTACACGCTTAGAATATGCTTAGAACGAAAAAAGAAACAGAAATTCGAAGCACTGAACGTTCTAAACTAAATGTGAAAAACGCCTATAATAAAATGATATTGTTTATGATAAACAATGTCAAAAAATTCTAAGGAAGGGGGTTTCTTGTATGCTAATTTTATAGCGAAAAATATCGTTAACTGCCATATAATAGTTAAGAAAACATTAAGGCAAATCTTATATTTCTTGTCAGCAACTCAAATGAATCAGGTGGTATTCTTTTTTAACGGAAATCATTTCGAGTCGTTGTACCAATTTAAATTAAATTTCATGCCTTTGAAAGTTTTTTCTCTAATAACATCAATGTTTAAATGTTTTTTTTTTGTTTAAATTATGTTCTTTAATGTATGTTCTAGTATTAAATATTTAAAAAAAAGAGGCAATTACGACTCGTAGAGAACTTAGTTCTAGTGACTTACAACTCTCAACTATTCCTGTGAGCGTGTAAACAGCAATGGAGGGTAGATACTAACAATTTTCTGCAGATTCGTAAGATTTTTCGTGACAAGAAGTACTCTCGAAGAATTTATCAGTTCCTTGCAAGAGGCAGAGACCCTCTGCATGAAAATCCAACTCACTTACCATTATTAAGGGTGGCCGTGGCGCGATGGATGTGTGCTCGCCTGTGAACCTCATGATCACAGGTTCGATCCCTGCCGTCGTCTATGTCGTTTTAATTCCATTAAAAATCTTCTAAAATTGTCATCAATGGGTTGCTGGTTTACTCATTGCATGTTGTTCAGGCATAACACTAACAACATGTAATTGAGTTAAACTAGTATGCCAAACAAGGATGAACACGAATAAAATAATGTGAATTATGAACGACATAGAAATAAGACACGGCATTCTCCGCTTTAGTTCAGCCGCCATCCCTGGAGATAAAATATCTGAGACAACAACCTTCAGTCTCAGAACATCGTGCCACACATCTTTCCTATCCTTCTTTCTCTTCCTTAACTTCACGCCCGCGCTGTGTTGAAACATTTAAAGGGTAATCAAAATCCCTTGAGCGCGGGTAGATTATAAAAAAAAAAAAAAAATTCCAAGGGGTACTACAATTTAAAATTGCCATACCAAAATTTGTTTTAGTAAAATGTAAAATAAACTTTATTAAAAATTGATTAAGATTTTAAAGAATGAATTTCACGCATTTGAACATTTTTCTCACATTACATCCCTGTTTTTATTTTAATTTCCAAAGGTGATATAAGAGCAAGTTCGTGCGATAGTTTATTTGGTTTATGTGTCAAAAAACATTAAAGAATTATAATTTTGTAAATTTATTGTAAATATAGGTATTGGTTTGACACAAAAATGATATTTCTGCACCATTTGTTTAAAAATTGTTTAGAATCATCAAATCTTTAATTAATTTTAATTTTAAACAAAATTTTAAATTTAATTTGAATAAGAGACATAAAAGAATAGGTTGAACTGCTTGAAAAGTAAGAAAAATACATGAGATTACAAAATTGATACATTTAAAAAAATTGTGTACAATATTATGTAATTTTTCCATTCTTGCAACAGTCCATTCTTACAACAAAAAAAAAACAAAATGCACGACTGGATCGCACGAACTTGCTCTTATGTAAAAGTACTTTGGAATTTAAGATACATTTTATAAATATAAAACATGAATTTAAAATGAAATTGCCGTCTGATTTCTAGAAAAGTATGAATTTATGCAAACAAACTTTAAAAAATCGTTTTATTAATAAATACATTTTTTATATAAGAAATTTCTTTAAAATTTTTCAAGAAAAAAATGTGGGATGCGAATTTTAAGTATTTAATAATATTGATTTTAAAAAATAATTTCAAAAAATAATCCTTCATAGGTTTTGAAGATATTGATTTTTCAAAAAAAAACCAGCAAATAATTTTTCGAATATTTTTATATACATTATCATTTTAAACTTAAGGGGACTCCTGCTGAAAAGTTTTGGTTAAAATCGTTAGAGCCGTTAATGAGAAAGTCGAAAATCAAAAAAAAAGGTTCTATGACAGGTACCGTTAATAACATTTTGCCCCAAAATTTTTTCTGACCAAAATGTAGTCCATGTCCATAATATTACACCTAATTTTTTTTATCAAAATCGTTAGGGCCGTTTTCGAGATAAATAAAATTTTCCATTACGGGTGTATGGGGGGTACCGTTAGTTTTGGAGCTAAAAAAAATTTCAATTTCCCCTCTAGGGAATCACCGAAGACCCTTAACTACCGAGTTTGAAGAAAATAGGTCCAGTGGCTTAGGCTCTAGATTGAGGTACAGACATACAGACAGACAGACGGAATTGCTGGACCCACTTTATTCGTCTTCGCTATCATCGTAATGTCAACTTTGATCAAAATGCAGAACTTGCCCTATAATACCTACATATATCGCAAGTAAAAAAAGAAACTTGAAAATAAGTGTTATAGTTATTTGAGTAATTCAAGCCTATAGAAAGTTTTTTTTCTAAGGTAGAATTTTTGCAATTTATTATTATATTTTCAAATAATTTTTCATAAATAGTCGTTTTTCACTTTAATTAAAAATATTCAGAATAATTAGAATTTCAGAAATTATTGTATGGTTTGTTTTTAGATTTTAAATTCAGATATTTTCACAATTAATATTGTAATTATGAATTGTGTTTTTATTTAAAAGTTCAATTCACGATCCAAACAATTTTTTTTCGGATTTAATGTCTCTTCTAAAAGTATCTATAGTCATGAAAAGTGTTTCCCATTTTAGACGTTCGCAGAAAATTGTAGATCGCCTTTATTCCCGACCAAAACGTGCAAAAAAAAATTGATTGAGAGTTGTAAGTCACTAACTTCAAGTTCTCTAATTTTTGTTTAAGTTTAAAAAGAACAAATTTCATATACTCAATAATTATTTCTTCTTTCTCATTTCAACTTATTTCTTTTTGATATTACAGCTAAGTTGATTTGGGATGTTATCATAACTATAGTAAGATTAGTAAGATCCGTCTGTTCTTCACCTAAAAAGCCACTTTATCTTTATCTTTTAAATTTAAATTAAAAGTTTATTCGTTTTCAATTGCATATTTTACAGATCAAAAACTATATTGAAAATAATTATTCCACCCAGCCAGAACCTTGATCTGACTAACCAAAATTTTTATTTTGGCAAGAGAAATAAACAAAACTAAATAAAATTTAGCTCACCGATTTCATTCAAACGATATCTGTTTATCTAATTTTTAATCCAAAATGTGTTAGCTCATTTAACAGCATAAGTATTTGTACACTGACTATCATTTAAATTCCTTTAAGTATAATTATGAAAGAATTTTCTTTTTTATCCACTTTTTATAAGGTGCACTGGAGAATTCGAATTTTTGTTAAGAAAACAACAAATTCTGTTATTATTCATTAGTTATATCCTTTACATTTATATTTCAACCCAAAAAAAGAAACACAAATCAATTTAATTCGGATTAATCCTTTGCCCAATTCTAACGATGATGGTATCCGTGTAACCGCGATGACATATCCAAACGAACTAATCCAAATGAACAAAAATTTTAAACTGCAACGGATGTAAATTCGTTGTGATCTTAAATAGCGATGCTATGTTCGATGTAGTTAAATTCCCAACAGTCTATGTGTGGGTGTGGATTTGAATCAGATGGAATGAGAAAGCTTTTAATTTGGCTTTTCAAAATTTTGAAAGAGACAGTTACTGTTATATAGTTAGATGACGGATGAGTGATGCAGTTTGACATTATAACTTGTTAGTTGCAACTACAGCGCAACTACACTACAGTAAATGTGATGCCGTTATGGTTGCTTTTGTGGTTTGCTAAAAGCTCATAGTAGACATGTTTTCCGGTGTGGATGTTTAGGCAAATAGCTTAACCATAAATATGTACCTATGAAAGTTATGACTTCTTAAGCGTTTGTCAGCATTTCGAAATCAACCATTGGGGGTGGGTATGGTGACACTGACCGATTTTTTGAAAATTCAAACCCAACAATTTCCATTTTATTCAGAAAAAAAAGACGACTTCTATTACGTATTGTCTACATATACATATGTATATCAAAACATTTAATTGTAAGAAAGTTAAAAACTTTGATAAATAAATTTAATTTTGCACAATTTGAATTGCAAGTTTCAGAGAGTTGTATAATGGGCGTAAGAACTTAAAAATACAAATCTATTGAAGAAGAACGTTGGTAATGAGTTTTTTATATTTTTTGGACAAATTTCCTACAATGGCTGACGAAGCTTAACGTTTTGTTGGACGGCTTTGAGAAGATGTGGGGAAAAACTGCATCTGACCAGGAAACGGAGTCGCGGGTAAGTCCTTGTTATTTAAACTTATTGGTTTCGGTGCCAGGCGATTCAACTTGTGACAACAATTCTTCAGTTTGGTTGACAGATTCAGTGATGTAGATTTCGACGCAATCATTCAAAAGATTTGTCCAATAATCATTCATAGTTTGTTGGAAAAAATAAGTTACATCTGACGGTGGATTTTCATCTGCCCAAGTCAAAAAATTTGGCAGGGTGTCTCTGGCAGTCAAAAAATTCGGTGCATCTGACCCAAAACCATACAAACCGGAAATGGAAACTCCTAAAATATCCGCCAGTTCCAACATTGGGCATGTCAATTCAAATGGTATTTTGTCATCGTTGGCAGGACGTGGCCCATCCCCAGTGGCGTTCTCGTGATTTATCTTTCCGCAAATACATCAAAATGGGCGGATTTGTCACGTAATGGATGCATCTAATATGGGACCAAAAGAGATGCTTTTGCTGCTATATCAGGTAAATGTACTGCGTACTGAAAAATAAAAAGTATAGGGTTTATTTAAAATAAACATAGTTTAAGGGCCGAAAGGCATTACAAAAGGCAAAAGAAGTTAGTTGTAAGATATTGATAAGTAGTACCTATGTACATACATAGGTAGTCTTAAGATTGAATTGAATATAGATACATATGTATGTATGTTTCATATATAAATTAGTTAAAAGAAATACACATCAATGCAAACCAATGACATACATAACTCTATAGTTAAAAGAGCTTTTAAGCTTTGTTTTGGTAAGGGACAAAATGCGATTCTCGAAAATGTATTGGTTCAGTTGCTAGATACCTTAAAAAGGTTGTCTCAAATTTCATGTCAACACCTACTACGCCTTGAACGGAATTTTTTCCAACTTCTAAAATTTTCAACTTGAATAATGTCGAAAGTTTCCCTTGGAAATATATGGAATAATAATATTGGGAATCAAGTCTCATTGGGACTTGGGCTCTCATTTCAAAAGGCCAGCCGCCAGCTTCCAATGAATAGTGCAGAAGTATTGTCGTTTCAGATTTTCGAAGATTAGAAAAATTCCGAAGGAAATTTTGTTCACGATAGCCCCCAAACTTTAATCAATCTATTTTCAAAATGATTAAGCGTAGTGCGAAAATAATAACGGATTGAAGAATATTTATACGATGAACATGCTACATATATTCGTGAACAATGGTAAAATTATGAGAGACATGGAATATTACAGCGGGGTTCAAGCGACATCCTATAACTGCTAAGAAAATTATCACTATCTCGGCAAAGGAATTACCCTTGACAATTTTGTTTTTATTGTGTTTAGATTGAAGCGATCTCAGAATTTGCAATAATCACTACCCCAATGAGCTCAAACGAAAATACGAATTTTTCCTCCAAGGAATCACATAAAAACTATTTGTACTTGTTTTAAGTAAATGCGTTAATTTGTTTTGACTCCACCTCGATGTACGAGTACACACGAAGCACGCATACACACAATTTGACTTTGTTTAACTTATAGGTAGTTCAAAATACTTTAGTTGAGACAACCCGTCGACCTTCTTAATAGCTTTCAGGAATTACAAGCTTGTTCTAATTCCAAAGAACTTGGAATACAAATAATTCAAAGCTATGGTATGGATTGGCATAACCACTATATATAAATATATTTTTTTATTTTTTAAAAAAATTAAGGAAGATATATTGGAAAATAAATCATGTAAAATTAACTTTTTCTTTTGAAATATCGCACAACAGCAACAAAACCGAAACCATTAAAAGACACGAGATCTTTATGTCTGTAACTTTCTCTTTTGATAAAGGCTATATTAAAAGTTGTTGAAAAGCTATTTTAACATTTTAGCGCATTCCCATCGTACTATTGTGTCCTAATTGTGCTACATAATACACACATGACATTGCAGTCTATAGGTACCCTGACATTTCTTTTCAAACTAACCTCCTTATTATTGGTACTTGAGCAAAGGACTTGGACTAGAACACAAAAGTTACACATATTATGTATACAGCGGTATATACAGATATCTGGATATAATCTGTCTGTTTAAAGATGTATGGGCAATTGGGGAAAATATAACTAACGATGTGATGACAAGTTTATTATCTCTGGGGAACACCATGTTATGTAGCGCATACATAGGAGCATCATGAGCAGCACCTTTTTTAACAATTCTCAGCACTATTGATTGAAACTTGGAGTGGTCCTTGGCGAACATAGGAAAAGAATGTATAAAATTAGATCCAAGAACGTCATCTTCGATCTTTTTTTTTTATTTAAATCTTAGGGGAACTATTAGTTGCAATTTTTGCAACTTAAAGGATGCATAATATTATTATCGAGTTCATATCATGCATCGATTACATTTCGAGTATAATGACAACCGATAGCAAGCAAGCTTTTATTTTAGATTTCATTGTTATATAGCCGCGAAGGACCTTCCTACCTGCTTAAAGATGTAGAATACTTAAATATGACCTTGTCGGCTTTTACAGGGCCAAACAATAAAAAAATAGACTTTCAATGCGGTGATCTAGTGATTTTATGTAAATAATCTGATGATGCATTTTATAGTATAAAAGTACCTTTAATATAAAAAGTGGAATATTACGTAGGAAAGACTCGGCTTATATATGCAAATTTATTTGCTGGTCACTGGATGAACATATTGGTAAAAGTATTTTCAGTTATATAAGTGTTGAGTGTTTCTTTGAAGAAATTATGAAATAACATTTCAAATTCGTTTGAAAAAAGCTTTTTAATTAATTAAGTTTTTAGCTTATAAGTGCCAAATATGTCCAGTACTTATGTTTTTTTTTTAAATTTAGAACTATAAGAGTTTGACTTAGTTAAGATACCTACAAAAAAAGAAACCTAAGTTGGAAATTTCGACCATCAATCTGACTATTTTAAATTAAAGTTGCATTTGTTTTTAAGTTTAAGACGATGCCATGTGATTCAAGCAAATATTAGCATATGCAAGAACAAAAATTATAAGTCTATATTTCTTAAAAGAATAAGCTTTTATAAATAAAACGTTTAAAACATTTTTAGGAAAAAATGTTGGCGACCCAACTTTAAGTCACTGGCGCAAAATTTTAGTTGAATTAGTACGATGTTAAAGCTTATTTAAAACTAGGTTAAAATAACGATTTTCCTAATTTTAATCGAATATTGCATCATACTTTCTCTACCCTTTTATTAAAGTTAAAATCATCGAATACCTATTTTAGTCTGAACTAATTTATAAAGAAAATTGTTTTAGTACGATACTAGTAAGAAAATGTTTACAATTAAGAATGAGTTAGTAAATTACTTTAAGGTTAGCAAATTGTTAATTAGTATCATAGTAATACCTCAATAATAGGCTGTTTAAAATTTAGCGCCATTATTATTGTACGAATAAAAATAAAATTTTTGAAATATCGAATTTTCAAAATAAAATTGATTTTTTTTTTCAAAAATACAAAAAATATTTCTTTAAAGTTTCGAAACGCAATATTTTTTTTAACTTTTTTCCCCTTATGCCAATAGGGAGAAATTCAAAATTCGAAAAAATGGTTCTATGGTAGGTACAGTCATATCAGTAATATCTTAATTTCAGATTTTTTCTCTTTAAATTCTAGATTGTAAGAACTAAGCGAAAACAATAAAAATTACCAAAATTTCAGGAGCCATTTTCGAGAAAAATACGATTTTCGAAAACCATTTTTTAACATTTGCATGGTGGGTACCGTTATTAAAAAAATTTTTTTGGAAAATTTGAGTAAACAATATTGGGGAGCGTTGGCTTAAGAAAAATGATCAAAATCGATTGAACCGTTTTTGAGGAAATCAAAAACAAACAAAACGGCTCTAGGAGGGTACCATTAATAACCATTTTTCCGAAAAAAAATTTTAACCATTACTTAGGTACATTATCTTTAACTAAATTATTTTTTTTTAATCTGTGGAACAGTAGTCGATCAGACAGAATTGCGAGACCCACATTTTTTGTGTTCTCTACTATTGTAATGTCACCTTTTATCAAGATCTCGATTTGTTTGATTTGTTTTACGAATGCATAACTTGCCTAATAGTATAATTCGCAAGTAAAAAAAATAATCTAGCAGAAAAAATGTGTTTATTTATTTGTTATAACGCTTTAAATACTGAAAATATAGAAAAATATCGTATTAACGTTAAAAACTCCAAATCTTTCTAAAAATAGTTTGCTATGCCAATTTAATGAATTAAATATCATACATACTACAAGGACAACATTTAAAAAAATTCAGAGAAAAACTAAATTTACCAAAAAAAATATTTTATTTTTTTATAAATCGAAAAAATGAACAATTGAAAAAAAACTTTCAGATCGTCGTAGCCCACCATGGTTTACTGTCCAAATTTGATCTCTTATTCATGAAAGGGACCAAGCTTACCAGTTATGGAAGCGATATTTTCTATCGGAATTTCGGAGTGTTTATTGTTTTTTTTTTTTTTTGAAACAAGGTTGTTTTGAAAATTAAGAAAATTAAATCTCAGGTATATTCTAACCGTTTTAAAACTTCTCTTTGTTAGTTATTGAAAAATCTGAGCGCAGTATGTATTGGGAAAGGAAATTGTATTTTACTGGCTGACATTGAGGGTAGCACCTGAAATGGAAAGTTTGTTTCTGGACCTTTTTCTACTGCAAAAAGCCAAACAGAACTTGGGCACCTATCTGAACCCGTTCATCCGACCCTTGAGGACGTAGTGGACAGTTTACTGTCAATAAAGTAACATGCTATTGAACTTGGTGAAATACATCTCAAGTTTTTAAAATTAAATTCTGCCAAAAATTTTACCTAACGTTACCGATATTTTCAATTTTATTATTGTATCTGGTCAATCCCTACCCACAAATTTTAAGAAAACTGAATTTACTCCAATAGCTATTTTGCCATTACTCTCAAAAGTTTTTGAAAAGTTTTTACAAAAACAAGTGGATATTTTTATAAAACAGACTAAGCTTTTAACACCAAAAAAAAATCTGGTTTCAGGAGAAAAAATAAGCTTCACCACTTCGCTTATAAACTTAACCGAAGATTTGCGACAGTAAATGGATAGATGCCTTGTCTTACTAGACTTTTTCAAAGCATTCGACTCTGTGGATCATTCGGTTTTGTGCCGAAAAATTTTTCGCCAATTTGACTTTTAACCTTAAGCTGTCAAACTGATTGATTCTTACCTTACTGACAATATCCTCTCTGATTTTTGAATGAAGATAAAAGGTGTTGCCCGAGGGTCAATTTTAGGTCCCCTTCTATTCTCCTTACATATAATAATTGAACTTCCTATATTAAATACTGTTCCATATAAATGTAGATATGTCGACGATATACAACTACATTTGAGTTGTCCGATTGTTCTAATATTTCTTATTTCGAACTAATCAGGATCAAATGGTCTCTTGTTAAACCCATGAAAGTCAAAATGCCTCGTCATCACAAGAACACAAGTAAACTTGTCTTATTTTCCCACTGTGTTATTGAACAACCTTCCAGTTGAGTATTGTGAAAAAATTTTCATTCCAGGTAACGAAAATCTTCGGAAAAGTATGGAATGGTATACAAATTGTGTCGACCAGTGTAATAATATATAAGTGTTATTTTGTTTTCCAAAAAAAAAATCGACTTTCTGAAAACTTGAGCCTTTCTGAAAAAACACAATTTTTTAAAGAATTGTAAATGAATAGTTGTGTGCAGGGTTTTTCTGGGATAAAATTCGGAGCCTATTAAAATTAAGGAAAGCGGATGAAATTTTTTCAGAGAGAAGTGAAACTGCGAAATAGTTTACGAACGCTATGAACAACAATATGTTTACCCGTTTTTTTACGTTGTATATCTTGTATTTGGATTGACAATTATTTATTTTTTTAAATTTACTTACTTACTTTCTTAGGTCCTCAGACCTTTTATGTACGTGGGGGACCCCTAGTGGGGCATAGGGCGTCTACAACGCCAGGTCGCCATCGTGTTCGGTTCCTGATATGATTCGCAACTCCCTCCAACTCTTGCCTAGTTGGGCTGACTCCTCCTCGACTGTCCTTCTCCATGAGTTTCTCGGTCGTTCAGCTCTTCTTCCTTCTTGAGTGAGCGGATTCTACTGCATTGCATGCGCCGCAATACAGTTGTCGCCTTTTCGAAGCGTGTGTTCGATTCACTGCCACTTTTGACGTCGTATAATAGAGTCAATAGGTCAATAGACGTCGTATAATAGAGTCAATAGGTTCCTGACCCGTTTTCCTAAGGAGCTCTTCGTTTGATATACGATTGGGCCAGAAAATCCTAAGGATGTTTTGTAGACATCTATTAATGAACGTTTGCAGCTTCTTAGTGACACCTACTGTTACTTTCCAAGTGCTGCAACCGTAAAGTAACACGAATTCGTTGGATCGAGATAGCCGTTGCTTGGTTCTTAAGCTTAGAGAGTTATTCCTCCATATGTTTCTAAGCATACAGAAAGCAGGCTTTTGCCTTTCCGATTCGACTGCTGATGTCCTGTTCGGTTCCACCCTCGGTAGAGGTGATACTTCCAAGGTATTGTACTTTCTCTACCGGTTGTTGAGAAATATTTATGAGAGAAGATAACGTGGTTCCTGGGCTGATCATCTTTTTTTTGCCGGAGTTGATTTTCAGCCCTACGATTTCTGCTTCTCTCTCTACCCGTTGTCATTTGATGGAGATCCATGATCCTATGAGAGAGCAAGCATACGTCGTCCGCATAGTCAAGATGTTTCAGATGAGATGTCAGAGTCCATCGAATTACTCCGTTTTCCGTCAAGGCCGCTCGCAGGACATCGCTTATCACCAACAGAAACAATATTGGTGACAGAATGCAGCCCTGTCTGACTCCACTTTGGACTTCAAACTCTTCTGACAGCCTCCCTTCATGCAAAACGTGACATTTGGATCCATCATAAGTTGCCTCAATAATAGCTATTAATTTATTCGGGATACCCCTCCTGCGTAAAGCATGCCAAATAAAATCTCTATTGACGCTATCGAAAGCCTTCTCAAAGTCAATGAATAGCAGGTGGAGTGGTGATCGATATTCGACGCACTGCTCAATTATGATCCTTAAAGTATTGATATGATCAATGCATGAGGATCCAGTGCGGAAACCTGCTTGTTCGGCATCTAGATGTTCACTGATGCTTTCCAGTACTATTTTCGCTAATATTTTGGCAACAGCAGGCAGGACTCAAATCCCCCTCCAGTTTTCGCACTGTGTTAAGTCTCCTTTTTTAGGGAGCTTGACTATCATTCCCTTGTTCCACTCATTCGGAAATCGCTCTGAGACCCAAGCTTTCCTTATGAGTGGATGCAGGAGTTCAATCGATGTCGTTGGCGCCGCTTGTAGAAGCTCTGCAGGAATGTCATCAAGTCCTATTGCTTTGTTGGTCTTCAGTGCTTTGATTGCGTTGCGGATCTCACGAGGTGTTGTTTGGAACTGCGAGCACTAACCAGTTTCTTTGTAATGCTGTAGACGGTTCTACTGTCGCATCTGTTAGCAGCATCTTCTGCTTGTTGGGCCAAAGCGTTGATGTGATTACGCTTATCATGTCTTACACTGCGGAGAACCTATCTCTTTCTCATGCGGTACAGGGATTCTAGCTCTCTTTTTTCTTCTCCAGTTGCAGCTGCAATACGGGCCTTAAGTTTTTGCCATTCGCCAATCCGTATCCAGGTTTCTTTAGAAAGCCAAGCGTTATTGTTTCCCCTCGCTCGGCCGACTATTATTTCAGCACCTGATATAAGAACATTTTTCACAGCATTCCAGTGGTTTTCAATGGATTCAGGTTCCGTGCTGCTGATTGTCATCATTCCATGTGAAAAGTGGTCTCTCAATTGTTGGCGTGTTGAGAGATCCTTTAGTCTGTCGACGTTGGATCTCCGAGTTACAGCTGTACGAAGTCTTACAGTAGCTACCGTAAGGTGATGGTCTCGAGCAAGTCCCATATTGGCCCCTCTTTTATTTCGAACATCCAGTAGACTGCTTCTAAAGCGTCGGCTAATCGCGAAGTGATCAATTTGATTCGAAGATGCTTGCCTGTCCGTCGACACCCAACTTATTTTGTGGCACGTCTTGTGCTCAAACATGGTGCCGCCAATGACGAGTCCGTTAGTATTGCAGAAGTCAATGAACCGCTCACCGTTATCATTGCAATTCCCAACTCCATGGTTTCCCATCACATGTTTGAGTCCATCATTGTTGCTGCCAACTTTAGCATTCAAATCTCCTGTAACTATTTTAATATCTCCGCGCGGTATTTTGTTATAAGCGGGTCCTAACCGACTGTAGAAGCATTCTTTCTCCTCATCGGTTGAGAGCTCCGTTGGGGCGTAACATTGTATAATGGTGTCGGGACGTACTCTTGTCCGGAATCGTGCCTTTATTATTCTTTCTCCAAGAGGCTCCCATTAAATCAGACTACTGACAGCTGTTTTTGTTAGCAGCAGCCCAACCCCAGCTTCACGTGTGCTTCCTGGAACTTTTTCGGAGTAGAGCAGTACAGTGTTACGCGATGGTGACTTGAACTTACCCGAGCCCATCCAACGTATTTCGCTAAGGCCTAAGATGTCCAGTCTGTACCGCATGAATTCCTTCTCTAGTTGGAGGAATCTGGCGTTGTGGGGACCTTCACTGCCATCATCGAGGAGTGTCCTCACATTCCAGAAACCAATCGTTGTCCTAATTCGATAGCCAAAAGTCGTCAACATATTATCATTAGTTATCCGAGGCATTGTTTCCGTTTCGATAGCAAGATGGTTTTCGGTTACGGAGAGTACTAGCCTCCGTAACCTATCCCAACGAGTTAGGAGAGATTTTCGAGCTTTCCAATTTTAGCTAATTCGTGTGGATACACAAATCATTGCCAGGGGACCACCACCCGCAGGTAAAGAAAGAACTTTGACGTGACTAAAAGTTGCGCTACTGGACTTTGCCAGGTTAAAGACACTCAACACTTTCCCGATTAGGCAAGCCGCACGTCCCCAATTTAATATTAATAAATTAATTGTGTTTTATTTTTCGAATGAACAACACACTTAATTGATGCGAACATTTCAAAATTGATGTGTTGGTTTCATCAGCAAATCTACGAAAAACGTATGACGTAAAAATCTGTCCTACCAAATTAATCGTTACACATAACATCATATACTTTTTCTATTGATCGAACCTCAAATAGTATTTATTTGATAAGATGTCACTATCGGGGCACTTCCTCATTTTTACAGGTAAAAAGTAGTGCACAAAAATGCACCAGTAAACAGGTCAATTCTTGATTCTAAGATGATACGGAAGATGTAACAGTAGGTCTCGCAATTGTTTCTGTCTGCCTGTGTGTTCGGCTAGATCTTAAACAACTTATCTTCTTTCACACACTCCTCCAACTTCTTTTTATCTTTAAACAGTCAAAAAACAAAATCAAAACTTTTTTGTTGAAGAGGTATTTTGTCGCAGTTAGGCTGCAAGGCTTTCGCACATTTGTTAGTCATTAAGTTGTATCAAAAACGGGTTAATGATTTGTATTTAAAAATTTGTATCTGTACATTATTAAAAATATATTTTTTTTTCTAAGTCCTATGAATATAAAATTTATCGGTTGCATTATTTTTGAATACAAAAATAAATACGGCCCTGCATTTTTATTATTGATATTGCAGTCCCAAAAATATCAGTTTTCTGAGAATTACCCAAATACTGTCTTTAAGAAAAGTCTTTACAAACTCTTACAAAAAAACGTACTTTAAAATTCTATAATGATAAAATTAAATGAAAATTCTGTTAAGGTTGAATTTTAGTGCAAAGATAAACGCAAAACTATAAAAGCCCCAAAAGGAAATGAAGGCGGGGAATATTATGCCAAAATTACGCCTTTCTTAAGATTCTACATAATAAATAGGAAAATATTTAGGTTCAACTTAATGAAACATTATTCATAATCCTTTAACCCAGAGCTTCATTCCTGAAGGCACTATACACAATTAAAACATTAATAATTTTAGATTTCTGTTAGACTTAGATTTGTTAACCCTGGCTCAAGTCAACTCAATAAACTTTTATCATTTGGCCTTATATTCGTCTCATCGAAAATTCTGAACATTTCGCTAAATGAACTTGCTCGAATACTTTTTTACTGTGCAACCTTCTTATACTCATCTTATCTGCGTCATTCAAGTCTTTTCACCTTTCATAACTAGTTTAAATAAATTACATAGGTTAACATCTTGTTTATTTAAAAAAAAAAAAAAAAAACAAAAATATAACCTAACAAACCACAGCCTACGCCTTCAACTAGATACAAAAAAAAAAACAAACATGAACAAAAATATTTTAAACAAAAAAGTTACATTTTTCAACAACCACTTGTAATATAATGCAACCGCAACCGCGTCTTTCATCCTTGCGCCAGGCTTAAGCAAATACAAATAAGAAAAAAACATTCACACACACACATGTTGTATACACTCACTTTCATACAAATGCTGCATTTTCCGTAGGACCTTGAATTTGTATAATAAGGTTAGGTTAGGCTAGGGTAGTTAAGAAATAAAACAACCACAGTACAACGCCTATTGAAAAGTTTACACTTTCCTCAAGATACTCGTACTTATCTTCATCATCGCCGTCATCATTTTATCGTTTCTCTCTTTAGTTCATAGAAGTATCACTTAACCTCATCTTTTGATTCTATTGATAGTAAATCAAATGCTTTTGCTTCTTTCATTTTTAGTGAACATAATTTTTTTAATTTAATGCAAAAGTTCGTCGTGCTGCAATGGAAATTGAAAGGTTGTTTTGAAATGATTTTAATACACCAAGGTAGACTTTAAGTGTGTTTTTTTTTTGCAAATCGACAAAGAGCCCTCTTTTGAACTTTCCAGTTCTGATCTATTGCTATTAAGGGAAGAAGGGCAGCTATCTTTCTATTTATAAGGAATTAAAAAGGAAACTGGTGAACAGACTGATGTCTTACAACACAGTCTCAACTGCTGCCTGCAAAAACTTGAATTTGTTGAAGGATTTATACATTATGCTGTGTGTACGCCAAATGAAACATTTAATAAACAAAACAAATTTTTTTTTTATATTTTTGTTCTATTTTATGATGATTTCATGAAAAATAAATAGTATTAATTCTAACTTTTTGGTATATACATATGTATATCTTCATTTTTAAAATCGAGTTTAAAAAATCATTTAAGAAAAGTTTTATCGATCAGCCACTCATTTTTGTAATCACAATAAAATGTATCGGTTCACTAACTGTTTGTCAGATAATATGTCACTTGATGGATTCGAAAACCTTTGAACTAGGGAACATTGTTGCAGAACAATTTTTCGACGGTCTTATGAATTAGCAAAGGTTGTGGAAATTAAACAAATTTAATTTTTTAATTTGACCCCAGCAATACGATGAATCCGAAAAACCTTCTCCATCAAAGAGATCCTACACCGGGGTATCCTAAGGGAAAACCCGTAGAAAATCCTTATAGAAATCCTACGGTAGAATCCTTTCGGAGAACCATATTCAAAAAGACCCTGTAACAAAATATTTGTCGGGGCTCTTGTCACAACCGCACAACCTGCGGGGTTAGTAGGAATTAAAAATCATCCTGCATTTGATATTGTAATATGTAGTTATAGTTCTGGAAATAGTAAGTTGAAATCTTATAAAGAGTGGTTAAATTTTAAGGGCCGATGTTGAATATGAACCACATTTAAACGTCAAGTTTTTTTCTGCATTTCATTTGACATTTCTCAATTTCAGACTAACTCAATTTGAACCATGGAAAGATACACAATCGAGCAACGCGTTAAAGTTATTCAGGCTTATTATGAAAATGGGCGTTCAAATCAAAATGCATATCGTGCACTTCGTGATTTTTTCGGTCAATTTAATCGTCCAAATGTGCGTACAATCGGAAAGAAAGGGAGATGTGAAAACACCAGTGCATGCTCGTACAGCTCGTACTGCAGAAAATATTGCTGCTGTTCGCGATAGTGTGGCTGAAGAAGTGAAGAGCCGTCTACCTCAACTCATCGTCGTGTCCAACAATTGCACCTCTCACGCTCGTCGTTGATGAACATTATGCATTAAGACTTGCATTTACACGGTTACAAGGTGCAATTGACTCAAGAACTAAAGCCCCTTGACCATTTCAAGCGTCGTCAATGGTCAGAATGGTGGCAAGAAATGGCAACAGTGGATGATCACTTGAGAACACAAATTTTTCCATGGGATGAATCTTCTTTCGTACTCGTACAGTTGCAAGAGTCCTAAAAGATCTTGACATACATAAATCCGCTGGCCCGAATAGTATCCCTGCTATTGTTCTGAAGAGGTGTTCTTCAACGCTGGCAAAACCACTGCGTAAGCTTTTCTATCTATCCTATTCCTCTGGACTCTTTCCGAGTAGATGGAAAGCAGCATTTGTCCAGCCTGTCCCTAAAAAAGGTGAATCTTCTTCCCCCTCTAACTATCGTCCAATTGCACTTATGTCCCTTTTTTCCAAGGTCATGGAAACACTGATAAATAATCAGCTCAAGAAATATCTCGAAGAACGAAAGCTTCTTAATGACCGGCAGTATGGCTTTCGTAGCAATAGGTCCACTGGTGATCTGATGGTACATCTCACCGAACATTGGCACAAATCTTTACATCGTTTTGGAGAAAGTAAGATTATTGCACTTGATATTTCAAAAGCATTTGATAGAGTTTGGCATCAAGCTCTCTTATCGAAAATGCGTGCATTTGGTATCGATGAATCTCTTCTTCGTTGGATTAGAAATTACCTTTCGAGCCGCTCAATACAAGTCGTATTGGACGGTCTTAAGTCTGAAATTCATAAAATAAATGCTGGTGTACCCCAGGGCTCCGTTTTGTCTCCGACTCTCTTCCTCATGTTTATCAACGATCTCCTATCTGAAACTTCTAATCCACTTAATTGTTTTGCTGATGATAGTACCCTCAGCTTTTCATATTCGTTTGAGGATTCACTTCCTTGTTCTTCGGAAGTGGAATTTGAACGGCAGCGTATGAAAAGTTCATTAAATTCTGATCTTGACAGCATTGTCCAATGGGGAATAAAAAACCGTGTAGAATTTAATGCTTCAAAAACTCAATGCTGTCTTCTATCGTTAAAGCGAAATCCTACCCTTTTGCCGCTATCCATGAGCGGCACTTGCATTGAGGAAACTAAACAACTCTCAGTGCTCGGTATGTACATTACAGACCACCTTGTGTGGAACGATCACATATTCGACGTTGCCAAAAACGCTGCCAAATGTTTAGGTTTCCTTCGACGTTGCAAAAAATTTTTCACCCCTTCCGATCTGGCTATAATCTATAAGGCTTATATTCGTCCAAAGCTCGAGTACAATTCCCATATTTGGGCAGGTGCTCCAATAACACACTTGAGTCTCTTGGATAGAATCCAAAAAAGAGCTTTAAAAATGATAGGTGATAGAAGTATAACAGAAACATTTGAATCTCTTGAACACCGTCGCAATGTTTCTTGTCTTTCATTATTTTACCCTTACTTCTATAAACAATGCTCTAGCGAAATAGCTAGTTGCATTCCTCCCCTTAAACAATTTAACCGCAATACCCGCGCTTTTAGGAATGCTCATCAGTTTACCCTTGAGTCCACCTTCGGACGTACTGTGAAATACAGAGATTCTTTCTTTAGTCGGACTACACGAATGTGGAATGCTCTACCCAGCTCTATTTTTCCTTCCCATTGTAATGTTCAAAAATTTAAAACTAATGTGCATCGGTATCTCCTTTTAAACCCTTCCTTGTTTTCCTAATGCTCGTACTGTGTAAATCATTTTAAGGGTAGTAATAACTCCTTGAGTGCGCGCTAATTATAAAAAAAAAAAAAATCAATTTTCGAAGAAAATCATCTTCAGTGATGAGGCACATTTTCACCTCAGTGGATTCGTCAATAAGCAGAATTGCCGCATTTGGGCGAATGATAATCCAAGAGTGTTTGTCGAAAAACAAATGCACACACAAAGAGTGATTGACTGTTTGGTGTGGTGTATGGGCTGGCGGCATCATCGGGCCGTATTTTTTTCCAAAATGAGGCCGGTCAGGTAGTTACTGTGAATGGTGTTCGCTATCGTGAGATGATGGCGAACTTTTTATGGCCCGAATTGGAAGATATGGAGTAAGACGATATGTGGTTTCAACAGGACGGTTCCACTTGCCACACAGCTAACGAAACAATGGCTCTTTTGCGCGACAAATTCAATGGCCGTGTTATCTCACGTGGATGTGATGTAAATTGGCCGCGAAGATCATGTGATTTGACACCGTTGGACTTCTTTCTTTGGGGTTATTTGAAAGAAAAGGTGTACGTCGATAAACCAGCAACAATTCAAGAGCTAAAAGGATGAGATAATTCGGCACATTAACGGCATAAAACCTCAATTATGCCTCAGCGTCATCGAAAATTTGGACCATCGAATGGAGGTGTGCCGCCGAGGTCGCGGCGGCCATTTGGCCGATATTTTGTTCCATACATAATTGAACCATACCATGTTATCATAATAAAAAGAAATGACAATAATTTCCTAAATAATTTGTGTTTTATTCAAAATCAACATCGGCTCTTAAAATGTAACCACCCTTTACAATTTCGGGTGTTTTTGACAAGCCAATAACGACTGGATGGGCTTGTAATAAAGTACTGAAATTTATCGCTTAGCGTCCAACTTGCTACCACTGAAATTATTTTTGCTACTAAAAGTTGCTATCACTCAAGGTGGTCTGTGATACCCTTATTTTAATGAGCTTGAGCTTATCATTCGCTGCCGTTTTAAATCCACTTCGAAGACCAAGGACATGCAACAGGAATCGAAAATGATAAGTTGAGAGTACTGTGGTCAGCAAAACAATTTAGTGGATTAGAAGTTTCAGAAAAAAAATCATTGATAAAAATCTTTAAAGAGATTCGGGACAAAATGGAGCCCTGTGGCCACCAGCATTTATTTTATGAATTTTAGATCTAAAATTATACGTACAATATAAGTTGCATTGAGCGGTTCGAAAGTTAGTTTATAATCCATCGAAGAAGAGATTCATCAATACCAAATTCATACATTTTCGATAAAAAAGTTTGATGCCAAACCTATTCCTACAAAAGCCATACAGTCGCTCATTGAGAAGATTTCGTTCTTCTAAATATTTCTTGAGCTGATATAATTTATCATCGTTTTTATGAAAGAATGGATGTAAGTGCAATTGGACGATAGTAATAGGGGGAAGAAGATTCGCCCTTTTAAAGACAGGTTGGACAAAAGATTCTTTTTAATCCACTCTCAACGAGATCAGTAGAATAGGACAGATGGAAAAGCTTACGCAATAGTTTTGCCAGAGTTGAAGAATACCACCTCAGAACAATAGGGGGATACTATGCATCGGATTTGTGTTCTTTGAATATGATCATTACAGGTCTTTCTAGCTTTATTTGAACTTATTCCAGTTTTCCTCAGTAGGGTTTACTTTATGAAATCAGAAACTCACTTCTCTGACTCTAATAACCTCTTATATCTATTATAACTAAACTTATTTTTTAAATCTTCAATACTTAACTACATATGTACTTTATAATTTTAAACGAAAATAAAGATTAGTTATCATGATATTATCGCTATCTATACATATTATGTATGTACAGTGCATATAATATGCCTGTCAAATATATAGTACATATATACCAAAAAAATCAAAAAGGTTTTTTATTAAATATAATAGCATAATGGTGTGAGTAAATAACCCTCCTAAATATATTCCACGTCTAAGATTATATGTACATACATACACATACACACATACACTTATCTCTCAGCATAAATTATTATATTCCTTGTATCAAACTAGGCACTTAACTATGGCAACTAACACAGCCACCAGTTCATGAGATATTTCTCAAGGATTTTAATTTTCAATCGTTTGTCTTTGGAGAGATGATTTTCATTCATTCTTTTTCTCTCTTGTGATATTCTGTATTAAGACTCAAGAGTCAAAGTGTCTATACAAGCACTAGAATTTGCATAAAAGAAAGATTGAAGCGATAGCATGTAGAGGGTAAGTTTTATTAAAGAAAAGTTTTGTAGAGAATCGTCTAGAATTGAGAAATAAGAAATAAAAATATTACTAGCGATATTTTCATCGTAGAAAAACCAAAAAAAGAAAAAAAAACACAGAAATAAACATAAATACACTTTTTAAGTTAAGAATAGCTTATAAATGAAAAATTTGATGTGGCAAAACAGCTCGTGTAGATCTAGGTCCCAGGGACTAACAATTCTCGACCATTCCTGGTGCTAGTGTTGTCATTAGGAATGGAGGAAGAATTGCCTACGTTTTCAAAATGCTTACTATACTGTTAATGAAATAAAATGGAGGACTGGGTCCCATTAACTTCCTCTCATAATTCAATGCAATAAAGTAGCTTAGCATTAAGACTATAAAATATTGCTTTGTTATAACAATAACATTGGTCAAGAAAATGCATTAACAATTCAACTAAAATATTAATTTCTTTTTGATTTTTCAAATTTGATAAGCTATCTATAAAATTTTGGTAGGCAGTAATACTTTCGATAATGATAATAAGAAGCTTTTATAAAACAAATATAATGTGCAGTACCTATCCTAAATGGTTCAGAAAGTTAATGATCACTTTTTTTTTACTCGGGGAACAGCTAAGGTTGAAAATTGAAACTCCAAAAACTTATTAAAAATGAAACAAATAATATTAGTGAATTCAAAAACTTATGGTATGTTAATCCGACTTGGCCTTCCAGGTTTGAGGGTTGTGTCGTTGTGATGACTTCTCTAAGATAATTTTAGTTTCAAAGCAAAATCAAGCCTCGGATACGGACGAATTCACTGATGACAAAACATGCAAACGAAATAAGGACAACGAACTTTGGATCTGTACGTGGAATGTATGGTCCCTTAATAGACCACGTGGAGACGAACAATAAGTGGGCGGTAATATCTGCTGCAAAGCAGATGTTCAATATCCACTACGCCGACTGCTATCGAGAACAAAAGCACATTTTATTTGGATGCGGAAATTTTGTTGGAACTAGGCTCAGACAAAAAGTCTTGAATTTCAACAGTGTCAACAAGCACCTCACAACAATCCGCATCAAGGTCAAATTCGCCAATATAAGCCTCATTTGCGCGCATGCCCTAAAAGAGGAGAAAGAAGAAGACACCAAAGACATATTCTACCTGCAGTGCCTTAAATATGATTTTAACGCCAAGCTAGTTGAGAATGCACCAACTCATGTGCAAAATCTCAGCATTGTCTGTCCAATCCTCAAGAAATGAGAGCCTCTGAACTGCTTTAACTACAGAAGCATAAGTCTCCTGAACATCGCTTACAAGATCCTTTCTGCAGTATTATGTGAACGTCTGAAGCCTTTCGTCAACAACCTGATAGATCCATATCGGTGATGTTTTAGACCAGGAAAGTCCACTATCGATCAAATATTCGCATAAAGGCAGATCTTGGAAAAAAAAACCAGGAGCTTCAAATCGACACCTACCACCCTTTCAACGATTTCAAAGCCGCGTATGACATAAGAACGAACTACATATACATATAGAACATCCCTGACAAACTTGTCCGTAGGATGACGACGGAGAACGCACGCTGCTCCATCATGGTCGGAAAAGATCTTAGGCAAGGCGATGCTATGTCGTGCGACTTCTTCAAAATCGTTCTTCAAAGAATAATTTAAAAAAAAAAGCCAAGTTCTTCTATACAAAAACCTTTGTGTAACAAGAAGTCAGCCGTGAAAAGTACTGAGATCTAAAAGTACGCCAAGTTCTTACTTCATGAAGGTTTAATACCGAATATTTAAAGTAGAATAATATTGAAACACTAGTCAGTAATTATTAAATAATAAAATTTTTATATAGAAGAAGGTTTTTATATAGAAGAACTTGGCTCTTTTTTAACATTTATGTTTTTGATCTGATCTCACTCCTTTTTGCAAAGATTTTAATATTTTGCCATGTCAAAATCTCGAAAGATATGGAAAGATAGAAGGGTGTACTCTAACTACTAAAATCAACTTAGTTTAAAGCTTCCTATTTCTTTTGGTATATTTTCTTTTTGTTATTGGTTGTTTTGATTTGCGCTTCAATTGTTTCTTCTGGTCCTGGCAAAGATACCTAACACCTTAATTATAAATACTAGTACCTACATCTGCTCAAAGTCATAAAAGAGCAATAATTGTTGAGGATGTGATGATGTTTTTGTTGCAATTTTAACTCCTTTTTTTAAATGAAGGTAGCCCAACAATTAATAGCCTAATGATGGGTTTTATTATAGTTCACATCACAGTTAAGAGTTTCTGTTTATGTAAGCTCATAATTTTTTCAGATATGCAAATGTTTTCTTTTTTCATTCATGTTAAGACAACATAGAGTACCAAATCGAGCATTTTAGTTCTAAGAAAAATCATAAATTTTCAAGATGCATGTATGATTTCAAAATGACAATAAAAAGACACTTCGAATGAAAAATCATAGATTTTTTATTTTTCGCTTTGAATGTACATTAAGCTATACTGCTCTACCAAATTTCATCATTCTACAGCAATCGGAAGTGCTCCATATAAATTAAATATTTGCTCAGAAAGTGGGCGGATTCCACGCCCCCTGAATAGAAAACCTCAATTTTTATTTTTGGTCCTTTATATGCAATTTGAGCCCTACCCCTCTACCAAATTTCATTGTTCTACTGCAATCGGAAGTGTGCCATATAATTTACATCAGTTCTGAGAAAGTGGGCGGAATAGAAAACCTCAATTTTTATTTTTGGTCCTTTATATGCGATTTGTGCCCTACCGTTCTACCAAATTTCATTGCTTTACTGCAATCGGAAGTATGCCATATATAATTTACATCAGTTCTGAGGAAGTGGGCGGATACCACGCCCCTGAATGGAAAACCTCAAATTTTATATTTTATTCTTTGTATGCAATTTTAGCCCTACTGCTTTACCAAATTTCATCGTTTTACAGCAGTCGGAAGTGCTCCATTCAACCAACACCAATTCGTAGAAAGTGGGCGGAGACCACGCCTCCTGAATGGAAAACCTCAATTTTTATTTTTGGTTCTTTCTTTTCAATTTAAGCCCTACCGTTTTACCAAATTTCATCGTCTTACAGCAGTCGGAAGTGCTCCATTTAACCAATACAAATTCGGAGAAAGTGGGCGGATACCTAAAATTTTTTCCTCTGCTGGCATGACAAGACCTACCGTGCGTTGTGCAAAATTACAAGGTTCTACGATGTCGGGAAGTGCTCCATAATTTTGATGATCTGTCAGTCAGTCAGTTACGGTTTTTGTGATTTTTGAGGCCTTATATCTCAAGAAATGCTGAAGCTAGAAAGTTGAAATTTTGTGAGGCGCCTGTGCCTGACTAGCTTAGCAAATGTTCGGAATTTTAAGTTTCTGACTTCATTGGTACTGAAGATAGGGAGGGGTCAAAAATCGCCTGAGTTTGTTCCTGTAAAAAGGGTGTAGTGCCAGAACTTGGCTGGGCACTACCGTACCCTTTGATTTTAACTTCGGTAATTAATGCCCAGATATGATTATAGTGATTAGATTAGTGAATGATAATTTTGGGTCTAATAATATTCCAATATCAAAAAAACTAGACACTCAACACAAATGCGACGAATTAAGCAGTTAGTCATAAAACACAATTGTCACATTTAAAAACAAACGATTATTACTAAGCCCAGTTCCAAAATATGTGAACATCTTCTTGCAGGGGCTCACAATCCAAAATGACTTATTTAATTAAAATATAATCAGCATAAATTACTGCCATTGAATGTTTTAATATAGAAGGACGATCATTTATAAATAAAACAAACAGCAAAGGGCCAAAATGGCTTTCCTGAGGTACACCATAATTCACTTGAAATTGACAGGAGCTTTAATTTTTGAAGATTACCAAGTTTTTTTTTTAACCCAAGTCTGTAAAGATACAATACACATACTTGCGAGTGATTTTCAAAGTCATCTAAACAAAAAGTGGAGAACTACAATAAATTTCTGATTGTAGAATAAACGATAGTGTATCACATATAAGAGATTCGAACAGTTTAGGAATAACAGATAGTTTTGCAATAGGACTATAGTTTTTTATTAAATTCGTCGGGTAATTTTTTTGGATTGCGTAACGTACGAATATTTAAAAAGAGATGCACATTTTTGACATGTTAGAGACTCATTGAAAAGAGCAAATAACGACTTCGAAAACACAATTAGTTTTTGAATTTACTTTACATCTATTTATTAAAATTTTAAAAATGATTTATGTAAAATATCATATCATTTTTTGTTCTTCTGTTTTTACTACATACATACTTATATTTAGACACAATTCAAATGAAACTGACTTCTAATGGCACCACCATCACATCAACATTTTTGCCAATGAATACAGAATCTAAAGCGTAACAAGTTCACTTCATACCCTTAATCTTAATCAAAAAGAAGTTATAAACAAAACAAATACCACGTGCGCTGTATTATTTTCGCGCATGCCTCTACATCAAAATAATCGTTATGAATTAAATATTGATTTTTCATTTTAGATATCATTCCTGGAAATAGAAAGTGACATATTGTTTTGTTTTTCAGTTCGAATGCATTCGGGAAAATTTATGTAGTTTAATTACACAAAATAGATTATTGCAATATTCGAAAAATTGCAAAAAAAATATTATTCCACTTATCTTCACCAATTTCTTCAGAAAAAGCTCAGAAATTAAAACTTCACTATGATTAAAATGAGACCATATGTTCCGTCAGATCGAATAGCTATTCGTGATAGCATCGAAGAAGATATAAGTGATGAAGTAGAAGACGATGTTTTTATAAAGGATGCTCGAACGGCAAAAGTATTAAGAATATCAGTTTGGATATTAGTTTTACTAATATGGATTATATTTCTTCTTTTTTGCACTATTTTAAGATCAGTGAAGAGAAAGGCCTCAAACGACCATTAATGGCACCACGAAGAAAAAATGGTGGAAAACCCCAGAGTTCGCTCCCGCCTATAATGAAAAAACATCGAAGATGCTGGAAGTGCTGTGAACCCTTTTGTTATGGCTTAGCAGCGTTAACTATTTTAATTGGATTAATAATATTGGCCGCATTGGTTCTGACAATGTTTCCCATCCCCTTACAAAAACTCAAAATATGGCTGAAGAAAGAACCGAATTTCAGTTTGCCATCGCCAGTTTTGTATGGCGATAGTATGGGTACAGAATTTGTACCGTGCACTCAGATAAGTGTGCATAAAATATGGAGTCGTACATTTCCTAGAATAAACAGTGAAAGTCCCATGAGGAAAGCAGACTTAAATGGGGACGATATAAAGGATATTGTATTTGGCTATGGAGTTGGTAAGAAAATTTTGTTAAGAGCGTTGCCTTATTTAAATAAAAAATTATTATATTATCATTGCCAAGTATCTCTAGAATTCATAGTAAAATAGTAGAACAGTAATAAGAACAACGAAGTTTTTTTTTCTTTTGATATAAATTTGTTTTCTTTGTTTATTTTTATTTTTATTTTTATTTTGATGTTTGGTGCTTAGTGCTTTCTTAACCGGGAAATAAGAAAAAAGTTGTTTCCATTACATCCATATCGTGAAAACACTGTGTATTAAATGTCTTTCTTTGATGAAATCTTCCGTTTCCTGTGGGTTTTTTTGCTTAATATGGTAACTTAATGTTAATTTTTACCTTAAGATTGGTGAAATAAAATAGTGAATTCAAATTCGTTCAAAATATTGCTTTTTTTTTAAATAGAAGGGCATAGTTTTAATCAATAAAGTATCTAATACTTAAGCCTAGTCATTTTGACAGAACTGCAGTTTTAAACATTGATATTGTATTGGATCACCAAAACAAAATGGCGCAAAATTTTAGTTGAATTAGTAGATACAATGTTAAAGTTGTTTTAGTATAAAACTAGGTTAAAACAACGATTTTGCAAATTTTAATCGAATATAGCATCATACTTTCTTTACCCTTTTATTAAATTTAAAATCATCGAATACTTATTTTATTTTTTTAGTATCGTGCTATTTACATACACCATAAAAGGTCTGTTTACTTAGTTTATTGCACGAACTATCATTCTTTTAGGTGTGTTCAGAAGCAATTTATTAAGAAAATTGCTTTAGTACGATACTAGTTAGAAAATGTTTAAATTTAAGAATAAGTTAGTAAACTACTTTAAAGTTAGCAAATTGCTAAGTAGTATCATACTAAGACCTTAATAATAGGCTGTTTAAAATTTTGCGCCAATATGTAAGTACATAGCTTACAAACAAAACAAAACTCACTAAAATGAAATAATTTTTCTTTTACGAATATGTCCTGGCATTTTCATGTTCAGAACTTTAAAAGGCTTCCAAACGCCTGCATTGTGTTTAGTCATTTAATCAGGTTGAGATTACTCAAAACCTCTAAAGTTTGCTCAAAGTTAAAAAAAAAGGTAATAATAATAGTAAGAGTATATACCACATTTTACTTAGCTGGTAGAAGATATTATTTTATACTTTTATGTGTGTTTTAAAAACGTAGTAGAGATAAGGTTGTATATACTCGTACTAGAAATTGTATCCATATTTAAATAAAAATAATTATTTAATTTTTCTAGTCTTCTATGCATGTGGGAAATCTTATAGTTAATTTAAAAATTGGAAACAAAATTGGATTGAAGAGAATATTATTGTTACGGTGGAAATTGAGGTTTCGAAGGCAAGTATATGCCAAATAAAAAACCAAAATGGTTTGTTCCAAGATTATTGTCTCTTGTGAGACGAGTACAGTCTTGGCTAAAATTATTGAGCACCCTATCAATTTCATGCGTACATGCTTTTTACAAATTAAATAAAATACAGTTGGTGGTGAAATAATTTTTTACTCTCAGATAAACTAAAAAAAACATTATGTACGTTGTTATTGAAAATGCATCATCCGTTATCTCAAGATTAGTCATTTCCACATGTTCTTAGGTATTGATCAGTTTGCTTATTTGCCTCTTCTTGTAAAATCTCAGGTGTTTTTTGTAGGTTTCATTTTAAGTATTGGTTAGTATTATTGGAAAGTGCCCAAAAAAAAGCGATCTAAGTTTAGTTAAACGTGCGCAGGTACAGCAGATACATGATCAAGTGAAATCTCAGGTAGAAATTTCCAAAGCTGGAATATTCGCGTCGATCTGTCCAGTACTCTTTTAAGCGGTTCACAGAGACCGTATAGCATGAGAATAGGACAAGAACCGGGCGCATACGAATCACAACAAACCGCGAGGACTAAAAATTGGTACCAAGCTCCAATTAAAAATCGCGAAAAAACTTCCTTAGAGCTCGCTGTCGAACTTTCAGCAGAATTTAAGAAGCTAATTTTTGCTGGAACTACTCGTAGAAGACTCCAAGAAGCTAGTATGAAAGGCTATAAAGCCAGGAAAAGCCATGGTTATTTGAAAAGAACAAAAAGGTGCGGCTTGTGTGGGTTCGAAAATGCCAAACTTTTACTGAAGAATATTGGTCAAATATTGTGTGGTCAGACTAATAGGATTTCGAGCTAAGTTAGATCATACAATGTTGCAACAATATGTAGTAAATAATTTAGTATATTATAACTCGTAATGAAAATACCTAACTTTCAAAACTTCTTCATTTATGGTACGCTTTAAGATTTTTGGTACCGCTGGTGCAACCTTTGTTCGTAGTCGAGCCGGTGAAGAATTTAGTCTGGAGTGTTTAGTATCGACAGTAAAACATGGCGGCGAGAGCGTTATGGTCTGGGGGTGTATGAGTTCTTCAGGGGCAGGTGAAATGTTTGTGTGTCACGATTGCATGGACTCTACGAAGTACAAAAACGTACTGAAAACTGCACTCCTGCCCTCATTTTTCTTACTGTTTGGCGTGAAAAACATGAATGAAGTAAAGTTCCAGCAAGATAACGTACCTTGCCACAAAGCTGCATGCACAGAGACCTGGTTAGGGGAAAATTGCGTTGAGGTTCTTGATTGGCCTACTCAGTCCCCAGATTTAAACCCCATAAAACATTTGTGGGCTTATTGAAGCACAAGATCAGGCAGAACACAATCAACAACAAAAACGACCTAAAACGTCACTTGCGTGATGAATGAAAGCCAAAAAGAATTGCTCCCGTGATAAAGGCAAAGGGCGGTCCAACTAAATATTGACATTTGTTTAATAAAAAGCAATGTTATGCTATACAAAGTGTTTGAATTTATTTAAATTAAACAGTTGCACGTAAAGTGAGAAATATAATGGATGCTCAATAATTTTGTCCAAGGCTATATATATCTTGTAATAAAAAGTGGTTAGGATAGAATAATGAATGGGTATTGTGGTCTTTTTTCCTAAAATCTGGTAAAAAATTGATGAAACTCATTTACTGGATTTTATATTTACTTCAAGTCATTTATCATTACACTAATTATGTACATCATAGAGCGACAGAGTACCTACATAGTATTATAAGTTCTCAATGAATAATTGAGTATTAAGGTCTCATACCAAGTGATTTTTTTTTTAATTTAAATCCCTAACCATATCGTATATATGATGTGTTATTATTATTTTTATTTTGCAGACGATAATATTCAATACGACGAAATATCTTTACCAAAATGTAAATCAGTACAACAAGGTGACAGTGAAGACGTCCCTTGCGAAGGAGGAGTTATAGCCCTGGATGGGGCAAATGGAAAATTATTATGGCAAACTTGGAGTATAGGCAATGTGTTCTCCTTATATTGCAACGTGGACATCGATAAAGACGGTTTCATAGATTGTATAGCGTCTGGTCGTTTAGGGGTTAGTAAAGTGCATATCGTATTTAAAAAAAATTCCTTTGCATAACGATTTTATCACTGTTTTAACTGTAGATGATTTTTGCTATAAATGGTCGAAATGGAAACAAAATATGGGACTTTAAGGAGACTGAAATCGAAACGAATTCTCCAATTGTTATTGATCTTTACACAATAAATTCAGTTCGTGATTTAGATGGTGATGAGACACCAGATGTTTTAGCCGTTCACGTAGAAGAACGAGCAACTTCCAGGTCCGGCCATATTAAGCTGATTTCTGGTGGAACTGGAAAAGTTATCCGTATAATCCCAACACCTTTTCGAGAAGAAGCTTTTGTACCAGTACAAATAGTTACCCAACAAGATGGCACTGAAGTATTAATGATAATAACTGGAGGCCAAAACACCCCCGGAGGTGTTTATTCTATACGCCTTCTTAACCTAATGCAATACACAAGTGAGAAACAGTTTATATCATTGTATAGGACAAACTCGTCGGGTTTTATGGCTCCGGCAATTTTGACTGATTTAACTGGTGACTCAATAAATGATATCGTTGTATCATCATTTAATTCAACCATATATGCATTTGATGGACGCACATTTGAAATGCTATGGAACTTCACATTCCCAGCTAGTGAAAGTGTCAGTGCAATTGTTCCCGGCCATTTCAATCATGATAACGTCACCGATTTCATGATTAAATACAACACTGGGCCGGGATTCCCAGTTTACTATTATTCACAAACAACCATTTTGGATGGAACCACTGGAAAATCATTGCTAGATGCAATGATGACTGATTCTGGAGGGGCCAGTAGTTTGCTTGGTGGAATGTCTATATCACAGACTTTTGGTGGAGATTTTTTTTTGCATTGGCAGACTCAGTGTCGAAATAAGTACGGTGCAAAAGATGCATATGAATTCATTCCAGGTTTGTATGGTATAATGATTAATTTTTCTTGATTAAAAAAAAAAAAAAAAAGAATTGGAATTGGAATTTTGTATAAAATTTGTTTGCTTTTATATAGGAAGTGATATAATTCTTCAAGCCAGAGCAGATACATGCTTATTACGGTATAATGAATCCACTGTTGTAAAGTTATATGCTATTGCCAGACATATAGAACCACCAGGCGCTGTTATTTTTAGTACAGGTATTTTGCCTTTCAATAACTTATGTCTTTATAGTTAAAAGTATTTTTTTTTTTAAAGATGACCTAGAACTTAGACTAAATCGTACACAGAGCTCGCAAATAATCAAAAAAGACAAATCTAAGTTACCTCTCAAGCATCCAAAGATGCTGAACAAATTAATAAAAAACAATAATCAGCCATATGTAAAAGAACAACTTCAATCTGAAGGCAAAGTATCAAAGAACATAGCTATTAAGCCAAAATTGCATAACCTGAAGGAATTTGAAAAGACAACATTAGACGCTAAAGCAGACTCTATGCCCATCTTTGGAAGCAGAAAAAACTACCAATATTTACCGTACCAAAACAACAATCCTCGAGATTTTGTGAGTTTAATATTATTATTATTTTTATTGTTTTAAAGAAAAAATATTGAAAATTGATATATTAATATACGGATATATCAAAAAATGAAAATAGATTAAAATCCACTTGTTCACAATCCAGGATGTCTTCTTTGTTTGGAAGAACAAAATTAAAAACCTTGAACTAACGTCCAATAAAATTCCATGCAAATTAGGGTCTTTGACAATCTTCGTTGGAATGACCACATTCTTGAGACCGCCAAAAATGCTGATCTAGCTACAACTGGACATACGTTGAAGCCTTGAGTATAACTCACATCTTTGAACAGGTGCCCGAATCTTCATCAATTAGATTATATAGAATCCAGAACAGAGCCTTGAAACTAAAACTTTAGGACACCGTCGAAATGTTTCATGTATTTCCTTGTTTTATCGCTTCTTGCACAAGCAATGCCTAACTGAAGCAGACAGTTGTATTTCTCCCCTCAATCAGTTCACCCGTGTGATATCCGTTTTGCTAGGAATGTTCATCAGTTCACTCTAAAGCCAAATTTTGGAAGTACCGTTAAATACAGAGATTCGTTTTTTTTGTCGCACAACATGCTTATGGAATAAATTACCCGGCACAGTTTTCCCTTGTCATTTCAATTTTCAAACAATCGAGAACAATGTTCATCGGCACCTCCTTTTTCCCCCCAAATGTCCCCATTTCTCGTGCTTTGTTTAACGCCATAACGGTCTCTCAATAAACCCTTGAGAGCGTGTGAACTAATAAAACAAAATATAATACATATGACTAATTGCCAAGTCGTTCAAAGCAAAATTTCAAAACCATCGCTTTAAAATGGTTCTATTATTTTAAATTAAGAATACAACTCAGCAATTTCTATTTAAATTTTATTAATTTAATTAACATTTTACTTAAATCATATTTTAGAAAGACTATGAAGCTGAACCATCTCGAAGCCAAGAAGAATATCAAGAAATTTACGTTGACAATGAGGGCATAAATAATGATCGCCCAATCCGACTGAGGTCCAAATATCCTGGAAATAGAGATGTACGAAGCGAATTCATAAGTCTCGAAGTGTCACCGAACGATACAGTTCCCAGCATTGCCCAAAATAGTCTCGAAAAAGAAGAACCATTAAGTTTATGGGATTTAGAAGTTGAAAAAGAAGAACAAGATGTTCTTAAGGAAAGAAACAAATATGAACATCCACCGAATGATGGCCAACAACGAAAACAACGCGATGACAGCAACATAGAGAAAGATGATGATGTGCAGTATTTAGCTTCGATATCTTCAAGTGGTGTTCTTTTGAAATCGCTTGACAGCTCACCAACTTCAATAGACTATGTTTTTTTACTGAACATAAGAGAATCGGAGACTTATCCACCACTTTTCTTACCTCAAGACTGGAATTGTATGGAGGAAAAAATCAGTGCTTACCGAAGTGAGTATATCATTTTAGGATAATTGTTGTATTTATAGTTAACTTCCTATATTAAAGGTTACACGGCGGAGAACTTAAGCGTTTTAGAAAAACAATTCCTAAAACAATGCTTAAGCGGTAGAAGTATAAGCAGCCTAACACCAACTGTACCTAGATATGAATCGCAAATGGTCATCACTAGAATAACTTTAACGTGTACGTGTCGTTCTTTACAAAAAGGTGAAGTTTGCTCTGAGCTTAATGATATCAAAAACCAAAGATGGACTGAATTTATGGGAAATACTGGTGATGGGGCTTATACAAATTAGTAGCAATTCTGCTTTTTTTACTAAGCACAAATAACCGAAATACAAAATTTGAATTTGAAATAAAGTTTATTTTCATAAAAAACAAATAGTAAAATGCAAATGTACATAAATAGCAAATATTATTAACTGATTAAAATTTATTTTAATTTTAGTGATTTTATAAACAACTTTGGTGGATATGTTGAATCATCGTAGTATACTAAAAGTAGGATGAAATATATTCAAAATAATGTCCTTTGACTTATTCAAATATTTAAATTTATGGACTTTATGTCTTCTAAATTTACTTTAAAGGATATTGTTTATTCCGGAAAATCAGAAAAAAAAGGAACAATTGCATTCAATGATTTCTACTAATTAATACACATACATATATTTTTCTGCGTGACCTAAGCAAACATATACATGAGGCATTGAGAGCAGAAGTGGCGTAACCCCAATATGCACTTATTGAGAAAATCACGGTTTAAAAAGTTAACGAAAAAGAAATGTTTTTTATTGGCTTCCTATTTAAAATAATAGTTAATAAACTTCGGTTATGGCATAACTTGTGGGATATCTTATTTTTAAGACCATAATCTTCTCTTTAAATTATTAATTACTGGATTTTATGTGGGTTACACGACTACTGTTTCTTGGATATTGGAATAAAGTTAAAAAAGTAAGTTGGTTACGCCAATAATTTGAAAAACAGGTTATGAAAAAACAAATTTATTATCGCTTTTAAGTACAAAATAGTTAGAAAGTTAAGTTTAAGTTTACACTACTATGATAGGTACTTTCATTCTTCTTCGTCATCTAAGTACTCAACCAGCCCAACCAACGTCTCTGTCCATAGAAACAGTTTTCATTTTTTTATAAAATTCGTGGTAATTCGGTGGGATAAAATTAAGTAACTCCAATAAGTTTTTCTTTTTTGCTTCACTTACGGCATTCCATTTTGGAAACAATAGTTCGAGATCTGTCATGAGTGCAGGTGTTCTTTTTTTTCAAAATCACAGTATCAAAAAGCACGCCTTCGTTATTACTGTTCTTGTAAAAAATATTGAAAGGTGTCTTTTTCAGAAATTGTAGCCATTGAATTTTAAGCCATTCCACCTTACCTTTATTTACATTAATTTTCCGATTTGTTATATTCTTTTCCAATTTTTTCGTCAAAAACATCATAGATTCATCCATAACAATAATTTGAAATGGATCCTTCTTTCTTTGCGCTGCTATAACCCTCTGCCAATTCATAGGGCCAAAAATGTCTTTAAAATACTTTTTCTGCTTTTTGATAAGACCAAAGTCTTGGTCACAAGGTATAAGTAAGCCTGGCCACTCATAAGAATTTTGTGATCGATTTGATTGACAAGATAGTCACTATGAGAAACAATATATTGGCACAAAACGGACGGTTTCTATTTTTCCCAAGTGGGTTACACCATTTCTGCTCTAGCAAAAGTTCCGTGCAGAAACAATGTTTCAGCATTTTTGCATTGATTTATGAGGAAATATAAGTAACTTCATTTCTGCGTTGGAAGAAAATTTATTTTTGACCATTTTGGATTATGAAGTCAAAATTGAAACAAATGAGGGTTACGCCACTTCTGCTCTCAATGCCTCACATATATGGCAAACAAATACTTATACTTATATACATATCCGCTTATGCGTTTCTGAGAGAATATGGTCATACATAAAGTTCAGATTTCAATATTTCTGGTATAACTCTCAAACTTAGCTGAATTGACAATTTAATTCTGAACCTTTTTATATAAAATCTAAACAGAAGCGATTCCTCCACAACGACCAACGAATAAAAAAACAAATGGGATTTAAAACATATATAAACATAGATTCTTCACAAAAACTTTACAAAAGGGTAGCAATCTAGTTAGTATAATTTAATGTTAATTTATAAAAATTTGCGTTGTAATTGCTAAAATGAGAGAAATTTGAGAAAATAAATTGGTCGTCGCGAATTGAAATATAATTGCTACGATTAATTTGTTTTCTCAAATTTCTCACATTTTAGCAATTAAAACGTGTGTTCCATGGCATTTTTCTTCTTAATTTTATAGACATAAAAATGTGTCTTCCAAATGTTTACTAATTCAAGGTGTCACAAAACAGGTGGGTTGTATAAAATGAAGCAGCATTTGTTTTTTTTTTGCATTAGATTTTCACATTCTTTTACGTTACGTGATACAAGCATCGTTTAGTTAAGAGCCAATGAAAAATGTATTATAGATACGAATTGAAGTTTCATCATTTAAAACCAAATAAAAATAACCTCTAAGATGCAGTTTAAGAAAATATTATAAATACGACTGTTACAGCCGTATCTATAAGATTTTCTTAAACTGCATCTTAGAGGTTATTTAGTTAAGCATACTTAAATATATTTAATTTGGCTTTAAATGACGAAACTTCAATTCGTATCTATAATCGATTTTTCATTGGTACTTAACTAAACAATGGTTGTGTCACGTAACGTAAAAGAATGTGAAAATCTACTACAGAAAAAAAAAACAAATGCTGCTTCATTTTATACAACACAGCTGTTTTGTGACACCTTCTTTCAGTAAATAATTGGAAGACACATTTTTTTATTTGTGAAATCAAAAAAAAAAAATGGCTATGGCCGCCACAAATAAAAGAAAAAGATCTGAAAATTGGGATGCCTCCTACAAGGAAACTTTTTTATTTTAGAATTTGCAAGAATACACTACAAAACAGAATTATTTTATGCACAGATTGGGCGTTTTCTTAAATGCAGTGTTGCAGCGCATCATGAATTTTGATGCTTTTTTTATTCACTTGCTTCAATAAAATAACGTTATTAAATACGAATTCTAAATTTTAGAGTTTTTTTTAATGAATTGTAAAAGTAAATTTCAGAGTGAAGAAAAACGTTGGGCATCAAAATCCACGATGCGCTGCAACACTGCATTTAGCAAAACGCCTATTCTCTTCCAACAACGAGGAAGAAAGTGTCGATGCAAACACTTCAAAGGCTAAGAGAGAAGCGTGGACGAAATTTCTTTGCGCGTACACATACTTTAATCAATACAAATTTTATGTTTCTTAAATCGTTGCACTTTATAGTTCTAATATAATATCACAACAAACAATACCTACAAACTCACAATTTGAAACTTCAAAATTTCAAAGATGACAATCGATATGTCAAAATACATTTTAAAATGCTTTTAAGTGACCCTTAAACGCGGTTGATGGCGTTTAAGTTAAGAGGCCTTTAGGTAACGTTACTTAAATGTGAAAATTGATTATAGATACCGATTTCATACTTAAGAGCTGTTTAGAGGTATTTTAAAGTTAAGTTACCTTTAAGATTTGTTTATAGATTCGCCTGTTAGTCTATAAAGGTGTTTAAAAGCTTGTTTAATTTTAAAAGCTTCATTAAGCAAAACCATCTTATTTTAAGGTTTAAAAGCCTGTTATACTACGTTTTCACCAAGATTTAATCCGGGATTTAAGTGGATTTACCATAAATCTTCTTTAAATCTCGAAGGTTTACCATACACATTTATTTCGTAAATCTAGTAGAGTAAAGTTGGGTAATATGGACCACCAATCATATATTTGTTAATAAAACACAAACGGTGTAAGTTTTTTTTAAAGATATTTAAAAAAAAAATACATCAGTTAATTCTGATTAAAAAAGTATCAACAAAAAAATAAATTCACTTAATAAAAAAATAACAAAAAACAAAAAGTTAAGTAACTCTAAAACGTGACAAAAAAAAAAGTGGAGGGTAATATGGACCACCTGGTCTTCAATCCATTGACGGCTATTTATTCAGTTTGGACTCTGACATAAGCTTTGCCAAGCAATTCATATATATCAAAATCATCAACAGTCGATCATTCATTCTCAGCCAGACCCGAAACTTCTTATATTGAAATGGCGGGTAATGTGAACCACTAGTCCATATGCTCCTTTTCTCCGGTGGTCCATATTACCCGCAACAAAATGTTTGGAAAAAAAGCAATTTTACAATAAAATGGGACTCTTTACAATAGTTTTAAAAATAAAAACCTTAAAATAAATATTCAATTCTTATATTTAAAAAATAAAAGGAGAACAAACTATATTTTTAACTATAGAAACAAGAAAAAACACCTACGAACAAAAAAAAAATCAATGCCTTGGATTTTCTTTTAATCCGAACAACTTCGTAACGGGCTACTGCTGAGTACTCAGTTAAGTTTAAGTAGATCCCGCACAATTGCAACCAATCGTTTCCTCGATTGCATTTGTGTAAGGCGAGAAAAGCTGGTGGTCCATATTAGCCGAGTGGTCCACATTACCCGACTTTATACTACGTTTTCACCAAGAGTAAATCCGGGATTTAAGTGGATTTACCATAAATCTTCTTTAAATCTCGAAGATTTATCATACAAATTTATTTCGTAAATCTAGTAGATTAGAAATAAATCTCTACTAAATCTTCATAGGATCGATCGGTCAAAGTTCGAACTGACTTAACATCCATACCGTGCTATCTCGATGATTTTTCATCGTTTGGCACAAACAAATATATCTTTCTCTCGCTTCTACTTTATAAGAAAAATTGAAACAACATTAGCATTTTGATAGATCGCCTCCTGAGTATTTAAATGCCCCATATCCAAAAACATTATTCCCCAGAAAACGAATTTTAAGGTTTGAAAAATTATTTTTTAACTTTCTCCAAGAAATATGATGTTTGAATTTTTATGTAAATTTTTTGAAAATATCTTTGTTTTAATTTGAAGACAAGAAGTCAAAAACTGTAACAATTATTTAAAAAAAAAAGTATGAAAAAAATCAGAAACGGATATAAAACCTTCTCCCATACGAATGCGAAATCGATGAAAAATAAATTGAAAATTTCCTATGGATCAACGAAAGCAAAAATAGTAAAAACAAATCAAAATTTATAGCATTATCAATATTTAAAATTTTACTTTGAGTGATAAAAACATTAAACAAAAAGCAATACTAATTTAGTTGCTATGCTTTCCTCTATACCACATTGGATTACTTTTAAGTCTATGGGCCTTACTAATAATCAAATTTAGTCTTAAGGTTAAAAGAAAATCTCCAGATTTTAGAAAATCCCCATACCAATAACTTAGTTAATCTCCAGTATAGTCTTTAGTTATATGTCAAAATTTAATACACGAAAATCCATGATTAAAGTTGAACTCTAAATAAAAAGTGTTGCCTTAGTGCTGTTTTATGGTACCTAAATTTGGATTTAACACTTAAATCTACTCCCATGTTATCAGGTTGATTTTTCAGATTTTTTGTTTAAAGTGAAAAGTAAGTACTTTATTTGTTTGTTTTCATGTTTATGTGCAACAGGAATAGATTATTTATTTTTTTCATAAATATTTAGTACGTCTGGATTTTACTTAAAATACGTAGTTAATTTGTTAATTCCATTTTATGCATATATATAATTACGTATATCTAAAAAAGTAATTTTTGTGTTGAAAAGGAATCGATTTAACATTATTTTTGTCTCTTGTTGTATTGGTAAAATTGTATGTATCCAAGCATATTTATTTTGAAAACAAAAACAAAAATAACATTTGAACCACATTCAGCAGAGTTAGATGAACTTGAAAAACTTATCTTACAAAAACAAATTTACAAATTTACAGCGGGATGATCTTTCTTTAGTACAAAAAAAAAACATTACAACAATACAGAAATAAATGCGTCGAATACAATCTCAAAACCGAACAACCAAATAAAAATTGCATTTGTTTGTTTATTTTTGAAAAGAATTATAATTTTGATGGTCCTGGTTAAATGGTGTTAATCAATTAACTTAAATTAACTGATTAGCTAAATCCATGATAAAAAACTAAACTCAAACTTTGAATTTTTTGTTACGAATTGAAATAATCATGGATTTAAGATGACACACAATAACAATATTCTTACACAATATATGCCAGTTCACTTATTTATAGTTTAAAGATATTTTAAGCTTAAGATTTTCTTATTTTGGTATTATTGGTATTATTATTATATTAAAATAATATAAAATATGTTTCCTTGTTAAAAATATAGTGTTCTAAATTAAGAAACTATTGAAAATTTGCTCCGACACTTAAAATCAATTGACGTACTATAAGTACTTTAATGCTTTCTGTTAAAAAAAGAGTACGGCAATACTTAACTTTGAAGGTATAGGACAAATTATGACAGCTCCTGAACTTTGACAGACCTTTGTGAAAATTCTGAAAGTTCATTATATTTTTTTATCATTTCTTGTAGATTTTGTAATAGATTTTTAATAGAAAGTCTGGAGATTAGTTAATGAAACGATTAAATTGTTTATTGGTAACATTTTGTTAAAGATCAGTTTTAACCTTCCAGTTAACTAATAGTCGACTTTAGCGTTTGATTATTAATAAGGCCCTATAAGAAACCTATGAAAATGATAAAGTATTTTAAAACTTAATTATGAAAAATACTAAACATGAACTTTGGTCCACAAAATTTTCTAGATAAATGCATTCAATTTTATTCGGAATTGGTTTTAAAAATACTTCAACATTCGTAACAGTAAGTTTTGGTATTTTTTTCAAACTTTTCTTTAATTATTTTTTTTTACCTTTTTTTTTTATCCATTTTAGTAAAAATAATAAAAATCCAATGGGGCATTTAAGCGCTAAGCGTTTGTTTTTCAAACTTGTATACAAAAACTGCCCCACCTAGTACCCATTTTGGATATACGGCAAATAAGCATGAAAAGAACCCAAAAATGTATGGTTTATAGAGCAAAAGTGCTTTCTGTAACTTCGTTAATAATGAAGATAGAACAACAGGGATAGCGCAAAACGATAGAGAATATTCGAATGAGTATAACTGCATCTTTAACTCAGTTTCCCGAAAAAGTGGTCTGTGGGGCATTTAAGTACTCAGGCGGCGAGATGCTGTCAAAGTTAATCTTCTTATTAATCTTTCAGTGCGGTGAAAACACCACATAAATCTGTTGCTTTAAATCTCAGATTATCTATTGGTGAAAACGTAGTATTAACAGCCATATTTATAAACTCATTATAATGAGTACATAAGGCTATGCAACCCTTATAATGCCTCTAAACGCAAAATCGTTATTTATAAAACTTATGTGACGTTGAATAGAGGCATTATAAGCTAAACGCGTTTGGAGGTTGAATAGTGCCTACATAATAGGACATTTTAGTATTGAACTGTCACATTCACTTTGACATCACATTGAATTATAAAGATTATCAACAAAAAAAAATGCCTTTGAGTTGATATTGAAACTAAAACGTTGTGTTGTTTTTATTTATTGAAACAAAAATGTTATACTAATATATTAAAAACAAATGAATTGAAAATTGTTTAGAATTAAATAGATAAATATACTTGTTGGTGATGTCTCTCCACGCATCCTTCTTCATCCGGTGTGTTAGTGTTGTAATTATTATTTTGCATTATTGAATTTTATCCTCAAGAACTTGTCTGAGGAGTATTCCAGCTATAATGAAACGAATAAGAATTTGATTTCCAGTATTGTTCTAGAGATAATAACATACTTTATCTGATGAATCAAAGTTAATTGTTGGAATTCTTTTAGCTTTTGATAGTTTCGTTTTTGTTTATTAAATTCGATAGACAGACAAGATATTTTTTTTTTGTTTTTTGATAAACAGCTGAGTGTTATGAAGACTAAATGTAATAGATTCTTACTTTTTGGTACTTTATTTGACACAAGCTCATTATAACTATGCAGGGTAGGCAAATCCTACTAATATTATAAATGTGAATGTTACGATGTATGGATGTTTGTTACTAAATAACGCTTGAACAACTGAATGGATCTTGATAAAATTTAACACACAAGAAAGATATAGTCTGGATTACCGTATAGGCTACTTTTTTTTATTATCAGGGGAGGGGCATTGGATGGTCGAAACACCCCAAAATTATTATTAATTTACCTAAGCAGTAACGATAAAAACACTCAAAAAAGTTTAAAAAAAAAATAAAATTCTCCGAATTAAAAACAAAAACAATTTGACAAATATTTGTGTGTCTTTGAATTTAAACTATTTTAAGGTAAGTTATACTTTTTGTACCTACAGGTTTAACTACATACATTGTTATAGGATAGTTACATACGTATGTGATTTGCTCATTGTTTGTTAGTTTTTTCAAAATATCCTTGGCTTGGCACCATTACCTTTAAGAAAAGGACTTGATTGGATTTATTAGTTTGCTGTTTTGTTTTAATCCAGGTACATGCATACGTTAAATAAAAATAATTCGTACGCTTTCAACTTCTCATGTTGAACAGGAGATCAGTTGTGACAGTTCTTGGCTAAGCTAAACGTGTTTATTATTTCAGTGGTAAGTCGTCTTTTTCAAATAGAGCTGTTCAACGATGACACACAGAAGTAAAATAAACACCCAAAAACAACATTCCGTACTTCACACAAGATTTCCATTTACACAAGATTTCCAATGCAAGAAAAACTGAGCGAATCTGCAGAAACTTTTAGACACATGATTTATTTTGAAAAACTTTAGTTGAAAAATAAAAATTTGCTTGCGGGAGTTCCCGCACGGGTACGCTAGTGTTTTATAAATATGAATTTGCATAGTATGTAGATAAATAAGTCCTTATGCATTGCATAACTATTCACGCGTTTAGGGAATTCTAATAAATACGGCTGTAAATGTTTAAAAGCCCTTCGTTAAATCGGCCATGAGCATATAAAACACATAGCAGCTATAGCGACACATCACTCGACAACACTATAAACTAGATAAGTGTGGTTTGTGTGGGCTTTTTTTTAAAGCAAATTAATTATCATCAACTTGACAACCAACAAAGAAAACAAGAAAAATAATAATCAATCCACTAATTTGTGGTGTCGTGTAGTTTTATTTAAGTTCTGCCCCTTCGGGTGCGTTCTCACCTTAATCATTAAGATACAACAAAGTAAAATAGTTCAGTGAACACGCCTGATTTGCTTACTCTTGTCACTGGCTGTCAAATATTTTCTAAACTGTCATGATGATGTCTCTGTGCTCTGTGGTTTCTGCTGTCAGCGTCAGCATACAGCATACGGCGTTTTTTTCGCCTTAAAATTTGTAGAAATATTTGGTAAAAGAAAAAACATTTATTCTTCATGAATATTCCAATTTACTGATAAAATAGTAACTAAATAAACAACAACAATGGGCATTCTAGAAAAGATTTCCGAAATCGAAAAAGAAATTGCAAGAACTCAAAAAAATAAAGGTAAGTCGAGGAATTATTTCACTTTTGTTAATAGGTTAACTTTAAAATATATTTTTTTCTTGATATATCCAACAGCTACTGAATACCATTTGGGCTTGTTGAAGGCAAAATTAGCAAAATATCGCTCTCAATTATTGGAACCATCGAAGAAAGGTGAGAAAGGCGACGGATTCGATGTGCTCAAGAGCGGAGATGCTCGCGTGGCTCTAATAGGTTTTCCGTCTGTTGGTAAATCCACACTGCTTTCGACACTCACCAAAACTGAATCTGAAGCAGCGAACTATGAGTTCACAACACTCACTTGTATTCCCGGTGTTATTGAATATAAAGGGGCAAATATACAACTTTTGGATTTGCCTGGAATTATCGAGGGCGCCGCGCAGGTTTAACTGGAGCTCATATTGGTATTTGATAGACTTATTAATCTGTTTAAAATTTTAGGGCAAAGGTCGAGGAAGACAAGTCATAGCTGTAGCGCGTACTGCAGACTTAGTTGTTATGATGTTGGACGCTACTAAGCCAAATGTTCATCGTGATCTTTTGGAGCGCGAGTTGGAATCAGTCGGAATCCGGTTGAACAAACGTAAACCGAACATTTACTATAAAGTAAAAAAAGGCGGTGGTTTGAGTTTTAACGCAACATGTTCCCTATCACGTTGTAATGAGAAAATGGTGCAAACAATTCTCCATTCATTCAAAATTTTCAACGCCGAAGTGCTCTTTCGTGAAGATTGTACCGAGGATGAGTTTATCGATGTAGTTACAGCTAATCGTGTATATTTGCCTTGTCTGTATGTCTACAATAAGATCGATCAGATTTCAATTGAAGAAGTTGACCGGCTTGCACGCGAAGACAACTCAATAGTAGTCAGTTGTAACATGAAACTAAATCTGGATTACTTACTCGAAGCTCTCTGGGAGGCTTTGCAACTGATTCGGGTGTACACCAAGAAACCGGGTGCACCTCCAGATTTTGATGATGGCCTTATTTTAAGAAAGGTAAGACTTTTTGTTTATAGAACTTCATATCCCTTTCCTCCGCAATGAGATCTTTATAACACATTTTGTTGGGTTGTGTCATCTTTGTTTATAGTAGAAACCCTTGCCATAATGGTTAGTTCGTTGGAGGTGTTTCTTCCAGAGGAAGTGACATCTTGCAAGTTTGTCTCTTGTTAGAAAAGTGCTGATCATTTTAGTGTCTCTTGGTAGAAAAGTGCCGATCATTTTCGTTCCTATTCGGAAAAAAATGTAGATACCCTCTATTCCTGCGAACAGGAATGTTTGAGAGGTGTAAGCCATTCTGTTTTATTCTCTTTTGCCACTTAACACCTCGAAATTGTTAGTTTATTACTTGTAGAGATTGCTTGTACATTTGATAATTTCCTAAAGGATGTTTTGTTGATCGGACCTACTACATATGACCAAATAAGTACCTTTTCGTTAATAGCTATGTTTGTAATTAACGCTTTCTTCAATAATAGAACTGTGTCATTATATGAAGTGTTGTACGGAGGCTTCATTCGATTTTGGATAGGTAGAAGCGGCTGCCAAATGTAGATTTTTTGTGATGCCACATTGATCTAAGAAAGCTTTTTCCTACTGCATAAACCTCATGAAACATGTGAGACTCTATTTCAGTATTTGCCAGATCACTCTGCTCGTAGTAGTATAAGTAAATGGAGTTTTCGTCTTTGGGTTATATTAGAACATGTACATCAAAGGTGAGGAATTGTTCCCTCATTCTGTCCAAATATGCGGATTGTCCATAAATCGAGTAAACAATAATCCTGGAGCTTGCCCACCTATTAGACAGTGCCCGATTATGACACCTATTAACGACATAATGTGCAATCCGCTTAAATATATCAAACCCTAACAGCTCTTCACATCCAACTTTGGTCGGATCTGTTTTGTCGCCAAGCAAGTGGTAATATTGTTCCAAGTCAAATGAGATTTCATGAATTAAACCTTAAATTTGATATGTATAAATAAGACCAACGGTAATTTATATCCTTTTGGAGTGAAGATAAACAGTTTGCATTATATATAACGGATCCCAACTAAGAATAAATGTACAATTCAAGGAAACGACTCGACAGAGCCTCAAGTATAATCTTAAAAAAAAGATGGAAAGTTTATTATTATTATAAATTCTTTAGTTTGAACAAAATTCTAGATATTTACACAGTATGAAATAAAAGAACATTAGCATGGAAAAAACATTTGCCATCTTCTGCCTGAAAATTGACATTTACGAGTGCGTAAAAATAGAAAATATAAATTAAATAAAAAATATGTAATAAAAATAGATTAACCTTATATAAACATACAAGTATATACTATAATTCCTCTTTGAATTACATGTTTCTAATTCACTCTAAGAAACTTTTGCGGTAACCAAAAGTATGATCAATTAAACTGTAAAGTTCATTCCAACTCCATTCTCCGTTTAAGATTTGTTTTCAGCCATGGTGATTGAGAAGGCTCTTTGAAAAATAAAGTCTTTGAAGTTCTTGTTAAATTGGACAAACGCCCAAAAAGTTATTGACATCTTCAATATCATTATGGTTACAGAGGAAACATCTAGAATTATCACTTCTGTGCGGTTTGTAATTTAAATCTAACTTTTCAGATCTTACCTTAAACAAAGTGCTTATTCGACTTACAGAAAGCTTGCTATGAAAATATTTGTTTGAAAAGAGATTGTGATTGAGCTCTCTATAGATCAATCTTCTTGTAATTTCAGATCTTACCTTAAACAAAGTGCTTATTCGACTTACAGAAAGCTTGCTATGAAAATATTTGTTTGAAAAGAGATTGTGATTGAGCTCTCTATAGATCAATCTTCTTGGAAATGTCTGAGCCCTATTCAAGGATTTCAGATAAAAGGAGTCACCGACCTTAGCTATGCATTCATAAAACTTACCATGCCAAAGCCAAAGAGGTGTATCATTAATATTAAGATTGAACTCCTGAAAATTTGCTATATCATACCATTCTTTGAACGGAATAAATTGGACAAACGCCCAAAAAGTTATTGACATCTTCAATATCATTATGGTTACAGAGGAAACATCTAGAATTATCACTTCTGTGCGGTTTGTAATTTAAATCTAACTTTTCAGATCTTACCTTAAACAAAGTGCTTATTCGACTTACAGAAAGCTTGCTATGAAAATATTTGTTTGAAAAGAGATTGTGATTGAGCTCTCTATAGATCAATCTTCTTGTAATTTCAGATCTTACCTTAAACAAAGTGCTTATTCGACTTACAGAAAGCTTGCTATGAAAATATTTGTTTGAAAAGAGATTGTGATTGAGCTCTCTATAGATCAATCTTCTTGGAAATGTCTGAGCCCTATTCAAGGATTTCAGATAAAAGGAGTCACCGACCTTAGCTATGCATTCATAAAACTTACCATGCCAAAGCCAAAGAGGTGTATCATTAATATTAAGATTGAACTCCTGAAAATTTGCTATATCATACCATTCTTTGAACGGAATACAAAGTCAATAAATTGCCTGTGAAGATTATCATTTGACCTTTGCATGACCTTAACTATGTAGTTGGCATTGGATTTAAGTTTTTTTTTTTAATTGGAGGCAGACCTGATTCCACGTGTACGGCATGTGTTATTTTTGAAATTGGTAGTTCAAAAATTCGCTGAAATATCTATGTACTTCTTGTAGAAGATTTTGTTCCACATTATATTTATTTTGTTGTTAGTTTTTGAGCTGTAGGTCATAATATTTATTGCAATTTTTGCCGACAAGCGTTTTTCTCTACAATGAGGACGGAAATCTAGATTGCTAGAGAATAGAACACCTAAATACTTAGTTAACCAGCTCTATAGGTTTTCGATCCAGTGACCACGCCTCTAGAGGGTTTCTCCTCGGACGGGTACTTTCGAAAATCATAATTTTTGATTTTGTCGAAATCTTTTCAATCTATTAATAATTTGTAGCTAAAGAGTGGTGGGATTATCTGCCAAAGCAACAAGATCATCAGCATAAAGCAGAACTAAAGAATTTAGGTAAATATTTTTCAAACATGGTAAAATTGAGATACCTCTATAATTAGCTGATATGGTTTAATAATAAATTAATAAATTTGGAGGTGCAACAGCTCGAAGTGAACCAGGACCTAGTGACTTACAACTCTTAACCATTCCTGTGTGCATGTTACCAGGAACGGAGGGGACCTACAATTTTCCGATTCCGAACGGCTAATAAGCAGCACTTTCCATGACAAGAGATACTCTTGGAGGATTTGTCAATTTCTCGCAAGAGGCAGTACAGCCCTGAAAAAAACTTTCTTGCAGCGGCTGAAAATCGAACTCGAGACCTTCCGCATGACAGTACAACGCACTAACCATTATGCCAAGGGGTACTATGGTTGGATCTCCCTATTTAAAAATTGGACAGATATGTAACTTCAGAAATGACTGAGGTATTTCTTCGCTGTCGAGAAGTTTATTAAAGAAAACAAGAAGAATATTTATAAAAGAAAGTACATATATAGTTTTTATAAAGTTCAGTGCTGCTGCTTTGTTATTTTTTATATTGAAATAAATGGTTGTTCAAGGTTTGAAATTCAATATTGAAGACAATATTGGAAAACTTGTTGAGGTACTAAGGTGTTCCTTGAAATAATCTACAAGTGACACCTTAGTTATTGCAATTGCTGCAACGTTTTTGCAGCGATCCAACAACCTTACTTTAGACCAGAACGACTTTACGTTCTTACATTTTGACAAATTGTCATACCATCGTATACGTTTTATTTGTATCTATGTAAAGTGATTTAAAAAAATCGGACTTGGTTTTCCTATAAAGTTTCAGTAGCGCAAAAGATTTTATTCAAAGCTTGATACACTCCAAGTCCTACCACTCAGCTGAAAAAGTTTATTGCTCCTAGGGGTTGGTATGGCTGACCGCTTAATCATTTCAATTATTTCAGCAGCCAACTGGTCACAGGGTCTAGCCAGTTGACTAGAAAAAGATTTCACTTGCGAATCCAGTCACGCTTGTATGCAATAACCTGACTATCAATCCATTTATATTTTTGTACTGGGTTGCTAAATGAAGAGGAAGAGTTTTAAATTTTGAATGATGTCACGAACAAAATCTTTTATAACATTTGCTAAACAGTAGTCTATTATTGAACAACCCTGTCATGACACAGAGGTCACCATAACAATCGTTTTTTTAATTTCATTCAGAACCGTAGAACCGAAGTCCTCAATCAGGAGAGAAAGATTTTCAAATGTTGGAGAGGAATGACTTTAGTACCAGGTATGTATTCGATTTCTGAGCCTGTAGATAGTTTGATTGCGTTGGGATACATGTCGGACAGGAAATCTTTACAATATATAACGAATACAACGGATAAAAGGTTTCAAAGCTTTGAAAAGCATTTCTTCAATTGGAGGCGAGTACTTGTTTTAGCGACTGTTAAACTTCAAGTTGATTCGCTTGTTTTCTTGTAACTGTTGGACCGCAAAATTGTATTGTTTCGCTGCGTACACCATCCACATTCCCATAATGACCCTCTATCAAAACCCATATCTCTTTTACATACATCAGAAAAGGCTGCAACAGCCTGATTACAAACATTCATAAGCAATCGATTACCTAGTAAATTGATCTTTTTGTCCTTCTACTCCTAAAATGTTAATAATCTATTTTTTACAAACAAATATTCTAAATTAGGCAATAAATTAGTTTTTGCTTACATTTTACTGAACACCAACCAGACAGACGATCCATTAAATGAAAAATCCGCAACATTTCATATGCGGATCCGATTTGAATAGAATGAATCCGTTCACTTGAATAACAGAATACCGCGCATAGCTTTTAAAGTATGTAGCTTATTTTAGAAAAACATGTTAACAATTGAAATTTTCTGATTATTGATCAAATATATTTAGAAAAATGGTGCTTAAGATCATTTACTTATATCTTTTCAGGGAGTAAGTGTTGAACACGTCTGCCACTCAATTCATCGGACACTCGCTGCTCAATTCAAATATGCATTAGTTTGGGGAACTTCCACAAAATACTCACCACAAAGAGTGGGCATCAGTCACATAATGCAAGACGAAGATGTCATTCAAGTTGTAAAGAAATAATATAAAGGGTTATGAACTCGAAAACGCCCGTCTTCGATACACCTAAAAATGTCGTTGTCTTTTCCCTTTTTTATATAAATCATTTTCCAATCATAGCTTAGCAATAAAACAGATATGGTTTTATTTTTAATTAAAGATTGTTCGAAGATTATGTTATTGGCCCAGAAATAGAATAATAAATAAAACGAAACCAATTACTGAAAAACAAAAGGATTCTTTTTATTTCTGAATAAATTTTATAAAAATTTTTTTGTTTTTTTTATTAAGTTTTCCCAGTTTGACCAGCTGTTGATGCTCCCATGCTAGAGATGGTCTTGCCAAGAGCACTAATGCCACCCATGTTCGAGAACGGTGTTGGCCCAGACGTAATTTTTGAGGTATTCATATCAGGTTCAACGCTGTCCAGTTTGGCGAAAACATTTGACGAGTCTCGCAAGCGGTACTTTCTTAAATTAAGGAATTGTTCCTTTTGTGTTTCGACCTTCTGATGAAGTTCATTCAGACGGCCAGCCAAAGAAACGAAACTTTCATTGATTTGCTTGAATCCTCGTTTTATGTCTTCCGGACAGACAGCTGTCGGGGTGGTCAAAGACCGCATGTGCTTCTCTGTGAGAGCAATTTGATTCCGAAAGTTTATTAAATCAGTTTCGTATTTTTGGACCAGACCTTGGAAAAGCTGAAAGGGTGCCGAATTTTCGAACTGCAGACCAGCTGGGGTGTCTTGAGTACGTTGAGCCATTTCGGCTGTTTGCATAATGCGGGAAGTTTCCTTGCGAAGTTGTTTGATTTGACTGTAGTTTGTCTCGACGGTATTAGAGATCTCTTGGAGTGACCACTGAAAAGATAGAATTTCACTTGAGACGTTCGAAAGCTTACTAGTAGATGCTCGGCCGATGTCAGAACTAAGGCTTTTCTGATTTTTTATGTGGGCTTTGAGGACTTCGACTGTTTTTGCAATTTCTTCGGGAACTAAGGTTTCCTTTACTTTGACATTATCCTGCTTCGACTCACCCGATTTTGGTTGGGAAGAAGCAACATCTAAACCACCAAGGCCGACGAATGGAGTCGCAGCAGTTGCTGTTGATGTGGCTGGTAATGAAGTATTAAGATTGTTAAATGTAGGTTTTGATCCAAAGCCCCCAACATTGCTGCTACCCAATCCTTTCGCAGTTGTGTTGAACCCGGTGAAAGGGGTGGCGGCAGTCGTGGTTGTTCCAAAGTTAAGGCTTGCAGATGTTGCAGCTGGTTTGGCCGCAAACGAGAAAGATGTTCCTGCGGCTTGAGTAGCACCTGTTGCTGCTACTGCTGGTGGTGCAAGGCTAACTGCAGTTGCAGCATTCGTGTTCGGGTTTCCAAAACTAAATGTCGGAGCAGCTGCTGCTTGAGTAGATAATGTGGCCTGAGCAGTACCAAACCCGAAACTTGATGCTCCTGTAGGAGCAGCTAAGGCTGATGAAGAAGCAGGCGCACCGAATGAGAAAGATGTGGAACCTTGAGCTGGTGCAGAAGTAACGGCTGGTGCACCAAAACTAAATCCTCCTGTAGCTGGAACACTTTGTCCAAGACTAATAGCACCGAAAGCAGGAGTTTGGTTCGCTGCCGCCGAAACATTTTGTTGAGTACTTGGTGTGGCTCCAAAGCTAAACGCGCTTCCCGCTGGAGCTGAACCGGGTATATTAAAGCCAGACATTTATTTTTTTCTTGTTTTAAGAACAAATTTAGAAATTAAAATTTTACCGCTCAAATATGGAAAAAGAGAATAGTTTTCGACATGAACATGAATTTCAGAATTTAGATTTGTTTGATTTTATTAATGTCGATTTAGATTTGACAGTCACCATATGATTAAGTCATAAACAGAATTTGAAACTTGGTGAGGAAGAAAGAATTTTCTCACCACATTCACACGAGAAAACAAATCGTAGGAGATTATTTTTTGATGGTTTCATTAAATCATTACTTTAAAACTTACATTCAAACAGACAGGTATTATACTCGTAATAACAACCAACAATGGTCAGCACTATTTAAGCCGGAGAAATTTCAAACAACCTTCTGTTAAGGCATAAGTATGATACTACTTAACAATTTACTAATTTATCAGTAGTTTACTAAAATTTTAACATCAAACAGATAAGACCAACAACACTATCGTGCTAAAGCTGTTTTAGTATGAAACTAATTTAATTCTACGTTTTTACCAAGAGCAAATCCGAGATTTAGGGCTGGAGATTTAAAATAATTCTTGAACAGCCTTATTTACTAACTCGTTTAAGCGACGGTGTAAAGTTACTTCTTCTTTACAACGACTCTAATCCTGAAAACCTTATTTATAATGAAAATGCAAGAGGAATAGCGGTGGAATAAGCTAAAACTGGTTCATAAGGAGGTTTAAATGTCATTTTGCAATGCAATTTTTTTTTCGTTTCTTACCAAGACAACAAGGATAGATATTTTGTATTAATAAATTATTTATATTTTCCAAACGCTCTAACAGTTGTACGGTATTGGGAACGCTATGTGGTTGGTACATTCGTTTATTGGATTTGAACTTTATACAATCCAATTTTAAATGTATCAAATTTCCAATATGCATACAATGATAATAAAATGAATAATAATGGAAATTAGCTGGGGTTTGATTTAGGTGTATAATAACCAGAGTTTCAGATTTGTCACTTTTTTTCCCAGTATATTTGACATAAGGAAGGCGTAGCTAAAACGGCTAAGAAAATATTTTTAAATAAGGATTTGTTTGAGGTGGCGTAAACCCGAAGTAAGTGCTTCGGCTCGGTTTAACTATTCCGAGGTTGAACCCAGTATTAGTGAAAAATAATAAAGAAGGCTGGAAGTGGTTTCACCAGAGAAAATGAGATTTATTTGACATTTTCACTCTGACTTATCATTCAATTTTTAATTGGAGAAGGGTAAAAAATTGTTATTTAAAAACATATAGTAAACAGGAAAAACAATTCCTGAGCAATAAAATATTTTATTTTCAATAAACACTTTATAAAAAATGAGTTTTACTACCTTAAGGCAAGGCGCGAGCATTCAATTTTTGGTTGCACAACTGATGAAATAGAAAAAAATAGAAAACAGATGAACTATTTGGTTGAATGTCCGCGCAGATGCTTATAATTATATGTTACACAAAATAGCGAACTCATTTTAGGCAATCTTTTAGTTTGTGTCAAAGCACAAACTTTTTAGTTGCTCGAACCATGCAGTTGCGCAACTAAAAATTGAATGTGCGCGCATAGCCTAAGACTATTGTTATCACACCGTTTGATTCTTTTTGTATATGTGACTATTTTTGTGTCGCCCTCTTAATTCGGGCAACTTATCATCCCACACTTCAATCAGCAGCTTCTCATCTTCGATTTACCCAGCTTTACCGCGTTTTTTTTTATTTGTTCCATTTTCTGTAAGTTGTTTTGTTCATTAATTAATTAATTAGTTCTTTTTTGTATAAATACTTACATTTTTGTCCTAAACAGTGTCTATGTCCTTTTAGTTTATAAGATAACAATATTACAAAAAAGTTTGACAGGTATTTCTATTTATATAATGAAGAAAGTGGCGTTTAAATAGGTGCGTTCTACAAAAGGTTTTTTTGTTTTGAAAATGTTTTGATTGTAAGAAAATTTCAAGGTGATTTATTATAAATCTTCATTTGAGGTGATTTAAATTTGTATTGTAAATATATGAGATTTAGGCCGGTATTCACCTTCACCGAGCGCTCATAACTTAAGAAGCTCATAAACCTATTCACCAAGCAATATTAGTGAAGATCTACGAGCGCTCTTAAAAGTTAGGAGTGGTCCCGACCACTCTGTCAAGACCAACATTCCACAACATTTCACAGTTTGGGTATGCCTGAACAAGAGAGAGTGGCTCTCATTTTCGAACTTCGAAAAACACTTGCGAGTGGTTGGTGAATACCCCACAGAAATTTCAAGTTAAGAGCCTCGTAAAGTTAAGAGCCGTTTAGGAGCGCTCGGTGAATACGAGCCTTAAAGAAGATTTATGGTAAATCGACTTAAATCACGGATTATCTCTTGGTGAAAGCGTAGTACATATTATTTTATTTTTTTAGAATCGTGCTACCTTCATATGACTAATTTGCATTTACAAACATCAAAAGAGGTCTGTTTACTTAGTTTTTTGCACGAACTGTCATTACTTTAGTTGTGTTCAGAAGCAAATTATAAAAAAAAAATAGCCTTAAGCTAAGTGTACACGATTGGTAGATCTTACAATATTGTAAGACCTGACAATGTCTGACAATTATCTACCAATGAGCTGACAATTAAGTTGTGTGTGTACACGGTTGGTAGAAAATCTACCAATCTCTTACAATTCATTGTCAGAAGTTGGCTGACAATTTATTTTCAGATAGCCGGCTTAATACCTACCAATTAATTGTAAGAGATTGGTAGATTTTCTACCAACCGTGTACACACACAATTAATTGTCAGTTTTTGTTGGTTATGGAAACTGCTTCAATTGAACCTTGGCTGCAAATTGTCTGACAATGAAAAAATTGTATGATGCTAAAAAACGAACATCTCACAATTTCTTCATTGTCAGACAACGATAAAAATTGACAGGCCTGAAAATAAATTGTGTGTGTACACGATTATCAAAAACCTCACAATTTTCCGGCTTACAATTAATTGTCAGATACATTTTCTGACAATAAATTGGAAGATTACACCGCATTGTCAGCTAGCGTACACATGATTGTCAGAATTCTTACAATTAATTGTCAGACAATGATCTAACAATTAGTTGTCAGACAAATTTTTGACAATTAATTGTAAGACTACACGGTTGTAAGACATTGTAAGCATGTTTTTCACTGCCGGGCCCATTTCACCATCTTACAAAATTGTGATTACAAGCATTTTTTTAACAAATTTGTAAAAATCGAGTTTTTTTTATATGTAATTTTTTTTAATCACAAATTTGTACTTGTAATTTGTAGTTGGTGAAATAGGCCCCAGATCTGACAATATTGTAAGATCTACCAATCGTGTACACTTACATAGCTTTAGCACGATACTAGTTAGAAAATTTTTATAACTGAGAAAGAGTCAGTAATCTACTAAAAAGTTAGAAAATTGTTAACTAGTATCATATTAATACCTTAATTATAGGGGCGAAAAATTTTAGTCGAATTAGTACGATGTTAACATTGTTTTAGTATGAAACTTGGTTAAAATGAGAGTGGCTCTCATTTTCGAACTTCGAAAAACACTAGTGAGTGGTTGGTGACCCAAGAAATTTCAAGTTAAGAGCCTCGTAAAGTTAAGAGCCGTTTAGGAGCGCTCGGTGAATACGAGCCTTAGGCTGGTATTCACCGAGCGCTCTTTGGGGTATTCACCAATCACCAACCACTCGCAAGTGTTTTTCGAAGTTCGAAAATAAGAGCCACTCTCTCTTGTTCAGGCATACCCAAACTGTGAAATGTTGTGGAATGTTGGTCTTGACAGCAAATGGATACTCTTCTACTTGGCACTGCTCACATGGATTTGAGTCAAATGCGTGCGTGGCACACGCACAAACGAACAAACTTTCGAAGAGAGCGCTCTTAAAAGTTAGGAGTGGTCCCGACCACTCCTAACTTAATCTTCACTAGATCTTCACTAATATTGCTTGCTGAATAGATTTATGAGCTTCTTAAGTTATGAGCGCTCGGTGAATACCGGCTTAAGTGTTTTTCATGAACGGTCATTATCTTAGGTGTGTTAGAAGCGATTTATTAAGAAAATTGCTTTAGTACGATACTAGTTAAAAATGTTTTAAATGAGTTAGTAAACTACTTTAAAGTTAGCAAATTGTTAAGTAGTATCATACTCATACTTTAATACTAAGCGGTTTAAAGTCTTGCGCCTTTGTTATAAGTGCTAAAGCTATTTTATTTTAATAAACTGCTTCTGAGCACACTTAAAATGATACAGTTCGTAAAAAGGCGCAGAATTTTAGTCAAATTAGTACGATTTTAAAAAGCGACAATTTTGAAAATTTTAATTGAGTTTAGTATCATACTTCTCTAGCATTTTATTAATTTTAAAATCATTAAATATGTAGATATTTTAATTATTTTAGTATCATGCTAACTTCACATGACTCTTTCACATAAAAAACGTCAAAAAAGGTCTGTTTACTAGGTTTTTGCATAAAACGTCATTGTGTTAGGTGTGTTCAGAAGCGATTAATTAATTGCTTTAGTACGATACTAGTTAGCAAATATTTAAAACTAAGCATTAGTTAGCAAACTACTTTAAAGTTAGCAAATTTTTAGCAGCATCATACTAATAACTTAACAAAAAGCTGTTTAAAATTTGGATTATTAAAATGATGATTGCAAAATCGTCGTTTTAACCAAATATTATACTAAAAGAGTTTTAACATCGTATACTAATTCACCTAAAATTCGGATTGTTAAGAGTAAGTGTTCTGTGTTAATATGTATCTTCCTAAGTGTAATGTACTTTCTTTATCAAACCGCAAGTCCAAATCGATTTTTTCAGGTGATTTAAATTCGATCAGATCTAGTTGTATGAAATTATTATTTACTGTGAAATTTTTAGAAAAAAAATATCCTTTACTATTAAAGAGTAGTGTTGGAACTTGACTCGCGTCACATCGATGTATTCTATGACTCCAGAAATATTTTTTTTTTTTCAAAAAAATTAAGTCTAGATTCCCATGCCTCTTCATTCGGCATTCCAAGTTGAATTCATCTTGGACAAATTTTATTCTCCGAATCAGAACCTTTGACACAGTACTTCGACAAAGCTCGATATCAAAATCTTTTCCAACTGATTATTAGAAATTAACTTCGTAAGACCGCGGCCAGCTGCAATGATGCAGGAATGGAAGTTTTACTGATTTTGAGGCAGTGATGGAAAGGCTCGTTTATCAAGTCCATAGTACGAGTATGATACAAATCTTTTAACCACATACGCAGCGTCATCATTTTCTAATGACTTTGAATGATCTCCAACATTTTTTTTTCTTTCTGCATACTCCCGTTTTTCAACTTGTAATACTTTGCAAGCAATCATAATATTTTATAGAATTACTTTTATCAAAATTTGCACACACAATTCTAATAGCAGTCAAAAAATTTCATAAACAAAATAGTTTTGTAGGTATTTGCAAACTGAGAAGTGACAGCTGCTTGCAATTTCACTTAAAGTGATTTCGAAAGAATTTCGAGATTATGAAAGCGGGTGAAATGTAAAACACTGAAAACAAATTCACGCGATTTGGAAATTCGTTTTCATTTCGATTTCACTCGATTTTTGGAACGTGGCTAATAGTCTAATAGATGGATCGAAGAATGAAAACGGAGTGGGTGGTGGAGTGTAAGAGAGTAAACTCCATTACAGCCCAAGACTGTCGATCGTCTCTGATGGAGATGGCCAAACAGTTTAACATTCACCTATTCTGGGTGCCTGGTTACAGGAACATTCCGGGGAATTGCAAAGCCGACGAACTCGCCAGAATTGGAACGGAAATGCCTATCTTACCCGAAAAGGCAAATATAGGTATGCCCATAGCTACAAGTAAACTTATGCTGAAATGAATCGCTCTGGAACAATCAAACACAAGATGGCTTAATACTACCACTTGTATGGCGACCAAACAAATCTGGCCTAAACTGGATCTGAAACGGTCAAAATGTCTATTGTCCCTCAGTAGATCTCAGATCGGCTCCGTGATAGGTGTCATAACTGAACACTGTCTCATAGGTAGACACGCCGCACGACTCGGTGTACTATCAAACGATTTTTGCAGGAGTAGCTTGGACGAGGAGGAAGAGGAGACAATCCCATACTTTCTTTGTACATGCCCTGCTCTCTCTTACAGACGCAAACTTCATCTAGGAGAATATTTCTATAATGAACCAAGCGATCTCATAAACACAGACATTAAGGCTCGTATTCATCGAGCGCTCCTAAACGGCTCTTAACTTTACGAGGCTCTTAACTTGAAATTTCTGTGGGGTATTCACCAACCACTCGCAAGTGTTTTTCGAAGTTCGAAAATGAGAGCCACTCTCTCTTGTTCAGGCATACCCAAACTGTGAAATGTTGTGGAATGTTGGTCTTCTTGACAGCAAATGGATACTCTTCTACTAGGCATTGCTCACATGGATTCGAGTCAAATGCGTGCGTGGCACACGCACAAGCGAACAAACTTTCGAAGAGAGCGCTCGTAAGTTAGGAGTGGTCGGGACCACTCCTAACTTTTAAGAGCGCTCGTAGATCTTCACTAATATTGCTTGGTGAATAGGTTTAGGAGCTTCTTAAGTTATGAGCGCTAGGTGAATACCGGCCTAAAAGTCTCCTTCGATTCATCAGAAGCTCCAAATGGTTTTAACTAGTAGGAAACCTTTTTGTTCCCTATTAGATCGTGGTATCACAATGGACCTCTAATGGTCTAAGTGTGTCAGACGCTTTAATGACAACCACTTTAACCTAACCTAACCTAATAGTTTTCAATAGCCGTGTTTTTTTCGTAAGTCTATATAGAACTGTAGAAAAAAACAACATCGGGACTTAGGAACTTCGTTCCAAATAGCTGGAAGCACTGTTTACGCTATGCTATGGCATATTGACGATTAGCATCAACCAGCATATAAAACCGTCACTTTTGACTTCTCTGAACAAATTATCGATAACATATAGATAATATTATTTTGGCATCACGGTTTTTATCGGGTCTTAGATTAAGGCTCGTATTCACCGAGCGCTCCTAAACGGCTCTTAACTTTACGAGGCTCTTAACTTGAAATTTCTGTGGGGTATTCACCAACCACTCGCAAGTGTTTTTCGAAGTTCGAAAATGAGAGCCACTCTCTCTTGTTCAGGCATACCCAAACTGTGAAATGTTGTGGAATGCTGGTCTTGACAGCAAATGGACACTCTTCTACTTGGCATTGCTCACATGGATTCGAGTCAAATGCGTGCGTGGCACACGCACAAGCGAACAAACTTTCGAAGAGAGCGCTCGTAAGCTAGGAGTGGTCGGGACCACTCCTAACTTTTAAGAGCGCTCGTAGATCTTCACTAATATTGCTTGGTGAATAGGTTTATGAGCTTCTTAAGTTATGAGCGCTCGGTGAATACCGGCCTAAGTCTTGAAAATTATCTGGACTTAGCTAATTCTGTATAGACTTAAGTAGTTGTTGTTTTTACATGTAAATCGCTTAGTCCCGATGTCGTTTTTTTTTCTACAATTCCTTATGGACTTGCAAAAAAATACGCCTAATATAGAAAATAAAGTGGTAGGGAGATAGCACTGTCAAAATATATCAATGCAAAAAACTTAATTATTATAAACTTGTTGGGGAACTTGCATTCGTATAAGGTTTTTTATTTTGTTCAAACCACAATTCTATAATTGTGGCTTATTCCACACTAATTTATGAATTTCTTTGATAAACATAACGATATTGCAATGTAAGACTTTCAAAAATTCCAAAACATAGCTTTATTGAATTTGAATGCACTCAACTGTAGTTAAACTACGTATAATATTCCCGGGATGTTTTGTTCATCCGCAAGGCCACAATGAACCCTTCGATTCTCAGTCATTATTATAATATTCTTTTAATGGTCTTTTATTCTTCCCTCCGAACACATAAATTGTGATGGGGTAGGAACTCTATTTACGTACGCACTGGAACAAAAATGTGATGCGATTATGTTTTCCGTTAAATATCGACTCCTTTTCTGCTATGCTAAACGCATACATATGTACAAATGTTTCTACTGGCTTTCTTGTTCGAGTTGGAACAAAACGCAGGCATTACTGCTTTTCCCTGCTTCAATAACTTATGCATACCAGGCTGATGGGTGGTGTACAAAAAGAAATCAACGAACCGAAAACGAAAGATAAAAAAGAATGAAGAAAAACCATGCCGAAAATTTCAATTCTCAAAAAAAAAAAAAAAACACCCAAATATCCTTGAAAGCATTGGAGCTGAATTCCTTTTCCTATACCAAAAGGGTTACATTTCGGAATAGAGATGGTATGTGCGCCACCACATAACCATCACCTCAATAGTCGATCCGGCAGAGCGCGCGGCGTGCACTTTATGGCAGGTCCGTTGTAACTGAACGAACTTCAGGCCGATTTCTTTCCGTTTTGTTTGATTAAAATTTTTTATAAAGACAAAAATATACGTCTACAGGCGGCGACAGAAGCCACCGGACCAATACGAACTCGGCAATGCAGTATCATAGTCTTTTTTCAGGGGCATAAATTGCTTATTTGTTTACTTGCCATAGACCTTTTTGTGTCTCCCAGTGTTTTGCTATAGTATGAGCTTCTGTTGATGGGTTGTGTTGGGCCGTGAATTTTGGGATCACATCCAAAATCGTGAACATATTTCATATGGGACTTGCAGGTCTACAGTTCTTTCGTTAACAATGGCAAATTGTTTTATTGTAACTACTATGTGAACGAATTAAGAGTGAGAATAAACGTGTTGGATCTGCATGGTTTTGCATTTTTTTATTTTTCACGGGCACACATGCACAGGAAGTAGTACAGATTTTGGAAAATCTCCTAAGTTCGTCTGTCTATTTTGTTGATTTTGAAAACGACTAATGCAACAGCAGGTATATCTTCTCAGAAGTCCGATAGTAAAAAAAAAAGATAATTATTTAATTCGATATGATTTTTGTTTATTTTAGGCATGTATTGTTGAGGATAATTTACTACTTTGTAGGTGACAGGTACCATACATACGTAGGTCAAATTCAACAAAACGAGGCCTTAATTGACCTTTAAAAACTATAAACAAAAGCCATAAGATTTTAATGCTGGAATTTGAATAGAAAATTAAACTCGATTATCGGAAAATAAAATTGAAATTGTGATTGCGATTGGCGCGGGTAGATTTAACGGTAGCCCTTCACAGTCGACCCTGCAACGTTTGGTGGCCAAACGACCGGATCGTTCATCAATAAGCCAACATTCGTAAAATCGGCCGCGAACTTCGCCGCGGTCCATGCGTATACAGCAAAACGCGAGGCAGCCAATTTCTCGCAGCGCACAAGAATTTGGCCTTTCGTAGACTTCAACTTGGCAAATTTCGAGTCTGGACTTGTGATCTGTCATGTCAAGAAGACAATGCAATTGGTTCGCTGACTGGGCTTCATAGCGTTTGGAAGGGGACCCTTATTTTGGCCGAAAAATCATCGTAAGCGATGAGGTGAATTTTTGGATGAATGTCTATGTTAACAAGCAGAAATAACTGATATGGGACGACACCATCACGAGGTTCACCAGGTGACAATGTATTCTCAAAAGGTCACCTTTGGTTTGGATTGTGGGCCGTCATTGGCTCGAACTTTTTCGTAAACGACGTTGTTGAGACGGAACTATGATAACCAATTTCTTGACCTATATTGATTCATATATGGACCTAAACGACATATTGTTCAAGCAGGATCGTGCTATGTGCCACACAGCGGACGCCACGATTGGCATTCTACATGAACCATTTGTGGGTAGGTTTATCTCTCGCTAAAGTGACGTAATTTAGCCATCAAAGTTATGCGATTTAACCCTGCTAGATTTTTTTGTGGAGTTTCCTGAAGTTAAAGATCTATGTGAAAACACCACAATCGACCGATGCCCTAAATAACACAGGCATTCGCTCAAATTCAGCCGGATCTATGCGCAAGAGATACTGCCGCTTGCAAGGAAGTGACAAATCATCCATGAGTATCTCTTAGGCTAGCCGCGCACTAGCAATTTTTAGTTGCAAAACTGCTTGGTTCGAGCAACTAAAAAGTTTGTGTTTTGACACAAACTAAACGATTGCCTAAAATAAGTTCGCCATTTTATTGAACATATAATTATCTGCAAATTCACCGACATTCAACCAAACAGTTCATCTGTTTTCTATAAGTAACCAAACAGTTTCGCAACTAAAAATTGCTAGTGCGCTGCTAGCGTTATGCTTCTCCTTTTACTGCCGACTAACATCTGGAATAGTTAAGATTGTAAAAAAAAGTCTATAACTGGAATGTATATTTAAGAAGATGTTAGTTTGCAGTTGTAAAGAATGGGAGTGACATATCGGGTTTTCCAATAGGGACTTGACAACTTTGAATTTAATTTGTGAACGCACCCTTTCACTAATCATCGAACTGTCATTGTCAATTTATTCAGTAAGCTCAACATTTTCATCATGGTACAGTACACGAACGAGCAACGTCTCCAAATTATAAAAATTTTATACCGAAATTCGGAGTTGGTGACCGCAACTTTAAGAGCGTTAACTCCAATTTTCATCGTCAATAAGCAAAATATGCGTTATTGGTTGGGTGAAAATCCACATTTGCTTCATGAATCACCACTTCATCCACAAAAACCACAAAAAATGGCTGTTTGGTGCGGTTTGGATGCCGGCGGCGTTATTGGGCCATATTTGTTCGTCCACGATAACGATCGTCATGTTACTGTGAATGGCCACCGTTATCGCGCCATGATTACCAATTATTTTTGTCTCGAATTAGAAGATACGGACTTTTGGACGACATGTGGTTTCAACAGGATGATGCCATAAGCCACACAGTACACCTTACAATCGATTTATTGAAGAGTAAGTTTGATTAGCGTGTTATCTCAAGAAATGGGCCAGTCGATTGGCTACCTCATTCGTGCGATTTAACGCCTCTAGACTATTTTCTTTAGGGCTACGTTAAGCCATTGGCTTATGCCAACAAGCCGACGACCGACGTTGGAAGAGCTCAGAGCCAACATTGAACGGGAAATAGTGGCCGTTTCGGCCAAAATGTGTAGCCGAGTCATCGAAAATTAGGTCCAACGAATCGACCACTGCAAACGTGCCCACGGTGGCCATATGAACGTAATCGAGTTCCATTCATAAATGTTTTGATTGTACTTCAAGCCGATAATACAATTTTTGAAATATCTCAAATGGTTTGCGTTTTATTTAAAAAAAAAGTTGTCAAGTTCTTATTAGAAAACCCTTTATTAATCCTGAAAATCTGTATCGTTCCTAACTTTAAAAAAAAAATATCTTATTGACAATTAAAATAATGTGTTCCGTGAAATGAAATCTTAGAATTAATAAAAACTCCAAGCTCTTTAAGGCATTGATATTGAAGTACAGTTAGTTGCGATATTATACTATATAAGCTGGGAATATATTTTTTTAAGCTATGACTAAAACCGTTCATATGCCAAAATATCATAAAACAATAAATTAATCACTATGGCAGATTTAATGTTTTAATAATTTCAACATCATTTCGAAAAACAATAATTTTCTTCTTACGTACGACCCAAACTCAAAATAGTTGGTCTATTCATTTATTAACACATTAATTCTTCATATATCCTAAATTTAGTGGCAGTCAGCTTTTGTTCATTTAAAAAATGTTGTCAATTTAATAAAGTAGTTTCACTGAGAGTAAATTAGACCTAACAAAACAAAATTTGAGAGAGCAAATAGCAACAATATTCCTTTCATCTCAGACAAAGATAAGAGCATAAAAGTTGGTCTACTCTTTTTTGGGTGCAAAATAGTTGATCTAAGACTATTTAAATATAGTTTCAGTTAACCGTTATTAAAAAAATGAGAAGCACTGGTTTTATTAATGATTATTGTATGATTTTGTACAAGCTAGCGAGAGTTTCATGTCAATCCTGGCGCGTGGCGTTGCATTATCAGGAGACCTAAGGGAATCAATGATTAAAGCGTTTGAAACAGGATTGTCTAGCTACGATATCACTGAAAATTTTAATTTACCGCTCTCGTCAGTGCAGAACATAATAACAAAGTTTAAAAATTCTGGAAATGTGGATATATGCAACAGAACGGGACATCCACTAACAGCAAAACCTCGCGATTGCCAAATTTTTAAAGAAAGTCGACGATATTTATCTGCTTCAATAACGGTACAGTGGAGAGAACAAATTCAAAAAAGTGTTTCGGTGGACAGTTGTAAGCAGATGATGATAAAAATGGGATACAAATTTTATAAGGTTTATTTTAAAATATTTAAGTTTTGCATAAATTACGACAACTTAAATCATTAAAAACACAGGCAAAAGAAATATCACTACTGACACCTAAGCAAAAGAAAAGGCGCATTGAGTGGGCCAAACAACTTAAAAATTTGGACTTTTAGTCAATGGCGGTCCGTTAATTGGAGTAATCAGTACAGTTTGGAAGTTTGTGTTGGTGATGAACGAGGACCAGTGATAAAAAATGCTAAAGAAGCCTTTCACAACTCACAAGGACTGCCTTAAACAAACCGTAAAGCTCCCAGTATCTCTAATGGTGTGGAGGTGCATGTCGGGATGTGGTATGAGTAATTTGCATTTTGTAATTGGGATAGCTAATGCTGTCAAGTACCGCAACATTTTGGAACAGGAGCTGCCTCCGTCAATACTACGTCTTCAATATAGCAATGCGGAGTATATTTTCCAACAGAATGGTGCTTCTTGTCATACAATGGTATGGTCAACAATGGTATGGTTAACTGCTGAAGCAATTCTTTATTGGAACGGACTTCCAGCAGCCCTAATCTTTCACCAATCGAAACTGTTTGCACACGATGAAGCAAAAATTGCGAAAGGAACCGCGTCGGACTCTTCAAGATTTAAGATCCACAATTACAAATAATTGGGAATCTTTTGGTGCCGAAGAGTATCAACAATTAGTTGACACTATGCCAAGGTGCATTATAGAAGCAGTGATTAAGGCCAAAGGTCACTTAACAATGTGGTAAAATCAACATAAAGAATCATAGACCAACTATTTTGCATCTAAGAAATGTGTATAAATCGTTATTTAGTTTTGTAAAGAGACTCCATATCAATATTTTATTAAGCCACTTTCTTTTTTTGTCCACTTTTCCTATTTAAAATGAATAGGACTTTATATGTATATCAAAAAATAGTTTTTGTTTCAAAATAGGTTAAGAATGAACACATATTTGCATTCTATCCTCGGTAGACCAACTATTTTGAGTTTGGGCTAGTACATAAAACATTATAATACCTTTAAGGAATTCGCGATTTAGCAATAAAAGTGTTTCTGAAAGAGTCACTGAATTTTACTAAAAAAGTTTCCACTATATGTAGATGAGCCCAGCGGCAAACCTAACATATTTATTTTAAATATGAAGATTTCATGTCGGAGTTATTCAAACGATAAAGAATAGTTTTCTTAGATATAGTCGAGCTCTTGGTTACCTTGTAACGTATTTAAGCATTGTTTTTTGAAGATACCAACAAATATGAAATCATATTTTTGTTATCGAATGATATTTAAACTATAGCACATTAGCCTTTCGAAAAGCTCCGGAAATGTTTTCTTGAGAGGCACAAATATAGGTACCTATTGATTGTATCTATATAGACTTTAGTTGGGCCTTCAACAAGTTGTCTCATAGTCTTATTTATTCAAGCTTTTATCTCTTAATTTAGCTTTTACTCGATGGAACAGATCATATTTGAAGGAAGGACTTAAAAAATCCTTTTTAGAGGAATCATTCTGATTCCATAAACGCAGACTTCTGTGTATGTACCTTACGGTAGTCACTTTGGTCCACTATTCTGTATAGTTGCTTTTAATGGCGTTATTTTGTTAGTATATTATATTTGATAGTATATTATTTCAAATTATCAGAGATCACAGTCTATCTAGGGTAAATATAACTCGAGAAGAAAAGAAATATTGTTACAAAAACAAAAGAGGACCACTTCCAGAGAATTGGAATTTAAAAGTAACGATAATATTTTTCATTTAAGAAGGAGATAAATCTCATCTCTGAATAACTGCAGGACGACTGGGTGTATGAATTATTATTAATGACATCAAATGTCAACACCAAGCCCTCAGACACCTAATCAACTGGACAAGTATAAACAATAAAACAAAAACTGCCCCTCAAACACAATCTGGAATCACCCAAATACTCCCTATCTATACTTTGAAGTACTGCATATATACGAATGGTTATAATAATTGTCAGTCGACGAAATAACTAATACAAAAAAAAAAACCGATAGGAAAATAGACTCAACTCAATATGAAAACTCTATTAATCATTGGAAATTCATTTATCAATTTTCCGTCCCGACAGGACATTGCTATAAGGACATGGTTTAGGTCTACAAAATACAACGCCGGTTTGAAGGATGTAAAGGGAATGTAGAGTCATTATTTTCAAGAGTAGGTTTAATAGGATGAATTTATTTTTCACTTCTCACTTCTGTTATAATTTAAAGTTTGTTATTACTTGTAAACTGGGAGGACAGAGGAGTGATTTTTCGTAAAAAAAATAATCCCGAAAAAAGCCTAAAATACCTACATTCTAAGATATATAAAGGGTGCCTAATTTTTAAGGGCCGATGTTGAATGTGAACCACACCTTAACGTCAAGTTTTTTTTCTTCATTTCATTTGACATTTCTCAATTTCAGACTAACTCAATTTGAACCATGGAAAGATACACAATCGAGCAACGCGTTAAAGTTATTCAGGCTTATTATGAAAATGGGCGTTCAAATCAAAATGCATATCGTGCACTTCGTGACTTTTTCGGTCAATTTAATCGTCCAAATGTGCGTACAATCGGAAAAATCGTGCAAAAATTTGAGCAAACCGGGTCTGTGGGAGATGTGAAAACACCAGTGCATGCTCGTACAGCTCGTACTGCAGAAAATATTGCTGCTGTTCGCGATAGTGTGGCTGAAGAGCCGTCCACCTCAACTCGTCATCGTGCCCAACAATTGCATCTCTAACGCTCGTCATTGATGAACATTATGCATAAAGACTTGCATTTACACGCTTAAAAGGTGCAATTGACTCAAGAACTCTTGACCATTTCAAGCGTCGTCAATGGTCAGAATGGTGGCAAGAAATGGCAACAGTTTATGATCAATTTTCGAAGAAAATCATCTTCAGTGATGAGGCACATTTTCACCTCAGTGGATTCGTCAATAAGCAGAATTGCTTGGTGCGGTTTATGGGCTGGCGGTATCATCGGGCCGTATTTTTTCCAAAATGAGGCCGGTCAGGCAGTTACTGCCAATGGTGTTAGCTATCGTGAGATGATAACGAACTGTTTATGGCCCGAATTAGAAAATATGGATGTGGACGATATGTGGCTTCAACAGGACGGTGCCACTTGCCACACAGCTAACGAAACAATTGCTCTTTTGCGCGACAAATTCAATGGCCGTGTTATCTCACGTGGTGGCGATGTCAATTGGCCGCCAAGATCATGTGATTTGACACCGTTGGACTTCTTTCTTTGGGGTTATTTGAAAGAAAAGGTGTACGTCGATAAGCCAGCAACAATTCAAGAGCTAAAGGATGAGATAACTCGGCACATTAAGGGCATAACACCTCAATTATGTCTCAGCGTCATCAACAATTTGGGCCATGGGATGGAGGTGTGCCGCCGAGGTTTGCGGCGGCCATTTTGCCGATATTTTATACCATACATAATTGAACCATACCATGTTATCATAATAAAAAGAAATAACAATAATTTCCTAATTATAATTTGTGTTTTATTCAAAATCAACATCGGCCCTTAAAATTGAACCACCCTTTACTACTGTTTTGATGGTTTGAAGCAAAATTGCACCAAGTACAAAATGCTCGAACTTGGCGAAGCCCTTAGGCTATTTATTAGGTTTGCCAAATGTCAATATCTACACATTGAAATATTATTGTACTGAATTATATGTATATAACGATATAGAGGTACAAAAATGAAATGCACAAAGTTGCTTTTTTGGTTAAAGGATAGAACCTTCTCAAGAACTGAATGCATATATCACTATTAATAAACGACGAACAACAGCCAATTACCATATCTGTTACATTTGTAATTATTATTAAGAATTCTGTAATAAAAATAGTTTGTTGGAAAATTTAGGAATATAATATTATTTATAACATTTATAAGTAGGTACCTTGTGTAAAATTGAAATAAAAAAAAAATGTTAGATCCATTAGCGAGCTGTAAGGAAATAATCCAAAAAAATGGTAGTTTTATCAAAAAACGTCCAAATTCTATAGCAGTTCAGTGTTGTTTTTACCAAAATAAATTGGATACCCGCTTAGGCTTATGCTCATACAGAGAACATATAGACGAACACACCTGCACCCGCAGGGACGTGTCAGTATTATGCAAGAAAACTTATAGTGAGTTTGACGCGATGTCTGATTCCATTTCTCGAATTGTTTTATTGTACCCTAACATTGAAGTCGTTATTACGGGCGACTTCAATGTACACAATTCAAGTTGGCTCCTTTATTCAGGACAGACAACATTGAAAGGATGATAGTTGAGATGCATGCTGAGATGCACCACCTTACATACTTGAACACCAGATATTGCTGGGCAAAACGGCCACACTTTCGAAAACTTCTGATAATTTTCCTTTCCATGCGGTACTTAAACCCAATTTCTAGTGTCCCAGGCATCCAGTTGAAGAGAAAAATCCCGGACCGTTTGGCAATATGAGTTTGCCAACTGGAATGGCGGCGTTAATAACTAACTGGTGATTATAATGAATTATAATGACGTTTATGATCATAGAAGTGATTTTTCTTTGGATGCGTACTTTTACTCCTAACAGAGTATGAGTATAAAATCTAAAAAAAATATTGGTTTGATACAAGCTATAAGGAAGCTATCAGGCTGCAGGTTGAGAGAGATAACTACCTCTTCACCCTTCGCTCTTGTAATATTGACCAATTACACTCACGTTTCTTCATATCATAATTTCTAAGGTTAGGTATTTGATAGAGTTTATCATCAAGATCTCTTATCGAAAATGCGTGCGTTTGGCAACAAAGAAATGTGTATACCTTGGATTAGAAATTCATTGTTTTGCCTTCGAATACTTGTTCATACTTGTTTTCAAGTTCATGTATATCTCCTTCAGAAGTGGAATTTCAACGGTACCGTTAATGGGGTATGCAAAATTGTATGGATTTAAATGCTTCGAAATCTTAATGCTGTTTGATGTCGTTGAAGCAAAATTTACTCGCTATGCCATTGTCTTTGAATAGCACTTTCATTGAAGAAACCGAAAAGCTACCAGTATTTGGTATCGGCGTTACCACTTCCGGAAAAAAGTCGAAGTAGATTTGAAGAAAAAAGTGAGTTACATAACTTGAGAAAAATCGAAGTCGATTTTTAAATGACTTTTTACTTGCTTTTAGAAAAAATTGAACTCAAATTTTATCAGTTTACATTACAACACGAAAAAATAATGATTCCCTCTATCTGTACGTCTCTAGGTCTACACGTCAACCTGGTTTGTTTTTTAGCTCGTTTTCTTCCATTATGAAATATCATATTTATTTCGAAAACGGCTCTAATGATTTTAATTATATATAGACCAGGCCAACAATGCGGTCTACATTGCTATGCTATTAAAAGTATGTACCTGTCATAGAAACCTTTTTTTTTTGATTTTCAACTTTCTCATTTCTGACTCTACTGATTTCGATCAAAACTTTTATATCTGAGCTTCTAACATAATATTAAAATAACGTGGCCATGGCGCGATGGATGTGTGCTCGCCTGTGAACCTCATGATCACAGGTTCGATCCCTGCCGTGGTCTATGTCGTTTTAATTCCATTAAAAACCTTCTAAAATTGTCATCAATTGGTTGTGCTCATTACATGTTGTTCAGGCATAACACTAACAACATGTAATTGAGTTAAACTAGTATGCCCAACAAGGATGAACACGAATAAAATAATGTGAATTATAAGCGACATAGAAATAAGACACGGCATTCTCCGCTTTAGTTCAGCCGCCATCCCTGATGGAGGTAAAATATCTGAGACAACAACCTTCAGTCTCAGAACATCGTGTCACACATCTTTCCTATCCTTCTTTCTCTTCCTTAACTTCACGCCCGCGCTGTGTTCAAACATTTAAAGGGTAATCATAATCCCTTGAGCGCGTGTCGATTATAAAAAAAAAAAAAAAAAAAAAAAAAAATATAAATTAATTTTAAAATAAAAACACACATGTAAGCGAAATTTTTATAAGATTCATGTACAAATAAGTGTGATGAAGTCTAAGCTTTTAAAATTACTCATTTGTGTATTTGTATTGTGTTGGCGTTAATTTTTTTTTTGTTTTTCTTTTTCGAATGGTACTTATAGTGAAATAGAGAAAAAGAAGTAGATTTGGGCTTTTTTTTTGTAAAATTGAAGTAGGAAAAAGAAGTAGATCTAATTCAATTGAAGTAAAGTGGTGCCACTGTTCGGTATGTGTGTCAACGATGATCTTTATTGGAATCAGATCAGATTAGATCAGAAAAACGCTGCTAATATTTAGCGCGTGTGAATTGTAAAATATTCTAAAAACTATCACGCTAGAAAAATATCATGCCTAAAAAATATCACGCGAGTAAACTATCATACCATGAAGGAAATATCACACGAGAAAACTATCATTTTAGTTCCTCTTGGTATAATGGTTAGTGCGCTGGATTGTCATGCAGATGGTCTTGGTTTCGGTTCTCAGCCTCTTGCGAGGTAGTGGGAAATACCCATGAGTATCTGTTGCTATGAGAAGTGCTGTTCATCTTAGCCATTCGGACAAATAAAAAATAAATAAATTTGGTGGTGCAACAGCTCGGAGTGAACCAGGACCTAGTGACTTACAACTCTCAATCATTCCTGTGTGCGTGTTACCAAGAACGGAGGCGACCTACAATTTTCTGCCGATTCCGAACGGCTAATGAGCAGCACTTTCCATGACAAGAGATACTGTTGGAGAATTTGTCAATTCTTCGCAAGAGGCAGTACATCCCTGAAAAAAACTTTCTTGCAGCGGCTAAGAATCGAACTCGAGACCTTCCAACGCACTAACCATTATGCCAAGGGGTACTACTTAGCCATTCGGACTCAGCGGAAAATTGTAGGTCCCCTTTATTTCTGGTACCACAAGATTCATTAATATAAAATACATCTTGAGCATGACAGTTTTTTGGAATTAAGTATGAGTGGAGTGAGCTTACATGCATAGATTGATTTACAACAGCTTCAACAAAGCACAAGGACACTGGACTCTTGTGTGAATATGCGTGGGAGAAAATCTCCAATAATTATAATTGTCTTCACTGCTATCGATCGATCAATGCTCAACTCTTTAAAAATGCATTAAAGTTTGATTGCTTTTTTTAATTCATCAAAAATGTAGGTAATGTTTTTTTTTTTTTGTTGTTTAATTATAAATCCTAGAAATCTTCATATCTAATATACTCTGAGCAATATTGACCAGCTTCGAAGATATATCTTCCTATTTATTTATTCGGCCTTCGTACAGGCAAGGGTAAGGAACGAAGCCAGATACTATAAAACAAAGATTATGGTACGACCAGTGACCATTTATATAACATCGGCTTACTTTGATTATGTTGACGACAGAGTGATAAAGACTAAAAGACTGACGACGGGTGACGAAACTGATGCTGAAGATAAAGTGAATAACGGCAGACACAAACATTAGGGTGAAATTTTGTCTTTTTTTAACATCATGCTGACGATTTCTTTTAGGTTGCCAGTTGTTTTTTTTTGTGGTTAATGCATGTTGACTTCTTTGTGATAAACAAAAGATTGTGATGTTTAAATGAAAAGTATCTAAAAAAGAAGGATAAAAGAAAAGGACCTAATTAAGATAGAAGAGTAAAATTTGTTAAACCAGCTAGCGATGTAAACTTTGAATCATTTTCAACCTTTAAAGCTTACATTTTTAAACATTTATAATTATATTTATAAACACATTATAGTAAGTACATAAGGTTATGCGGAACTTATAATGCCTCTAAACGCAAAAACGTTATTTTTAAAACTTGTGTGACGTCGAATAGAGGCATTATATGCTAAACGCGTTTGAAGGTTGAATAGTTCCTACATAAGGACATTTTAGTATTGAACTTTCAAATTCACTTTGGCATCACATTAAATTTTTGTGATTATCAAAACAATAAAATGCCTTTTACTTGTTATTAAAACTAAAACTTTATATTATTTTTATTTATTGAAACTAAAATATTATACTATTATATTAAAAACAAATTAAATAAAAAATTGTTTAGAATTAAATAGATAAATATACTTGGTGACGATCTCTCTCCACGCATCCTTGTTTTTCCGGTATGTGTTAGAGTTACAACTTTTATTTTGGATTATTGAATTTTATTCTCAATAAATTGGTAGTTCCATCTTTTGTTTATTAAAATTGACCAAAAGTCAAGTTTTTTTTTGACAAACAGCTAAGTTCGATTAAGGTTTAATCGCCCATGTTCTGCATTTCACTTAGGCACTAGTTATAGCAATCATTGAAAAAATGAAAACCATCATTGAAAATTTAGTTTTCACTTTTTGGGGTAGTTAAACTATGAATATTGAGAATTTTTGGTATACAAATGAAGCTAATCAATTATATATTTTACTTTTGCAAATAAAAATAAACAAATATGTTAAATATTTCTTATAAAACTACTTTTAATTTTTCAATAATGAAAATCGTTTTCAATGAATAGCTGATTTTCGTTCCAACAAAGTGGAACACAATCGTTCCAATGATTTGTGTTCGATTCTCTTTCTATTCTCATGTTTACGTTTTTTTTTTTTTTCAATGATCAAATCTAACCTCAAATGCATAGAATTGGTTGTAATCAGCCACTGACGAGATCTTTTACTGAAACCAATTTTTCAATGAAGTCAGCATTCCACTGATTTGTTCCAATGATGTATTTCAATGAAAGCTATAACTGGGGCCTTATTGTGAATTCACTTAGGGGCCAGTTATAGCTATCATTGAAATGCATCATTGAAAATTTTTATTCGTATTTTTAAGACGACTTAACAAAATGCAATGGCTTTTATTGGTACCAAAATGAAGGTAATGAGCAGTACATTTTTTTTACTCTATAAAATATAAAATTCTGATTTAAAGTTTCTTTTAAATACACTGTTATTATTTCACTGATAGAAATCAATTTCAATGAACAGCTGATTTTCGTTTCTTTAATATGGAACACAATCATTCCACTGAATGTGTGCGATTCTCTTTCTATTCTCAAATGTCAGTTTTCCTTTCAATGTTCAACTCTAACCTTAAATGCATAGAATTGGTTGTAGTCAGCCACTGACAGGATCTTTTACTGAAACCACTTTTTCAATGATTGCTATAACTGGCTTGTCAAAAAAATGAAGCCAGCATTCCACTGATTTGTTCCAATGATGCATTTAATGAAAGCTATAACTGGGGCCTTAGCGAAAGTGAATTTGGGTGTTCCACAATTCGTAATTGTGAATTGAAATTTCGAAAATGAAAAAATTGGTGTTCTGTATTTCGGTTTATTCCGATTTCTGAACGGATTCAAATCACTTTTTTTTTTGTTTGTGAATTGTCAGTGAAATTAGTGAAAGTGCAGTTAGTTTGTGTATATTTCTTCGTCTTCCAGCAAAATGTAAGAGAAAAATATTAATTTTTGTCATTTTTAGTATTTATTTATTCTTTTTTTAGGGGAAAACATAAAAATATACGGCAAGAGAAGGTATTTCTAAAGTGGATGGAGGAACATCCTAATGTTGCGAGAGGTTTCTCAAGCGGAGACAAATCTCACACCGAGTCAATTTAGGCCAATTTGTCCACTTCTTTAAATAGTGAGGGACCGCCAATAATAGATGCTTCTGGGTGGAAGAAGGCAAACAAAAATTATGATCTCTGATAACTTCCTTCCGCTAGGAATCGGAGTGTTGCTGCAAGTCTTTGAATTGTAGGAATCGATGAAGGTATTGTAAAAAGTTCAATTTCCCTTAAAACATATAAAAAAGCGTCTTTGCTCAATCTAAAATTACCACGAAAACTAAAAAAAAATCAAGAATTAACTTTATTTATCAGAACAATTCATATAATATTCACACACTCCCATTGTGTCAGGTAAATCTAAAACATTTGATTTGTCTCGCAAAATGTGTCTTCTTATTTTTTCTTTTGAATTCTGCTTCCTTCTTTGCATTGAAATTGCCAATAATATTGCATCCATGTTAAAAGCACAAGAATTTCACTTTAGAAACAAAATAAAAATGGATGATCCTTCAGTTCTGACAGTTCGAAGCAATTTCGAAGTTTTCGAAATCGGTCGAAATCTAGAACATCCAATTTCATTTAATGTGAATGTAATAGATTCTTACTTTTTGTGTTACTTTATTTGACACAGGTTCATTATAACTATGATGGGTAAGAAAATGTGTTATAAATACGAATTTGTATAGTGGATGAATAAATACTTATGCATTGCATAACAATTCAACCGTTAAACGAATTCGAATAAATAGGGCTGACTGAGTTTATTCTGGTTATTAAATAAAATGCACGACTTGTTGCACGAAGTTACTCAAGAATTGGAATTTTAAAAATGAATGATTTTTAAATTCCCCCTTTATTTTTTTTATTTTTTAAGACCAAAAATAACTGCAGCTGCCATACGATTTTTTTGTTTTGAAATTTTATAAAATATTTTTTTTCTTTTCAAAAATATACTTTTTTAAGAAAAATAAAAAAAATCGTTTAGTTTAGCTTAGCTAGGTAATGCTTGAAAAAAAAAATGGTTGTTAATGGAATGGCACTGCCCCTAGTTGTGTATTCAAATTTCCAAAAAAAAAAAATCATTCGCATTTTTAAGAAAAACTTCAAATGTAATTTATTACGAAAACCCCATGTTTTAAAACTTGAAAATTGAAAGTTTATCAATACAATCTAAGAGATGAGATGCAAAATAAAAAAAAAAACGTAGAAATGTTAAAAAGTGGTTTAAAAATCGTATTTTCCTAAAAAACAACTAAATTTCAATAAAATACAATTGTTGGTGCAGTTTCACCAATTTGTTCCTACTAAAACGGTAAGAATCAAAAATAACTGCTGCCCATGGTTCACTCCTGCTGTGACTGCTGCCATCAAAAAAATAAATAAGCTCCATAGTAAATGGAAGCACAGACCTACTGCCGTCAATTCGTCAGTGTTCAAAGTTGCCCGTAATGAAGCCACTAGGATAATTCGATCATCTAAAATAAATTACTATTCTTCAAGCTAAATACTTCATTATCTCCAAAAAAAACTATGCAAAAACCTCAACATGATTGGTATCTCCAAATCTCTATCGACCCCGAAGAAATGAATGCATTTTTTCTTGGTGACCCTGTTCTCAATGGTGACTTTGCAATAAGCTCTTAAGCAAACTATGTGAATCTTCTCTTTCACTTGGATTTCTCTAAAGCTTTTGACAAGGTCAACCATTCTTTGCTCAAATGGAAATTGAAAAATTTGTTTGGCTTTAGTGATCGGGCATGCAAAATCATAACAGCCTACCTGTCTGGTAAATTGCAAAGAGTTTTTTCTGGTGGGAAATGCTCAGATCCAAGACGGTATGTACAAGGAGTTCTTCAGGGGTCGATTCTAAGCCCAATACTCTTTTGCATGTTCATTAATGACCTCCCCTCATGTTGTTCATATGCTTCAGTTCCTTTATATGCAGACGATGTTCAGCTTCATCTTGCCAGACCCTTCCATCGGATTGATGAACTGTGCCTCTTCATCAATGAGGATCTTAACCATATAAATGATTGGTCTATAGCCAATAGCACACTCATCAATCCTAACAAATCTCAAGTCATCCCTGTATCAACAACATTTGGCTGAGAGGTAACAAAATAACAGCAGTCGATCACTGCACTAGCCTTGGCTTTGTCATAGACCGTCATTTATCTAGATACAAACATACCAATGTTCTTATTGGTTGCATCTATGGGTGCTTACGAAAACTATGGCTTTCCGCTAACCTTACCCCCTTTGCAACCAGGCGGAAATTGATATTTTCCCTAGTCATGCCCCTGATATCGTATGCTGAGATCGTGTACAGTAGACTGGGCCAAAAAAATTGACTATTTTTTTTTTTTGAAAGATATATCGAGAATATCATTCAGAATGACAAAAAAAAATTTTCGTAAAAGTTTGAGCCCTTAATATCAATTTTAAGAGGGCTATCATCGCTAATTTTCATTTTTAGTCATAATTTCATGTTTTGCGTCAGAACTGACAAAACATTGAAGTAAAAAAAATTCATTTTGACTTACTTTTATATAAAATTAAATTCCCTACAAAAAAGGTCAAAATGAAAATTTTCGTCAGACAAGCCGTTTTTGAGTAATTAAGCTTAATAAACTGTTATTTTTCGTTAGTTACAAAATTCCAAATTAAAAAAGTAAAATCGAAGAAAAATAACAATTTATTAAGCTTAATTACTCAAAAACGGCTTGTCTGACGAAAATTTTCAATTAGACCTTTTTTGTAGGGAATTTAATTTTATATAAAAGTAAGTCAAAATGAATTTTTTTTACTTCAATGTTTTGTCAGTTCTGACGCAAAACATGAAATTATGACTAAAAATGAAAATTAGCGATGATAGCCCTCTTAAAATTGATATTAAGGGCTCAAACTTTTACGAAAATTTTTTTTTGTCATTCTGAATGATATTCTCGATATATCTTTCAAAAAAAAAAATAGTCAATTTTTTTGGCCCAGTCTAGTGTACAGCAATCTTGACTCACTATCTCAACACAAACTTCAAGTTGCATTCAACGATGCTGTTCGCTATGTTTATGGGCTACGGAGATTTGATCATATTTCCGACTGCTCCAAGCAATTTCTGGGTTGTGCCCTGCAGCAATACATCAACGCAAGAAACTGTATTTTCTTACACAAGTTAAAATATCTTAAATCTCCGACATATTTATTTAATAAACTCTCGTTCAATGGGTTTACGAGGAATATTAATATTATTCCTTAAACTCATCGCATTTATTTTTCATTCATACTGTTAAACTCTGGAACTCGCTCCCTTCCCATATAAAATTCATAACCAGCTTAAAAAACTTCAAAAATGCTATCCGTCATCACTTCTCGTCCCTTACAACTCTACTTTAATCCGCCTCTTTTCCCTCTCCTTCACAAAGTATAGCTATTAAACTATTAAAAACAACATTATTTGCTGCCAGTTACTTTCTAAGTACTGTAAAATATCTTGTCTTACTGTACAAGCAATTATTGTAAATAAAACTTAAACTTAAACTAAAAAAAACTTAAAACAAGAAACTTAAAATGCTGGGTATACCTACCATAGAACCACTTTTTCAAATTTTGAATTTTTTACTATCGGCATAACGGATTTTAATGAAACTTGTTTTAAATTAGTTATCTTAAAAATGGCTCAATATTTTTTTTAACTGGTATAGTAAATAAAAACTAAAAGTTGGAATACCATATTTATTTCTCAAAAATGTTTTAAAAATTTTATATATATATTTTGACAAACCGCTACAACGACTTAAAATTTTTGTTCTTGCATAAATTCATATTTGCTTAATAAACCACATGACATCCTGTTCTTATATGTTACTCAAACTGTTTGAAAAATGAATCTTATCATTATGAACAGTTTTCTCTAATAATAACATTTATTTTCAAGCTCGTGCGATCCAGCTGGGGGTTAATTCTCTATCTGTGAAACTGTGAAACACACTATCCGATTCGCAATTCATGAAAACAATTAATAAATATTTTCAAATATTAAATTTGTTTTCCCACTCATTTTGTGAAGAGCCCTGATCAAATATGAAAATAACAAACAAAATTATACTAAAAAATGAGAGCATTTATCATTTTAGTACTGTTTAGTATTATGTTATTTGATAAACATTTATCAGACTGAATTCCAGAATCGCATGAAATATAAAAATGAAAAATTTCTGTGAAAACTGAAATGATTTCACAGATAGAGAATTGACCCCCAGTTCATTGTATTTTATCTTTTAAATACTCTTAGTATTAAAAAACTGTTGATTTTTAAGTTTTCAAAATAGCCTTTTTAAGAAAATCGTGTGGAACAGTTTTTGAGTAAAAAATATTTTCTAAAATTTCGAAAGCAATTGTATGGCATGTACCGATATTTTTAGTTCTAACAAAAATAGTGTGCGGAGCAGGGGTTCAAAAAAACTATCTACAGTGAAAGCTCTAATAAGCGGACACTCATGGTCCCCCAATTTTTTTCCGGTTATGAGAACTGTCCGGTTAAGGGAAAGCAATAAAAAAAACTTTTTTTTTTTAACTTCATATTAATTCTGATTAATATTGGATCTACGATCTACCTTGCCATTTTCCACGAACATCTTCTTTATTTCTTGAAATCTCTGCAGCTTGTGTTTTTCCAATATTAAATCTAAAAAACTTTGCATAGATAAAATATTTCATGTCGTGGCTGAAAAAAAAAACAAACGTTTTTTCCAAAGCGCGAACCAATAAGTTTTTGTTGCCCAATGCATTGGAAATTTACAACTTTTCATGCCTCACTCTTTTTACCGTTATTTTAACGGACTATGCTCTAGTGAAATAGCCAGCTACATTTCTCCCCTTAAACAATTCAACTGTAATATTCGCACTTCTAGGAATGCCCATCAGTTTACCCTTGATCCCAACTTCGGACGTACTGTGAAGTACAGAGATTCGTTCTTCAGCCGTACTACGCTAATGTGGAATTCCTTACCACGCTCTGTCTTTCCCAGTCATTGCAATGTTCAAAAATTTAAAACCAATGTACACCAACACCTCCTTTCTGACCCATCCCTTTTTTCCTATTGCTCACACTGTGTCTCTGACATATTAAGGGTATACAAAAAACTTTTGAGTGTGATGAATGAATAGCTGAAGGAAAGGAAATGACATGTGTAAAAACGAAACGCGATGAAAAAAGGGAACTATACCCTCTCAAAATTACGCCAACTACCCCCAGTAACTAACTCGGGAAATCCCCTAATAACCTATCAACATAACATCGCACTGTCCAGTTATTAGAGCTTCGCGTCCGGTTATCGGAGATTTTCTATAGATTTACTTACGTATTAATCATAAACTGTACTTAGAACAGATCTGCTGTTCTTTTCCAACTTCGGACGTACATTTTTGAGAAAAAATAATCCCTAAATAAAATTATGTGTCCGCGTATGGGAGGTTTTCTATCTAAAATGGGCAAGAAAACGTGTCCGCGTCCGTTTATGAGAGTGTCCGTTTATAGGAAAGTTATTTGTATGAGATTTTCGAAAAATAAGTTCGTTCCCGAAAATGTGTCCGTTTAAGGGAACTGTCCGCTTATTGGAGCTGTCCGCAAGTAGAGCTTTCACTGTTTAAAGTTTAAAGAGCGGGCTAGACTGTAGTGGAACAGACAGAATTGAAAGATCAACTGTTTTGTCCTTATCATCCGTACTGTCAAGTATGATCAAATCTCGATTTCAATTTTTTCCGGAATGCATAACTTGCCATATAGTATCTGTATGTATGTATATAATCTTTAATGATTAGCCATTTGGTAGTGCAATTTATTTGAGATACACTGCAAGCACAATGCTATCGTACACTCGGGCGTATACGTACTTTTATATTTGTATGGATTTGTGATTTTTTTTTCAGTTTTGTTAGTTTCAATTGAAATTTAACATTTTGTAACATCCTTTATATCCTGCTTTCATCTTAACTTCTGCAAATAAAATTGCTGGTGGATCTCGTCACGTCGATTTCTTTGAAATTCATTACACTTCATGGTTAATTTTCATTTCAGAGCCAGAAAATGTAATTGTATTAAAAAATTGTTTAATTTATTAAATATTGTTTTTGAATTATGTAATTTATATTTATTTATATGAATACGTTTTTTTTTCAATTATGGCACCTTAACATTGAGTAAATTGAATACGTTTAACTTGAAAAGTACGAAAATAGTTTCCTCTTTAAAGCGATGGGTGTGGTAGTTCGTTGCAATTTCAATTTTTGCAGAAGTCTATTTTACGAACGTATATAAAAATAAAATAAGCGTTCAGTAATATCGTTCGAAAAACGAGTCAGAATTAATTTGAATCATTGATTCACCTGGCCAAATAAGAGGCTTCGCTAAGACAACCTGGTCACCTGTTTTTGATGACATTATGTAGTCTGAGAATCACCCTAAATTTTAAATAATCACAAGAGCTCGTTGCAATGAGTGAGTTGCGCAGATGCGATACACTGGGAATACTTTGGAATAGAATAAATAAATTAAATGCATTCGTTAAAAACAAAATAAACGTAACGTAACGTAACAGTAATAAAAATAAAAATCAATATCAAGTTTGCGGAAAATCCATCTGCAGCAGGTGAAAGAAAATCCAGGACTGCATCGCACGAACTTGCGCTTAAGATTTAAAAAATGAATGATACTAGAAAAAATGATCATAGCCATAAAATTCATTTTTTAAATAACTTAAACAACCCCTTTAGTAGTTGGAACTAAAAACAGGATGTCCATGTCATGCGATTTCTGAAGCAAATATTAGTTTATGCAAGAAGAAAAATTATATATACATATATAAAAAATATGTAAGAAAAAATTTTGGGACACCAACTTTAAATTTTTTACTTTATGAATAAAAATTAAGTTTCAAAAAATATATTCACCCCTGTTCTGATTTTCGTTCCGAATTGAATTCGTTGCCGAAATTGATTTTCGTACGGATTTGAAAACGACGTTCTTAATTTCATACGAATTTGCTTTGCAGTGGTACCAACACTCAGACAGGTTTTCTATTACACATGTGTCTTCCATTTCATAAAAGACAAAAAAATAGTTTTTAAAGATATATTTTTAAAAAATATTTACATACATTTTTAGATTTACGAATTCAAATTCTGCAGACAAAATCGAAACGAAATGAAAACGAAAGTATTACTTTCGTAAACGAAAATCAGAACAGGGGTGATTGACCTGTTTTTGAGATAGCGAATTTAAAAAAATTCAGTAAAATGCGTTGATGATGAGAAATTCAAAATTTGAAAAAAGGTTCTATGGTAGTTACAGTCAGTAATATCTTAATTTCAAATTTTTTTTATTGAATTATAGATCATACAAATCAGTCAAAAGAAAAAAAATTTGTTGAAATTCTAGGTGCCGTTTTCGAGAAAAATACCATTTTTTAACATTTGTATGGTGAGTCCTGTTATTTTTAGATAAAATAAAATTATTTTTCACCTCTTGTGCATTGCATTAAAAAACTTTTAACTGCCAATTTTCAAGAAAATCAAGCATTGAATTTTCGAAAAAAAAAATAAATAAAAAATGAAATTTGAGTTTTTCTTAAATCAAAATTTTTAAATTTTGATTACACAATACGAGTACATACTATCCAAACTTTGGAGTTTGAGTTTTTTGGTTTTGTACAGTTAAACATTTTTTGGATTTTTGTTTTCAAGCATTACCAAGCTTTAACTAAATGATATTTTATGATTTTTTTTTTAATTTGTGAAATAGTTTTTGAGAAAAAAAATTCATAAAAATGCCTCGAGCAACTTAGGCTGTAGTCGAACAGACAGAGAGAATTGCGAGCTATTTCAGCTTTATGTAACTGCATTTTTCAGAGATTATTTTTACAAAGAAACTCTGATGATCTTGAACTTAGTAGTCCAAGGATTCGTAACGTAATTTTTTTTTCTCTTCGGGGTTTTTAGATGTTGGGATGTATCAACTTGTATAAGTCATTAATTAGTTTGGTGTTAGTTGTTTAAACAATTTAGACTAGTGAAAACTTATATTAAATAAGAGGAACTTAAGAATAAAAAAAAACATTTGATAAGTGAGACATACAAAATGAAAATGACCATACAAATTCGGTTTAAGTGTTAATAAGTTTTGAATAACTCATGTCAAAAACATCACAGGGCTTACATTTGTTTCATGTTTCATTATTGGGATTATTAGTATGATAATTCATAATTCTAATAATTAAACGAATATCATCTAACAGAACTGATGAATCAATGGCACTTTCCAGGAGTCTCTGACATTTCTGGGAAATGCATAATATGTAAAAGCAAAAGCCGAATGCTGTATGGAGAAGGTGATTTGAGTCATTGCAATTTAAATGATTTAATGCGAAACATAATATTAACGCTTTACGAATTGGGTGCGGTAAATGTGTAGATACAGAGTATGTGACATCCAAAACAGTGCACTCATATTCTAAGTGGGAATGAATAAAAGTGTTCTACGATAAAGATATTATGATAATTTCTAAGTAAGACTAAGTGTTGCTGATAAATAATATCTTGTATTAAACATTTATCAGCTTTAAATTTCAAAAATTTGAAGCTGAGTAGAAGTCGAATAGAAAAAGTCTATTTTATTTTGTAGGTATTCTCTTTTCTTTTTGATTTTCTTGTTTTCAATACTGATTTTTATTTTCTATAATATAGTCGTTTGTATTGAAACAAAACGTATCGAATTCTTTTAAAAAAATCGTCCGCTCGACTATAGTTAAGGAATACTAAGCTTAATAAAACCTGTCATTTTGTTCCCCTTTTACCAAATTTCATAATGTAGAGTGTAAGGAAGTCGAGGTTAAATATTATAATTATTCAAAAAATCCAGAATACTTAGGCAGATAGTAATCTAAGCTGTTAGCTTTGTCAGAATCATACTAGTCCAAAAATAGTCTGGTTGTCAAGATAGTTTGGTGAAATATTAAAGTGAAGAAAATCGAGCAATCTTGCAATCAGGTGGTGATATATTGAATAAATGAATGAACTGTATTGGGGTTAATGCACTGCGACCTGTAGATCTATTGTGCCCCCACTTTAAGAATGATGAGCTGGCTCATCCTATAGTTCCTCTTCCAAACCCATTGCTTTTAGGAATTTTAGTATTTGGGGCACTTTTAGAGAAGATAGGTTGCTCCTATGCTCTTATGCCTCAAACCGTATTAAAAATAAATTGGTTTTACTCAATATCTCGATCTTTCTGATGGGAAGTTAAATTAACTTTCCTTCTAAGATTAAACATTTCTTGAAAGGATATACATATAATCTCAAAGTTAAGCCACCAACATTTTAACCCCTCCTCGTGCGTAGTTCCATAATTCTCTATTCCCCAGCCTCGAATTTCTGTGCTGTGTAAGTTCACACTGTTCTAAACTGGCCAACAGTTACAGCACTAAGTTAAGCCCAGGTTGGTGAGCACACCGATCATACGGAGTTTAACCGTCATGATTAGTGCCATTATTCTTTCCTCATCATGGTCTCTAGCCGTTTACGTACATAATGATGTTGCCTATCAGCTCCTACCTCAGTGTGGCTCCTTTATTAATACAAATTTCAAATATATGTGGATTAAATTCACTGTTAAAAGGTGCATGATTCATGAATTTGATGCCCTGTCAGACTCTATCCAGAGTATTGTTTTCATAAAGTGAGATCATTGTTACGGGCGATTTCAATGTACACAATTCTTCTTGGCTGCACTATTCTGTTCACACAACACCCAAAGGAAGGTATGTCGAGGTTTTTGCTGAGTTTAACAACCTGACACAGCTTGTTAATGAGCCATCTCGGATTCCTGACGTTGCAGGTCAATCCGCCAACACTCTAGACTTGTTTCTTGCCTCTGACCCTGATAAATACACTATATGTGTATTATCGCCTCTAGGCACATCAGACCATTGTGTCATATCTGCGAATTTCTCGTGTCAACAAATCCCAGTTAAAGAAAACGAGAACTGTTTAGTTATACTAGAAAGCCAACTGGGACGGTCTCAATGATTTCTTCGGCAAATTTAACTGGTCACTATGCTTCCTCGATAGTGACGTAGACTCCAGTGCTTATATGGTCTCAAATCTGATTCTTTACAGTATGAGAAATCAACCCGAAAGAAAACTTCTGGCTTAATTTGAGCTGTAAAGAGGCTTTAAATCCAACCCTACTGAGAAAAACCGGAATAGGTACAAAGAAGCTTGAAAGACCTATAACGTTCATATCCGACGAACTAAATTTTTACATGACCAACAATTACGGCAAAAATACTATCATGTCCCAAAGGTAGTACAAATTTTTTGTCATTTGTAAAAAGCTTACAAAAAACTACAAAATCCTCAGTTTCTACGCTCGTTTTTAAAGACACTCCTGTATTTGTCCAGCATGTCCCTAAAAAACGCGAATCCTTCTCCCTTTTTAATTATCGTCCAATTGCACTTACGTCTCTTCTTTCCAAGGGCATGGAAACGCTGATCAATTTTCAACTTAAGAAATATTTTGCGAAACAAAAGCTTCTTAATGACAGTAGCAATATGGCTTTCGTAGCTATAGGTTCAGTGGTGATTTGATGGTATACCTCACCGAACAGTGCCACAAATCTTTACATCGTTTTAGAGAAAGTAAAATTATTGCACTTAATATTTCAAAGACATAGAGTTTGGCATCAAGCTCTCTTTTCGAAAATGCGTGCATTTGGTATCGATGAGTCTCTTCTTCGTTAGATAAGAAATTACTACAAGTAGTATTGGATGGTTTAAAATCTGATATCCACAAAATAAACACTGGTGTGCTCCAGGGCTCCGTTTTGTCTCCGACACTCTTTGTTATATTCATAAATGATCTTTTGTCTAAAACTTCTAATCCACTAAATTGTTTCGCTGACGACAGTACCCTCAGCTTTACATATTCGTTTTTAAATTCACATCCTTGTCCTTCGGATGTGTACTTCTAATGGCAGCGTTTGATAAGCTCTTTAAATTCTGATCTTTACAGCATTATCCAATGGGGAATAACAAACCGCGTAGAATTTAATGCTTCGAAAACTCAATGATGTTTACTGTAGCTAAAGTGTGCCACTTGCATCGAGGAAACTGAACAACTTTCAGTTCTAGGTATGTGCATCACAGACCATCTTTTGTGGAGTTGATCACATATTTGACGTCGCCAAAAACGCTGCTAAGTGCTTAGGTTTTCTCCGCCGATATGCAAGAAGCTTTTAATCCCTTCTGATCTGGTTGAAATCTATAAAGCCTATCGTCCAAACCTTGAGTATAATTCCCATATTCGGGCAGATGGTCCTATAAATCACTTGAGTCTCTTGGATAGAATTCAAAAAAGAATAATGAATATCATTATTTTACTGCTATTTTCATAAATAGTGATCTAGTGAAATAGTTAGTTGCATTCCTCCTCAAACAAGTTAACCGTAATACCCGTACTTCTATGCTCATCAATTTACCTTTGAGCCCAGCTTCAGACGTACTGTCAATTACAGAGATTCTTTTATAAGGCGCACTTTACGAATATGGAATGCTTTACCCGGCTCAATATTTCCCACTTATTGCAATGTGCAGACATTCGAAACCAATGTGCATCGGTATCTCCTTTCTAATCCTATCCTACTTTGCTAATTGCGTTTGTGTTTGACATTATATGTGTATTCATATCCCCTTGATTGTTGCTACTTTGATTCTCCGCTAACTTGTCCAATATGTCCTTCCTTTTACGCCCCACACATTACTGCACTTATGAGCATTTTGTAGAAATAATGTCAATTCAGCTTCACTTTTATTGTTGATTTTTAGAAATTTAAAAAAAAAATTTGGTGGTGCAACAGCCCGCAAGAACGAGGACCTAGTGATTTACAGCTCTCAACCATTCCTGTGTGGAGTGTGCGTGTTACCAGGAATGGTAGAATTTTTGGGCGATCCGAACGGCTGATGAACAGCACTTTTCATGACAAGAGATACTCTTAGAGGATTTTTTGATTCCTCGCAAGACGCAGTACACCACTGATAAACTTTTTTGCAGTTGCTGAGAATCGAAACCAAAACCTTCTACAGGATAGTCCAAGACACTAAACATTATACTGTAATATTTTGCTAGGTTCGTTAAATAAAACTTATTACTCTTTCTAGTATCTCTTCTTTATTTTTACTTTCCAAATCACAACAATAAATCTCAATTTATAATCAACTCAAATACTTTATTCAATTTAAAATCACACTTGTTTCAAACTTTACACAGCAGGGGTGGCCGTGGCGCGATGGATGTGTGCTCGCCTGTGAACCTCATGATCACAGGTTCGATCCCTGCCGTCGACTATGTCGTTTTAATTCCATTAAAAACCTTCTAAAATTGTCATCAATGGGTTGTGCTGGTTTACTCATTACATGTTGTTCAGGCATAACACTAACAACATGTTATTGAGTTAAACTAGTATGCCTAACAAGGATGAACACGAATAAAATAATGTGAATTATAAGCGACATAAAAATAAGACACGGCATTCTCCGCTTTAGTTCAGCCGCCATCCCTGGAGATAAAATATCTGAGACAACAACCTTCAGTCTCAGAACATCGCGCCACACATGTTTCCTATCCTTCTTTCTCTTCCTTAACTTCACGCCCGCGCTGTGTTCAAACATTTAAAGGGTAATCATAATCCCTTGAGCGCGTGTAGATTATAAAAAAAAAAAAAAAAAAATTAGATATCCAAATTTCCAACAGATGGCGCTGTAGTAGTATAAAGCTCTGTTCACAACAATACCAAGGGTACAACATAATAATTTTATTAATTTTTAGAGACTTTTATTCTTTACTGCTTAAGTTTCGTTTGTGATCCAGCTTCCACAAAACATCTCTTTATTTTTTCCCACATCGCCTCACACTTCACTATGGGATGATTAAGACTTAAATCCACATTTGATGTATTATCGTGAAGAGTGTACGTAAAATTCGGACACAAATATGGGTTATTAAGAGTGGTTGTATTAATTTGAAATCTGTTTGTTGTCCTTTCTAGAAGATATCGGACTATTCGTAGCTTATGGGTTGCTAGAAGCATGGGAAGTTCGCTCCTAGTATTCGTACTTTTCTCATTATATATAACATATTGTTAAGTGATTTCTTCTATCGTCGTTTTGTAATGAAGTGGTTTTGTTTTCGACTGTCAACGGAGACAGAGGTGACATTGTGGGAGGTCTACACATACCACGAATTGATGAGCGTTTCAGAAGTCAACGTTTATATGACCATTGTTATTTCGTTGGCTCAAGTCCTAAATGTCCACCGTGATTGCAAGGATTTCACTCTTAGGAACTTTTCTTTAACTTAACTTAACTTAACTTAACTTAACTTCCATGTTAAGATGGTCATAGAAAGTGGTTTTATTGTTCATAACTATTGTGATTTAGCGAATTTTAGAGCTATAACTCACTCTGTCATTATCGTAACAGATTTTAGTCTGAATGTTATTTGTCTTTTCCAGCCTACTTAGTCAAAATTATATCATCATCCTTCAGTCTGTGACCACTGTCTGGTGTCCTCTTGAGCGGTACTTCTCATTTATCCTCACTCAGTTTGAGAGAGCCGATGATAAGTTCATATATTCCTTGTTCGTACATAGATAGAACGTTCCATGCTCGAACTTTCGTTCAATATTGGTTAAAAACCGTTTTTTTTTAATGGCATCTTAAACAAACTATGCATATTGGCTCACAACAGCGCCATTTTGGTTTTGAACTATCAGACGCGATTGACATACTAGTACTTTATTGATGTGCATCATAATTTGGTACATAAATACTTTTGAAATTATACATTTAAGCATGGCTTAGCCGTCTGCCGAGATTGAGCAACAAATTTATGATTTCTATTTATAAAAACAAGTCAAACAATGAAAATATTTATAGCTGGTCAAATAAATGGAATTAAAAGTTTTCGTGCGTTATATTTTTTCTGTATCTAATAGCAATTTTATAATATGATGCAAGTGTACTATGGTTTCGACTATCATTTAGTATGTTTTTTAACTCCTTGAATGTCAGTATATTAGCACCAAAATGATTTCTCCTGATTTCTTTAAGCATAGGACAGGATTCGTCATTTCCTGTATTGCATAAGCTGCAACGATTGGGGAGGTCCTCTCAATGAGGCATCTAGTTGAGCTTAAGCAGTTCGGCACGGGCGTGTATGTTGATCGAAATTTGTGCTATACTTAGGTTAGAATTAATGTAGTCAACTTCGTGATGATTGAGAATTTTATACAGGTAACGTGAACTTGAGTTATCTGCTTGGATGATGCTTTGCATTCGTATCACCTGTTCCACTTCATTTATATTCGTCGCTGCCAGTTATGCGTATTATTCTCATTTAATTCGAGCCGGATATCATACCTAGTAGCAATATTTTCCCAGTCCTTAAAGAAGACTGTTTTGGTTCGTATCGCTTTTTTTGCAAGAACCTTAGAAAGTCGTGAATCATCTTCTGCGTTGATAGCTTTTGTAGCAAAGTTCATGCACAGCTTCAGCGTGAAAATATATAGTGGTGCTAAGCCGCTTTCGATTTCTAGCACATAGTTTGGTGTGGTTGACGGAAGTTGAAACTTGGGCTCCGCACATAATTGATCTCATAACAGTTTCAAAAACTTTAATTTTTGCCGGTATTGCTATCCTCGGATTTGATATGAGATTTCGTCACGTACAATTTATGGCCTGTTTTGCTTCAGTTAGCTTTATTGTAAAGTATTTTTTCATCGAAAGATCATAGCTTAAGGTTATACCAAGGTATTTGTATGACTTAACGACCTCCAAGTCTTCAACTTCATAACTCCATTTCTCGTTTCCTGCAAAACGACCTCTTCCATTCCTTAAAACTAACACTTTTGATTTGTCTGTATTAATTTGAAGACTATTCAAGAAAAGAAGCAATACTTTCCAGCTTATTTATCTATAGCTGTAATGAATTTGGTGATTCTGCTAAGATCACAATATCATTTGCAAAAAGTAAACATTTTATCTGTAACGATTCCAGCTGGTAAAAACTCTGTGATATCATCCAAATACAATTTGAATAATAGTGGACTGAGAAGACATCCCTGTCTTACTCCAACCGTTAATTTAAACGATTTTAAAAGTTCGTTTCCATTCCAAACCATCGATTCATTGTTTTCGTAAGAGCTTTTAAGAAAATTCAGAAACTTTGACAATATTCCGATTTGCGATAATTTGTAGAAGAGGCAGTTTCAATTTACTTTATCAAATGCTGCTCTGAAGTCTATAAAGAACGCGTAAAGTTTTTTCCCCTGCCTTATATAGCCTTCTGCGATACTTGTTAGGTTGAAAATTTGCTCCACAGTTGAATATCCTTCTCTGAATCCTGCCTGGAATTGACTAAGCTTGTTGTTTTCTTTCACCCACTTTGTTAGTCTTGCATTCATCATCCCGATTGACCTACTAACTTAACCCATTTATACAATTTCGCTGGTCAATGTTTGCAGTATGAAACCTAATTTTAATAAAATTTTAAATAAAGTTTCTTCCCCAATGATTTTAAATACTGGAATAGAATTCAAAACGAAAATCAAATTAAAGTTAAGTCCACTTTCTCACTATTCTCCGTTAATCTACGACAATCAGATTCTTACAATTATTTACGGCTTATCTTAATACAAAAATTAATGTTACTTTTATATTTGTGATTATATAGAACTCATATTTAAAGGGATACATTATTAATTTAAATTTATCATGGACAACTGGGTAAGTTTCTGGTTTGCTCATAAATAAATCATAAGCGATTAATAGAATTCATGGAAAGCCCGGAGCGCGACTCGAAGATAAGGTATACTTATATATAAGTACCCACTTTTAATTTCAGTTCATGAAAATGAAAAGTTTATAAAAGCTTCAGATCATTATACTCATGTTGTTAATCATTTCTATTAAATTACAAGCCACAACTTGCCGAGTGACGTTATTTCCGTAGAACTGGATTTCCTGCAGTGCAGTTTATTCCAATATCTATTGACGGCATAGGTATTCTATGCAAATTTATTTTATTCTTAATAGGTTATTTCTAAGAAAATAATAACAACTTCATGGATTAATAAGAAAAAAGTTTATTTGTTTTGCAGCATATTTGAAATAATATTGCAGATAAATTATTGGTAACTAAGAACAAAAGGGTAGGTTGGAATAAGAAGGTGTTAACTTGCATAAGTCGATTACTTATGCATTTAATTAGAATTACAATTTTCAAGTTTATGATTTTAAAATTCATTAGCTCGTTGTACGTACATAGGTCGATTGAACAACGTTTAAATGCTGCGATATTCGTGTTTTAATCAGACATCACTTTTCTACAGATATATAAAACTTAAAAACGAAACAATCGTTCTATAAGTAAATAAGTTATTAAATAAGTAAATAAGTTATTAATTAAGGATAATTAAAGAAATGATTTATCTAACTCATTTTAAAAATAAAAAATTGCCTTAATCGTCCCCTTCTTTACAATCTTCTACCTAGTCGGGATGGTTGAAATGAGAAACACTTTTTTTCAAACTAATTGTCCAATTTTTATGAATTAAATTAAGGAATATATTGGTGAAACAAAAATAAAATGCACGACTGAGTCGCACGAACTTGCTCTTGTGTAAAAGACTAAGGCTGGTATTCACCGAGCGCTCTTAAACGGCTCTTAACTTTACGAGGCTCTTAACTTGAAATTTCTTTGGGGTATTCACCAACCACTCACAAGTCTGCTATTACACGATGCATCTAGACGCGTGCGACTTTTCGAATAACGTAAGTGCAAAAGAGAAAAAAAAAATCGAAAGATGAGACGGAAAAAAAACTGCCCTGTGTCGCGTGGGTAAAATTTTCGGTGCAACAATTTGACGTTTCTCTTTTCTCTTTTCCGTTTTTCTTCTATTCTGGTTCATATGATTTCGTTGTCCGAGGAGTAAACTTCAATGTAATGCATAAAAATACTTCTTTCTGATGGCTTCTTTATTTTAAAGAGCACACACACTGACCAACACCGAAATGAAAAATAAAGAGAACTGTCAAATTGGATTCATGAATCTGGTTTCAACGTGTAATAGCGCTTGAATTAGTAGACGAAATATCAAAGAAGAATTCGAAGAAGGCGCATGCATCTAGATTCATCGTGTAATAGCAGACCAAGTGTTTTTCGAAGTTGGAAAACGAGAGCCACTCTCTCTTGTTCAGGCATACCCAAACTGTGAAATCAAACTGTTTTCGAGCTTGAATGACAGCTGGCAGTGAGAATCCTTCGGTCAATTTCGTATTTTGCTTGGGGAGCGTTGCTAGTGACGATAACTGGTTTTGGTTTTGCATTCACCGTCGTTTGTTTAGTTTGTTTAGTTTTCGAATTTTCGAACAAACTTTCGAAGAGAGCGCTCGTAAGTTTAGGAGTGGTCGGGACCACTCCTAACTTTTAAGACCGCTCGTAGATCTTCACTAATACTGCTTGGTGAATAGGTTTCCCCCCACGTTTTTTTCTTTTTTTTAAGACCAAAAATAACGGTATTTTTTTTTTCAAAAACTGTCTAACAGATTTAAGAAATAAAAATACAAAAAGAAATTATTTAGTTTAAACTAGGTAATGGTTGAACAAATTTTCCGAAAAATGGTTATTAAGGGTACCTCTCAAAGAACCTTTTTTTGTTTTCGATTTTCCCAAAAACGGTACAACCGATTTTGATCATTTTTTTGCTAAAGCTCGCCAAAAATTTATATAGAATTGTGTATTCAAATTATCAAAACAATTTTTTTTGATATTTGAAAAAATTAAAATTTTTTTTTTCAAAACTCAATATTTCGAAAACCCCATCCTAGATTTTTCTTAAACTTGATAAAAAATAGTTTCTCAATATAATCTACAAGATTTGAGAACAAAAATGTAGATACATATTTTAAAAATGGTTTTCAAAAATCGTATTTTTCTCGAAAACGGCGCCTAAATTTTTTTTTTCTTTCAATTAATTTTTATGATTTTTAATTTAATAAAAAAAATTGAAATTAAGATATTACAGCTTGTACCTACCATAGAACCATTTTTTCAAATTTTGAATTACCCATTAAGGGATTTTAATAAAATTTTTAATAAAGATGCTTCTAAAAAGTTTAAAAAACAATGCATTCCAAAACTTAAAAAAAAAAGTATTTTATGAATTTTTGAAAAAAAATAATTTTTTTTTAGAAAATTCGATATTTCAAAAAACGGCTCAGTATTTTTCTTGAAAATTTAATTTTTATTCGAACCATAATAAAAACTTAAGGTTGGCGTAGCAAATTTTTTTCTTAAAACTCTTTTAAGAATTTTGTATATAAAAGCTTATTTTTTAAGAAACCACTACAGCGACTTATAATTTTTGTTCTTGCATAAATTCATGTTTACATAGCATTCCGTCTCTTACTAATAAGAATTTAAAAAATAAAAAAATTAATTTTATCCTTATGAACAGTTTTCTCTAATAAGGAACAAGTTCGTGCGTTCCAGTAGTGCATTTTATTTAGACTCTTTTAGTAGTTAGAGATAAAAACAGAATGCCATGTGATTTCTTAAGCAATTTACGATACATAATTATCTAACTTATAAATTCTATAAGAAACGTAAATACATCTTTTTAATGATTGAAACGGTTTTCACCATTCTTATCTTAAAAAAATATGAATCCGTACAAATTTGATTAAGAATTTCTCTATGGCCTTGAGATGAATTTTATTCTTGGATGGAACCCATTACCCATAGGGAAATCTAATTGTGTGATTGAGATTTCTCTGTATACTAGATAGGCTGATTGTTGTTCTTAACGTTAAGGAATGAGTTTCTCTCTTAGAAATTCCAGATTTTGTATAGTTTCGATGACCACATTTAAACTATTTTTTTAGTTTTTGACTTTTTATAAAAAAAAAATAATGAATTCAATAATATATCCAAGAAATATATAAAATTCTTAGATTTTTATGAACGTGTTCTTATAAAATGCGCTCCTTCTATTTTGTTTTTTATCTCCGATTACGTTTGACTTTTTCGATATGCTTATCTTTTAAAATCAATCCCCTGCACCGTCAGACCACTCCAATTAAACAGCAGCGGTGGGCAACTTAATAGACAAAGTCATTACAGTTGAGCTTTTTTAAAGTCCGTGTCAGTCCCATTATCGAGTTTTAAATTGCTGTCGCTTTTTCGAATATGCGTATGAATATGTTTTGCCTTTGAGCTTCATATAGACGATGAAATTTATTTTAAGCTATGAAATGAATCTCTATACTTCACTTTTTTATCATGAAAGAAAACCTAAATACTCAGCAGGACTTTTAGCAAAATTGTATATGTGGTGGGTCCTATTACTCGGAAAGGCGTACTGTTGTCCGTAAAGAAACGGTTTTTCTTCAAGATATTGCTTAAGTTCATGACTAATCAGCCTTAAGAAAAAAAGGAAGTAAGTACACGTATATATTGAATGAAATTTTAGTTTTTTAAGAAAGAAAAAATAGATGTAATAATATTTAGCTAGTCGATCTAGAGAAAGTTTGTTAATATTAAAAATCTTAAATTTTTACAAATCTATATCACTAAGCGTGCGATGGGCTGAAGTTGAAGATGTGCGAAAGATGACTGCAATATGCAATATCTGATTGTGAAACATCAAGCTTAAAAAATATGTGCAGAAAATTTTAAATTTACTACTTCGAATACCTATAACAACTTCCTCCAGAATTTACGTAATAAAGCACCTGTATTCTTTTACTATCTTGACAATAATTACCATACAACATTTTTTTTTAGATTAAGATCTTCCATTATCGGCTTAACCTACGAGTATTTAAATAAGACAATTAGGTATAAAATTGAATATTAAAACCTTCAAAAAATATTTTTTGTTTTACCTACCTACTTACTTAAATACGAAAGCATTTTGACTTCAAAACTAAAAAAGAGGCTGGGTGCGACCCACACTGATAACTTCCCATTGTGGTAAGAAAACCTTGAGTAGAATTTTACATCTTTTTCATGGACAAAAAGATAAAAACATATTGTGACGTTTTCTTCAATTTTACCATAGCTATTAATGGAATTTGAATATGTGGGACTTAGGTAAAACTGAACAACCTTATTCATATACGTATGTACAGTACATACATTCTTCTAAAAACTAAGTTGATAATAAAATTATAAAATTATGTATTCTATTATAGAAATTACTTTATTATTTCGGTTCCAAACATTTTAATTGAAAAAAAAATTAAAAACGAAATATTCAAATATAAAAGATATGGTTTGGTTATTGATGGAAGGGTACTTACAAAATATATCCGCTCTAAAACTATATATATGTCAAATATAAACCATTTGTTAGAAATTTGTATTATGTATAAAATTAAATAATGGCAAAGTCAATATCATTGCTCGTTCTCAAGATATTCTAGTCGAAAAACAAATATTACCACTTTTTAGTAGATTTTTTTTTTGTTAAAACTGTCAGTTCGATACTTGTCAAAATTTAACCATATGTTAATAACTGTATTATGTCGACACCTTCCCGTAAGAATGTACTAAGCGACACTTTTTTCGAACATGACTTTTTGATGAGGAAATATACTATATGTTAAGGGCCACGTTTTGGCCTGGGTTTCGCCAACCTATTATGCATGAAAAGGAAACTAGAGTACAAATAAAAAAATTTATCAACTGCCATGTTTTCTCATTAAAATAATGTTGTCCCCTGGAATTTGTAAAATCCGCCGAAAAAATTATGCTAAGCGACATTAATAAAGATCTCATTGTCGTGAGCAACAAAAAATTTTGTTAGATGTCACTTAGTTTAACCAAAACTGTCTCTTAGCACACTATGATTCAACTAGAACTTTCTTCGTTTTTTTCGTTTCCTGAACAATTTTAGAACTGTCGCTTAGTATACATTTTTACGGGAAGGTATCGATGTATAAAACAACATACTTTAGAAGGCACTATCGGTGTTCATTCCCAAGAAATTCGACTTGAAATACAATTTTAACTAGTTTTCACTAGAATTTTTAATAGTTTTTTTATTTACAAAAAAAAAAAACTATTAATTCAATATTTGTCAACATTTTACCAATTGTACAAAATTATACTATGTATAAAATAAACTAAATTAGAAGTCAATATCACTACTAGTTCTCGAGAAGTTTGAGTCGAAAAACAATTTTTACCAATTTTTAATAGAATTTTATATAGTTTTTTATTTTTTGTAAAAAAACTATAAACTGATTTTTTCTGAAATTTTCACCAGTTGTCAAACACATTATTTTTCTTAAAATAAAATTATTTTGAGTTTCAAATTGTTTTCCGTTCTTAGAATATCTGGGTATGAAATTTTTTTTTCAGTTTTTTTTCATTTAAAAAAATAACGGTATGTTCATTTTTTTCCAAATTAATACCAAATCTGTATGACCTTATAATGAGTACATTAAATTTTATTTGAAATCAATAGCATTATTTTTTCGTGAGATATTTGAAACTAACCAAAATTTTTACTTTTTTTTTAAACCGTTATAGTGAAAAAATTACTCGCTGAATTTTAATAAACGCCCTTTCAGTCTCTTTTGAAGTTATTATCTATTAAACAAAATTTATTTGAAGTCGATATCTTTACTCGTTCTTGAGATATCGACGACGAAAAATGGTACAAGAACGTACGGACGTACGAACGTACGAACGTACGAACGTACGAACGTACGAACGTACGTACACACACACACACATACATCTCTCTAAAAATGATTGATATAACCTCTAGGGACATTGAAACGTCGATAAATGTCAAAAATTCCAATTTGACAAATCGGACCGATTACAATAACTCCCTATGGGAAGTTAATAGGTATTTAAGTTGTTTTTAGCAATATAAAAAAACCAATTCAATATTTTTCATATTTTCTCTAACTAAAACTAAAAGTTGCTTAACTTTACTTTTAAGAACAATTTATTTATTTTGTATTTTTTTTTAAATTGAAAAATCTTTTAGTTAAATTTAAGCTTATGCCACTTCATGGACCACAAGTTAATAGAACGAACAACTCATAGAATCCACAATCAAATGCTTTTCTATGAAGTAGGTATAATTTCATTTAACAAAATTTTTAACATGTTTTTATATCTGACGTGTACTGGTTGCCTAAGAGCTACCAGCCTCTTGGTAAGCACCTTTTACTTTATACTTTGTATGTGGCCGGCCCTAGCTTACTATTTATCTCTTTTATGCTTTTATGAGTGTGAGTGTGAGGTAATAACCCAAACAGACAGGTGGAAATGGGACGCCTGATATTTCTCTTAAGAGAGAACTTTTGGTTCTACTAACTTCACCCATTAAATTGTCTCTAAAAGTGTCAAGACTATCCATATTATAAGGTAGGTATAATCCCAATTAAAAAAAAACTTAGGTAGGTTTGTGATAAATGGGAGGTGAGAAAACTGACCAACATCAAATTCAAATGTCATTCATAAAAGAATTGTTGTTGTTGAGGTGGTTGGGTGGTTCATTAAATAGGTAATTATTTTCATACATTAATAAAGTCCGACTCTAATCTGACGTACCTACATGACAGTTTTCTAGTGTCGTCTGACCGACCCGACCGAAGCGGTGTTCAATTTGTGTATCTAGATACCTATAGTAATATTACATCCACAATCTATTCACCACACCGTATTGTCCCTCTACTGACTGCACCGCATTAACTCAACATTAGGCAGAGCCCACAGGCAAGGCAGACACTAGATTTTATTTCGTTTCATGGGCTTGGTTTAATGATGCAACGAAATCGGGTGGAAGAAAGAAATATCAAGATATCACAAACAACAACAAAACAAAAAAAAACACACTCAGTGTTGCCAGAAACACCGATTTATCGTATTTCTCCCGATTTCTAGACTTATTTCCGATACACCGATTTTTGATGTAAATAGTGCACTTTCTCCCGATTTTCAATTAAAAAATACGTTCAGATATTTTCTCCGCTCTTGAATGAATATAATTTATTATTTTATTAAAAATTTTGGCAGTGCCTAACTTACGGTTTTCTCTTTAGTTCACAAAAATTGGCGTTTCGTCCCGGCGATCTCACATTGACTCATCAGTTGACTGTGAGGACCTTGTCAATACGCAATTTTTGTTAATTGTTTTGTCAATTATTCATCTTACATCGATTTTTTGACAAAAATACAATGTGAACTATACCCAACGGGCGGTGCGTGTCGGTAGTTAAGTTCTTGTTAATATTTTCAATTACACTAATAAAATATAAATGTAGATCCATTTTCTTTATCTTCTAGCTAAATGTTAAAATCAGACTGTACCTACAATATAATAAACAATGATAATTTGTACCTCGGGAGCGAAAAAATCTTATTTCAAGCTCTAAAGTTGAACGATTTAAAAACAACTGTATAAGGGTTTACGTTGTACTTTGCAAGCAAATATTACATAGGTTTGATTTTAAAAATAAAAATTTTCAGGCTTTGACCTTATTAAAACGAAAACAAATTGATCCACTAAGTAATCTTTTTAACTTATTTCCTAATATTATTCATCAGGGGCGGACGCAGAAAATAAATTCGGAGGGGGTTTTAGAAAAAAATATCAAATTTGTATAAATATATTATTTTATTACTTTACTGTAGGTACTTGCTAATTACATAATCTTTATTGATATTAACATAAATATGTTATAACTAAACAATATTGGCTCTTAGGGATAGGGACTTTTGAAACAATTTCATAGCTAATCGCTAAAAATCATATGGATGTTGAAACGGATACCCATTTGGAAAATTTGAATAATGTTACCAAAAGTTGGCAAATATTCTTTTTTATTAATTTTTAGACATAGACTTTTACTACGAGCCTTGTGATGGAGGCCATTATTTGGTTCATATAATATCATCAAAATTCTTAAAACATTTTTAAGAAAAAATTTTGGTACGCCAACTTGTAGTATTCATTATTGTACGAATAAAAAATAAATTTCCAAAAAAAATATTGAGCCATTTTTGAGATAACGAATTTTGAAACGCAATGTTTTTTAATTTTTTTAGAAGCTTTTCCCAAAAAAATTTCATTCAAATCCGTTCTGCTTATAATGAGAAATTCAAAATTCGATTCATTGTATGTACAGTCAGTTATATCTTAATTTTAAATTTTTTTTATTAAATTATAGATGATAGTAAAAATTAAATGAAATAAATTGATATTAATTGAAATAAAAAAACAATTTTTTTACATTTGTATGGTGGGTACCTTTATTTTTAGGTACAAACATTTTGGGGCTTCCAAAAAATAACAGTTTTTTTTAACCACACCCTAGATTAAACTCAATAAAATTTTATGAATTTTTTTTTAATTCTGTGGGACAGTTTTTGAGAAAAAATAATATTTATAAAATTTCGAAAAAATCGTATGGGTAGGTACCGTTATTTTTGGTCTAAGAAAAGAAAAAAACCGGTGGGGAAAAATTCAAAACGATTTCCTTGTGACACGGGGGCATAATTGGGGCAATATTGCTGCTTTTTTATTTAATTACTCAAAGTTACTTATTGCATACTTTACTAGACATTTAAAGAAATTGTGGTATGAATATAATATAAATAAAATTGTTTACTTTTGTTCCTACTTTATAATTTATTTAATATCCCTGTTTAAGTAAGTACAAGTATTGACCAAAGCTTCAAATTTTTGCGAATTTCAAAGAAAATTGCCTCAATTTTTATTTCCAAGCACTCCTCTTCTTGGGCCGTACGTTAATAATATTTGAATTATGGAAATTTTTTATGAAAAGATGTAGAAGAATTTATGACACTAAAATAACACTTTTTTTTAAGAAAATGAATCCTTATTTTTTTTATTCCACATGTTTCGGAGTGGGTTTGAACCCCCAAAACCCCCACCTGCGTTCGCCCCTGTTATTCTGATATGCAGCGAATCGATTGTGAATATAGAGAAATAAGTAATCTTGACTCTAAAAGCTTAATATATGAAAGCTTTGTACTATTAAAATTGAAATATTTTGGAAAATTGTTTGTTCAATCAAAAGGGGCAATCAAAGTTTGGCCTTTTCATTGATGGCTAACTTTATTTCATCGATATTAACATTACCAAACTCTTCAACTAATGTTGAGAGAACTTTTTCTCAAATAAATTGATGAACAAAAATTTTTTTTTTAAATAAGTAAAATTATTTCAACTTCTAATTCCCCGATTTCCCCGATTTTTGATGTGGAAATCTCCCGATTTCCAAAAATATCTTATGGCAACACTGCTAGCATAACAAAACAGAATTTTGTCGTTTGTCCAACTCCCCGTTCCACCGAGCACCGACTACTTCGGCTTACCACCACCACCCGTCATCGTCGTCGTCGTAGAGTCGTCATCATCGCGCCGCATATAGGTACGTTTACGTAGTGTGTGCAAATATCAACAGAGCTGCTGCGGTGAAGTCGTCGCCTCAAATACGAAACGAACGTTGAGGGAGTTGGACGGTTTCTTTACGCTGTTTGTGCTGAATTTATGACAACTACCTTTCTTACGGCAACTGTCACAAAATCTTGATTGTAAATAGAAGAAAATAATAATTTTTAATATTCTCAATAAATCTTTCAATAATAATTTAACCTTTATTAAAGCCAGTCAATCGTATTGTAACAGTTTCGGTTTATATCGTAATTTTGGCGTTTGTGTTGAATGAGTGGCGCGATATCTATCCTCGGTATTTTTGTGATTAATTGTGATATAATTAGCGGTAGATATATTTCCACTGGCTAAATTAGATATTTAAGATTACAAATTTAGTAAGGTAATTGTGTTCGTAAGCATTTTTCTCCCTCTTCGTCATCGCGTTTTTTGTGTGTTTGACTTTTTTTCGGGGCAAGGAATTTCAAAGAGAAATTTCACCAAAGTGATCGTAAAAGTTTTGACAAAAAGAGAACTTTCAAGTGTCTTAAGAGTGTTTGTTCGGTTTTGGTAAACACTTGTCTTCCAAATAAATTGGTCAACTAAACACCACACATATATACCTCGCGCACATTCTCTCTCTCCCTCTCTTGCAATATTTCTCCCCAAATGTGCATATACATTCAACGATTTAAGTCAAAGTGGTAATACAGCAAGCACGTGTTTGTATTCTTATTGGTCACCGTGGATCGGATGTTTTATCGTGAATCGTCGATATAATAATATCTTACTTCTCACCTCCTCCGTCGACGCCACCGCTAACCTGTGTGTTTATTTTGTGCGAACTAAATAGAAGGGAATTCCTCAAGTGTCACGGGAAATTTTAAAAGAAATATACAAAAAATAGTGTTTGTCTGACGGAGATTGTATTTATTTATTTACTTATTTATTTATTTATTTATTTTTCTTCGAACTATACTACCTACTCTCTTAAAATATCTACCTAGGTATACATATTTAATAAAAAATAATGGCAACTTTAACATCGGAGCCACCGAAAATCAGTAAATTCTTTAGTAGTAGTATTAATTACCAAAGTAAAGTGCAGCAGTTAATAAGCTTTAGTTTTACCTCATCAAACTTCCTATACATCACCTTTATCCTAAGCATTAGCAAGTTATGTACAGCAGATTCGCCTTCAACGTCTGCACCAACAACAGCAACTGCGGGGCCTACACCACAGTCTGCAGTTGGTTATGTTAATTTTTTAGAGAAATTAACAGCTTTTCGGAATGCAATAACCACGGATACACCGCCGCCGGTAGCAACGCACCATAACCGACAGGTTTCAGGGTTAGCCAAAACGTCTATGCTAACACCGGATAGTGTTATGCCATTCAATAGTATAGGTAAAGAATTTATCGAAATAAAATTCTTGAATATATCCGGAAAAGTTGGAACTGCTTTAGGAATTGGTGAGTACCTTATCTACATGGTCTTTAATCTTTATTGTTTTAGCTTATGTTTTCGCCAGTGCTTTGTGCTTGTCAATTCCAAAAAAACACAAAAAACTGGATCTCAAAAAAGTAATAACTCAAAACAAGTTTTGTAAGATTGATAACAGTTGAACTGGTTCAAATATATGTGTTTTAATTTTAAGCGGGCTTACTTGAGACCTTACTCAACCTTTATTGGTAGCCAAGGGCATAGAATTTTTTTTGTAACACTGCCGCCGTCGCCGGTGATGTAGGTATGTGGATATGCTTGGTTTAAGCCACAGTGCTTATTTTCTCAGGGGATGATTTTTAATTGCTCGTTGGGCTAAAGTGTAGGTATTGGATTCGTGTAAAAAATTGAATGAAAGTGAACTTAAAAAAAAAAATTCTACCCTCACTCTAACCGAAATAGGCATCAAGGGAAAATCATAATTGGCGCCCAACGTAACACATATAATAATGAAAACCCAAAAACGAAACGCAATGTTTTTATGAAAGGAAAATATTTCTTGCTTAAAGTTCGGATACTTATGAAATGAAATTACGTGCATGAAAACTTAAGAAAGTTAAATTAAACATTAAAATTTTAAGTAAAGAATTTAATAATGAGACTTTTTTGAACTAAAAAAAAATTACGAAAACATTTAACATATCTAATAATAATAACACAATTAAAGTGATATTTTAAAATTAAAAAATATAGGCTTCTGAACAAAATTTAAGATTAAATAATTATTAATTAATCGCTTTTCTTCTTGTGGTGAAGTAGATAGAAATTAAGGATGTGATTGGGATTGCTTAGCATCAATATTAACAAATCGCCGCCTGAGTATTTAAATGCCCCATATCCAAAAAAATTATTCCCCAGAAAACAAATTTTAAGGTTTTAAAAATAATTTCTTTATTCTCTCCTTGAGAAATGTGATGTTTGAATTTGTATAATACATTTTTTTGAAAATATGTTTGTTGTAATTTGAAGACAAGTAGCCAAAAACTGTAACTGTTATTTAAAAAAAAAAATCAACGAAAGCAAAAATAGAGCAAGAGTAAGTTTTGGTATTTTTTTTTACACATTTTTTTGTTTTATCCATTTTAATAAAACAAAAATAAAAAATGCAATGGGGCATTTAAGAACTAAGTTTTTCAAACTTGTATACAAAAATTGCCCCACCTAGTACCCATTTTGGATATACGGCAAATAAGCATGAAAATAACCCAAAAATTTGTGGTTTATAGAGCAAAAGTGCTTTCTGTAACTTCGTTAATAATGAAGATAGAGCAACGGTGATAGCGCCAAACGATAGAGAATATTCAAATTAGTATAACTGCATCTTTAAATCAGTTTCCCGAAAAAAGTGGTCTGTGGGCAGCTTTGCCGCGAAGGAAAAAGCAGAGAGGGCCATTTTGAAATTTTTTGAGGGCCATTTGACAAAAGTTGGGGCCAAATATCTTACTTACAAATCCGTCCTTAAAATATTAAACTAAAATTTAGTAGTATTTGTATTTATTCTTATTTATTTATTTATTTATTTACTTAATGCATTTCTTAAATCTATGTAGTAGGCAGCAGAAGCAGATCTTGACTCTGTCGTCCGATTTGATTTCTTGGGAATTTATTTATTTATATTTATTTCATCAAGTAAATTTATTCGAATAATATTGTAATATTTTTACTAGGTTCGTTACATAAAACTTATTATTCTTTTAGTATTTCTTCTTTATTTACACTTTCTAAATCAAAACAATAAATCTCAATTTATATTCAACTCAAATACTTTTATTCAAATCACACTTGATTAATAACACTTTCCACAATCCAATAAGCAAACCTTCTGCACACTTTCATAATCAAAAATCAACTGTCTGTGCTCACCGTGAACACTTCCTTATAATACTCAAGTTAGTTGTTTTCGAAACCAATTTGCGAAGGTTCTCGTCTTGGAATGTTCTAGATGGTTGGAATAAGGGGAAATACATTTGACATTGGAAAAGAGCTCTTTGTTTCTTCCATAAAGTAAATATGCAATTTTCCAACAGATGGCGCTGTAGGAGTATAAAGTTCTGTTCGCAAAATTGCCCCCTTCTTAAGATTGTTCGTCCCGAACAATTCTATCTCCAGTTTTGCCACTGTATCGGTGGAGTCGATCGCTATGTACAACTTTTAACTTTCCTCTTGACCCTCTTCGAATTCGGTAAATGACATCATTGATTTTCGTGACGACAGTATAAGGGCCTTCCCAGTTTTGTTGAAGTTTCGGCGACAATCCCTTTTGACGTTGTGGATTATACGATCTTCTACTTGGAATCCTGTCGTGTTTGCTCTTGTGTCGTACCTTGTCTTCATTCGATCGGTGTAAGCGCTCACTCTAGTGCTGGTCCTTTCGTGGATGTCGATTAGCATCCCTTTTAGGTCACTCACGCAATTCCCTGTTTCCTGAGACTCTTGTGATGGGTGTCCAAACTTTATCTCACTAGGCAGCCTTATGCTTCTTCCGAAGAGGATTTCAGATGGTGTTTGTCCTGTTGAGCTATGTATTGCACTTCGTTAAGCCATAAAAAATAGTGGTATGTGCCTATCCCAAATTCTTTTTGCAAACGCAAATATTTTATCAGAAGATCTTCATTATTGGGAAATTTACGATAAGTATAATTTGTAAGATTTATTTTTTTGTTATTTAAGTTACATACATAAACGCTTTGGCAGATGACGATAGCAAATGACGTGAGAAAAGTCAACACGCTGGGCAAAATTGACGTGAAAAAAAGTCAAATCATTAAACGAGATAATGAATTCAGTTGTTTTTTAATTATAGTTGGTATTTTTATGTGGTGGAAACATATTGTAGTGGCGATGCATCACGATGGTTTATATTTAATTTTGTAAAGCTTTTCAATTATTACTAAGCACGATATGATGCGATGTTGAATCTTCTAAAATTTAGATTTGGGTGCCATTTCTAATCGGCCCGGGCAAAAATGTAAAACATGGGGCCCAATGGCCCGATCGGGCACTTTGTGGCAACGATGTCTGTGGGGCACTTAAGTACTCAGGCGCCGAAATGTGTGTACAATGTACATTAGGGTGGTCATTTGGATACAAATACATTTATTATATTTCTTACTATATTATATAACTAAAGGTTATTACTATAATATTTTTTTTTTTTCAATTTTTGTTTTAAAATTGTGGGCTTAGACAAAAGTTTTGCCAAGGAAGTCCTCTTAAGCAATAATTTGAATAAAAAATAAAGTAAAACAGTATTTTGTTGGCCTTAAAAAAATTATGATTTTATTCATTGTTGTAAGTGATGTTGTTGTATTTTAATATTTTTCCATTTTAAGTACATATTTTTAACATTGACCCCTTCCGCCTATATGGAGAAAAGAAGAACCCATTTCTTTACGACTTCTTTGTCTGTACTTAACAAAATTTATCTGGTCGCAAGACATGAAATACAAATTGAACCGAATTGATCTAGGTCTATTCAAGATAAGATGCATTTAGTACAGTGGATTTATATGGAAAACCCAGTTAGCTACACTCTCAAGTCTCAATTAGTTTTCTTAGGTAGATCTTAGATTAATTACTCTATTCGCACTCGTGATGTTAAAACTTTGGTCGGCTTCTTGTATTTAAGTATATCTGTTGAACCTGTGAACAAATAAAAAATAAAAAAAATAGGACCTTTTGACTTACAACTCTCAACTATTCCCGTGTACGTGTTACCAGGAATGGAGGGGACCTATGATATTCTGCAAAAGGCAGTATCCCCTTTTTTTACTGCGGCCCAGAATCAAACCCAAGACCTTCTGGATGAAAGTTCAACGCAGTAACCATTAGACCAAGAGGTAGTGCGAACAAATTATTATAACTACCACCCTCTGTCCTTACCTGCCAGTACGAAATTCTATGCCTGAACTAAAATATTCGGTTAAAAGTGAGCCCTGCTGTGGAAGATGATTTTGTGAAGGTACACAACCGTGTAACCTGTGAACTAAGCGTATGGTAGCCTGTAATCAACAAAGTATATAACGTCAATAAAATTAAGACTGTTCGAAAAATAGCTAGACTTGGCCAATACTTGGGAACTCTACAATACTGAGGACTCTACAATACTGCCCAATAGATGCTTTAAGCGTTTTCTTTGCCTTTTACCACTTACATATTAAATATTTGGTATTTTTCAGTGTGTTAAGACTATCAGAATTAGTTATTACGACATAGCAATATTGAGTAATGATTTAAAATTTACATTTCCATTCAGAAAAGACTGGGTTGATAAAGTTGTGGTGAGAGACTTTGAAACAACCACCTTTGCTGATGGTTTAAAGATTAAGTGTGGTGTCGGTTTGGTAATTTTCTTTGAGTCTTTAAATGTATCTACCTGATTTTGCCGGTGTATTCCAAGCTGAATTACTGACAATAACCGAAGCAGGCAAAATGTTTAAACAAGATACCGGGATACGGCCATTTTTATAAATAGCCATGCGGTTGTTAAAGCCATTGATTCGACCTTTTCTTCCTTTAAATTGGTTCGGCAATGTCGGGATGAGCTTGAGATCCCGAACATTAACCTTAATGTCACGTATTATGGGTCACTGTGGAATAGATGGACTGGCGAGCAGCGGCCCTTCAAAGCTCACTTGCGCAAAGAGTTAACAATATTGCTCTTTGTATAAAATCTTTTTATTTTACTCACATAGTCCAACCATAGGTGGTAGAAGCTAAGATAAGTTCCACTTATAATATGTCCCTAAAAAAATGAGTCATCAAGCAAGCCCCAGCCAGGGTGGTTGCAACATGCACTAGACACTGACACTAGACAGGTGAACTAACTGTCGTAGTTGTGGGGATCAGCAGGAAAAGGAAACAGTCATCCATTTGCTCTGTAAATGTAATGCTCTGGGGAAAAATGAGAACCCAAAAATTGTTGATTCCGCTCATAATACTAGGGCTTCTAATTTCTATTCTATGTATTTCTATTGAAATCGGAACACCAGGACCCGAAAATCGGGAAAAATGTGGTCTTAAACACGCAATACAGAACTCACAAAAAAAAATAATATTAATGTATTAAGTAGATTTATAGCAACCAAGTCAAAAAATAATTCAGGAACTTTCAATATTAAAACTTATAACTTAATGCATACACCACTACGCATAACATTTTGCTCTTAAACCTTCTAAGTTCTAATAGTTTAATTTTTAATATTTTTTTCAATCCGATGTTCTCTTTCGCAAATAGGAGTGCAAGCTACAGAAGCTTAACGCAAGATCACTTGTCTGACGATATACATACAGTAACATTATGTCTTCTCTTTAAATAAGAGAAAGGAAGCTCCTAATAAATTTGGGACTTCTCTTAAAACAGGGAAGAATACTGGGACAATGTTTTCTAATTTCGGGACTGTACTTCCAAAAAAAGAGATATCTAGGAGTAGGGCCTTCTATAGAAAACATTAGACACCAAAAGTATTGATCGAAGCTGAAAGATTTTGATTGTGGGTATATCTTCTACACGAGCGAAAAATAAGTCCGGAATATACGAGTATTTGTCAAGGGGTAACATAATGGTTAGTGCGCTTGAATATCATGCAGAAGGTCTTGGGTTCGTTTCTCAGCCGCTGCATAAAAGTTTTTCAGGAATGTACTGCCTCTTGCGAGGAATTGACAAATACTCCAAGTGTATCTCTTGTCATGAGAAGTGCTGCTTTTTAGGCGCTCGGAATCGGCACAAAATCGTAGGTCCCCTCTATTCCTGGTAACACGCACACAAGAATGGTAGAAAGTTGTAAGTCATTAGGTTTAGGCCCTCTACGAGCAGTTATGACCTCCTATTTTTTTTATATTTCCTTGATTGGATATAAGGCTTAAATGGAAAGCAGAACACAATAGCTCAATAGAACCCATTCCAACAGGTAAGCATCCACATTACTTCCAAGAAGAAGAATTATAATACTCTTAATTAGTGTGAAATAGATGTCCCAAATTTAGCTTGAGAAGAATAGGATAGATATAAATAAAGTGGAATATACTGCCATCATGGACTTATGTATTTTCCCATTACTACACTGTGTCCCCTTGGTTATATTTCAATTAGAATCCCCTAAAGGTTTTTAAAGATTTACCAAATCTACCAAAACAATCCAATTTTCAAATCTGCAACTACCTTCTGTTTACTTCATCAATCTCAAAACTATACAATCATTGCCAAAAACCGTCCCCCATAATTTATTGGCATTCTCGAATAACAATGCATATTCCCGTAATAAACTCCCGACGTAGGTTGTATAATTCTTCGGGGAACTTCAAAGCCTCAAAAAACATTTTGCATAGCTTTTAAGAGCACTTCCGTCAGCACCTCGGAACTCTTTTTAGTTAAGCTCCTGCTGCTACTGCTTCTGTTGCTGCTAGCACATCACTATACTCTCGATTATGTTCGACAACGATGAGCACTCCAAAATTCCCCTGCACCCGCCGCCGCCGCCGCTGCGCTGCCTACTTTATCCCTTCCAAAACATCGCACTCGATGAATTTCCTAGTGCATTTGTGGGAATTTTCATGATGTCTCTCGGGTGTTTGTTCTTCCGAAATTCTATTTGACATTCTGGGTTGAAAATATTTTGCTTTTGTTTTATTTACTTCAGCTCTTCATCATTCGTATGACTGTTGTGTTTTTTCTTCTCCCGTGTAAATCGCATCTATAATGAAGTGTATACGAATATTCAATGTAGGATTCTAGAGAGTTAATGTGGGGGAGGAATAATTTTTCAGACAGTCACCGAGCATCCCACGGGCCAGGAATGCGACGACAACGACAGCACCAGTGCCTGACAAATTGATACAAACAAGAATAACTACGTGTGTCATGATTATCAACACTTTTGGATAAATTCAGCAAATCGAATTGTTTGCACAAAAAATACACTAACTGGGATCAGATGTACATTTGCCAGTGAGTTTGTTTTCGGATTAAACTTACACCTTTCATGGGGTGTGTTTTGGTTTTGCTTTGTTTTGTGTTTGCCTACGGTGGGATGTATAATTAAATTATGCTTCCTGCTAACATACACTCCAGCTAGGGATAGAATGTTCTATTGGCATTTGATTTGATTTTTGTTGTTTTTCCTTAAAAAGGCTGATATTAGAAACAAAAAAATAAGACGCACGACATGGTCGCAATTACTACTCTAATAGTATACGCAGGTAGGTATGGGGGAGTTAAGATATTATTCGGAATGCTATATCCGCAGTACTACTATACAAAATTGTCACAAAATCGTATGATTCTGTTTTTCTTTAGGAATTTCAGAAACCAATATTTAGACCTCGAATAGTCTTGTAAAGTATTTCCGATTTTTTAGCATTATATTCTATGATATTAATGCAACGTTATGAAGAGAAAGTTCAAAGAAGAAACTATCATATTTTTTATTTGATCGGACCAAGCTGATAACCGACACAATTTTTACTTGCGATATATGTACATAGGTACTATAGGGCAAGTTCTGCATTTGGAAAAAAAAATCGAACTCGAGATTTTGATCAAAGTTGACATTACGATGATAGCGAAGACGAATAAAGTGGGTCCAACAATTCCGTCTGTCTGTCTGTATGTCCGTATGTCTGTGTGTCTGTATGTCTGTACCTCGGTCTAGGGCCTAAGCCACTGGAGGTATTTTCTTCAAACTCGGTACTCGGTATCTCGAAAACGGCTCTAACGATTTTGATAAAAAAAATTAGGTGTGATATTATGAACATGTACTACATTTTGGTCAAAACAAAATTTGGGGCAAAATGTTACTAACGGTACCTGTCATAGAAACGTTTTTTTTGATTTTCGACTTTCTCATTGATGGCTCTAAGGATTTTAGCCAAAAATTTTCAGCAGGAGTCCCCTTAAGTTTAAAATAATATTGTATATAAAAATATTCGAAAAAACGTTTTTTTTGATTTTCGACTTTCTCATTGATGGCTCTAAGGATTTTAGCCAAAAATTTTCAGCAGGAGTCCCCTTAAGTTTAAAATAATATTGTATATAAAAATATTCGAAAAATTTGTTTTTGGGATTTAAAAAAAAAAAAATCCAAGGTTTTTTTGAAAAACCAATATCTTTAAAACGTGTGAAAGATTATTTTTTGAAACTATTTTTTAAATCTATACTACTAAATACTTAAAATTTGGCATCTCAAATTTTGTTCTCGAAAAATTTTAAGGAAATTTGTTATATTAAAAATTATTTTAATATTAAATGGATTAATCAGACGGAAATTCCATACATTTGAACATTTTTATCTCATTAAATCCATGTTTTATATTTATAAAATGTATTTTAAATTCCAAAGTACTTTTACATAAGAGCAAGTTCGTGCGATCCAGTCGTGCATTTAATTTAATTTATTAAGATAGCACGGAAGAATTTTTCTAATAACGGAGTTCCAAATTTCATATAGTGACCTCATAATAGACTCATCTGTAAAGCCCCTTTTAGACGATCAGTTGTTCCTTCAGTAATCAGTTCAGTTGTCAGTTGAGTTAAAAAAGGCAGTGTATTTAGACGTCAGTCCGGTGTTCAGCTGAGCTTCTCTTTTAACTGAATTGTAATAAAAACGATCACTTTTCTTCCACAAACATCGTCACGCGCGATAAATTTCAATTAATTTCAAATTATCATTTTGTTTCGATATATTAAAAAAAAAAAACAGAAACTCGAATGACGACTGAACTGACAACTGAACTGAAAAGTATTTACACATCAGTTTAACTGATAACTGAACTGAAAACTTATGGGAATTTCACCAGTTTCAGTTTATTTATTCTTTGGATTAGAAATTACCTTCTAGATCGTTCAATACATGTTGTATTGGATGGTTTTAAGTCTGATCTTCACAAAATAAATGCTGGTGTTCCACAAGGCTCCGTTTTGTCTCCGACTCTCTTCCTCATTTTTATAATTGATCTCTTGTCTGAAACTTCTAATCCACTTCATTGTTTTGCCGACGAATCTACTCTCAGCTTTTCATACTCGTTCCCAAACTCACGTCCACCTCCTTCGGAAGTGAATTTGCAACGGTACCGTATGATAAGTTCATTAAACTCCGATCTTTGCACCATTGTTAAATGGGGTACAAAAAACCGTGTGGAGTTTAATGCTTCGAAAACTCAATGCTGTCTTTTGTCGTTAAAGCAAAATATACCCCCTATGTCATTGTCCTTAAATGGCGCTTGCATCGAAGAAACCGAAAAGCTCTCAGTACTAAGTATGTGTAGTAACGATGATCTTCGTTGGAATGATCACATTCTCGAGACCTCCAAAAATGCTGCTAAATGCTTAGGATTTCTGTATCGATGTAGCCCTTCTGATCTGGCTACAATTTATAAGGCGTTTATATGTCCAAAACTCGAGTATAACTCACACCTTTGGGCAGGTGCAGCACAATCTTCTCTCCATTTATTAGATAGAATTCAGAACAGAGCGTTAAAACTGATAGGAAACAGAGCTATCATGGATCTTGAATACCGTCGGAATGTTTCATGTATTTCCCTGTTTTATCGCTTCTTTCACAAGCAATGCTCACTTAAAGTAGAAAGTTGCATTCCTCCCCTCATCATTTCACCCTTGAGCCTAACTTTGGTCGTACCGTCAAATATAGAAATGCGTTTTTTAGTCGCACAACACGATTATGGTATAACTTACCCGGCACAGTATTCCCTCACCATTTCAATTTGCAAACATTCAAAACCAATTTTCATCGTCACCTCCTTTCTCTCCCTTCCTAATTTCCCAATCGCCCGTGCTGTGTTTAACATTATAAGGGTCTATCTCTATAAACATACCCTTGAGCGCGAGTGAATTATAAAGCTTAACTGATAGCTCAACTGAAACTGAAACTGAAATGCTCGTCTAAAAGGGACTTAAGAATTCCAAATCATATAATTTAAGCTTACAAATAAAAAGTGAACAAAAAATTGGTTTTCCGTGATTATATGGGTTAATGGGGGACATTTTTGAATTAAAATTTTATAGTTATTGATTTGTAGTTCCAATAAATCCATTGTTGGTAGGTATACTGAGGAATCAATCTGGATTATTAAATCAAACGACTTTTAGTTGATTAAATTAAATCTAAGTAACAAATTAAAATATTTGTGAAGAGGTTTTTCTCTTTCAAAGTGATATTTAAGAGTAATAAGAAATCTAAGAACAAAAACTTATTCATACAATTTTCTTTTAAGTCAAAAAAAATAACCTACTATAAATTATTTAAACAAGTAAAAACATTACAGGTATTTTATTGAAAACGCCACGCTACCCCGAACTTAGACATGATCGTCTCGAGCATGCCCTTCGGTTCTTTTCCATATCATGCTTACCTTATATAATATCACCATTTTGCCTTCTTAAAAACCATTTGAATTCGTCCTAGTGTCATATCTGGCTTTCATTCTATCACTCACAAGTTGTTTCCGGTTCTTTGCTAAATGATAAATAAAACTTAGTGCTTTTCTTGTTTCATCAGCATATCTATCACTGTTGAATTCTAATGGTGGACAAACTCCAAACTTCAGGTCAACAGGAAGTCTTAAATCTACAGCGAAAATTACACTACCTGGTGTTCTTGATGTCGTATCTTGAACTGCCGACCGATACGCCATTAAAATGTCCTTTTGGTTCTTGCTTTTTTAAATGTTCTTCTAGTGTTCTGTTGAATTTTTCAACCATACAAGTACTTCCCACAACTCTCTAAATATCACGGATTCAATGTTTGGTCCTTAGTCTGAGTGCAACTCCATTGGAACTCCAAAACGAGATTTGCAATTTTTTAAGAATACGTCTGCAATAGTCCTTGCCTCTTGATTAGGAATGGGGTAGACTTCGGGTCATTTACTAAAGTAATCGATAACAACCCCCACATACTTATTTCCGGCATTACTTGTAGGAAATGGTCCTGCAACATCCATGGCGATTTTTTAGGCTTAGGTTCTTTTGCAATTGCACATTGATCACAGTTTTGAATAAAGTCGGAGATTGATTGTTGACATCCGAGCGAATAAAATCGTTGCTTGACTTTTTCGAGTGTTTTTGTTGTTCCCAAGTATGCGCCACTCATTCCACTATGGCAATCTGCAGGGATCGTGTTGATTTTTGTTTTCGGAACCACAATCACTTTGGTTGTTGATCTCCCATCTGCACTTTCCGACACACGTTGAAGAAATCCGTTAATATCCAAACTTTGCCATTGTGCCCAAAAGACTTTCGAAATGGAATTTTCACCAGAAATTTCTTCCCAAGATGGTCGTACACCTTTTTCTTTGAAGGCAATAATTTTTGACAAATCCGGATCGTTCTTTTGGTCTAGAAAAAACTTTTCTGGCGTGTAATCCTGCTCGGGCTGCTAAGCAAGCGGATGTCAATAAAGTTTTCTTTTTCTTCTGCTTTCGAACAATGTTTGCATTCTAGACAACAAGTCCGTCTTGAAAGCGCATCTACATTTGCGTGTAGCCCACCTTTGCGATGTTTTATAGTAAAATCATAGCTCTGCAACTATCTAGCCAACCATCAACCATCTCAAAGTTGCATGATCTGTTCTTAACTGGAACTTTTGACCATACAGATACTTATTTGTATTCTTCACGGACTCTTATAGACATAAAAGTTCTCTTCTTGTAACGCAATAGTTTTGCTCATTTTTGGATAGGATGTTACTGTAATAGGCAACTATTTTTTTTTTATTATCTATGACTTGAGATGGAATGCCTCCAATACCTCGGTCGCTTGCATCGGTATCCAATGATAGGATAACACAAAATTGGGGCACTACAAAGAAAATTTTTAAGCTGCTGGAAAAATTTATTCTTGCGATTCAGTCCATTGAAATACTTGATTTTTCCTAGCCAAATCATGCAAGTTACTGGCAATGTTGGCAAACCGAGGAACAAACCGTCTATAGTAGGTGCACAATCCTAGAAAGCTTCGTAACTCATGAATGTTTTTCGGACTATTTTACCTCTTTCTTTTAAGCCCTAAGAAATATCTTCAAGTTTTTCATCGGCGGAATTTCGTTTTTCCAAAATTATCGTTGTCATCTGAACTGAACGCTTAACAGCTCCAAATAACTTGTTTAACCTTTGCATTTTGAGACAGTCCTTCTTCATCTTTGGTTGCTTTTTGAGGAACTTCATGCTCAAACTCATTATCTATTAAATCAATATCATTATCCTCTAAGTCTTTCCAAAGCCTCTGTTGGAGCTCAGATTTTGAACCATTTGTCGCAAGGCTGAGAACCGATGGTTCCTTTTTTAGTGATCAGTTTTAAATTGATCGAATTTAACCATTGTACATTTTTTTTCGTTCACAATTACGCTTCTGATTCCAGTTGTTACGTTTTTCCTGTTCGTATCTCTGGATTACGCTACAAAATCAAACGAAAGGTAGTTGGTTAAATTAAATCTAAATATTTTTTTATTAAAATATTTGTGAAGAGGTTTTTCTCTTTCAAAATGATATTTAAAACTAATTAGAAATCTAAAAACAAAAACTTATTCATACAATTTTCTTTTGAGTAAAAAAAAATAAGCCCACTATAAATTTATTTAAAACAAGTTGGAACATTACAAGTATTTTATTGAAAACGCCACAATATATATACTAAAATTCAGTAAAAACATTTTCTTAACAAAATTTCAATTAAAAAATCAAAAATCAAGAACTGAAATATATTTTCTAATTACAATATTAAAAAATAAAGAATACAAATTAAGACTACTACTAAAACTAAATAAAAAGAAGAAAAATCCACCGTTAATTCTTCCAATGTGTTAAACCTGATTTCCAGGCAAAAGAGAAGTGTTGATCATGAAACCATCAAGACTAATTACAGCGCTCACGAACTTAAGCTGTACTTGTGAGAGATACACCGCCACCGGTGGTAAGGTATTAATCTGGTTCTTAGACATGGCGATCATTTGGGATTTAGATGGGCTTGCAGAGTTAGGCTATTTTTTAGGGACCAATCCTCTTGTTAACGGATGGGACAAGACAAAATAGAGGCTTTTGGAACCCCCATCCGCAGATTCATACATTCAGAAATAATTTGATTAACTTTTACCCTCAGACACCTATTAGTCAAATAGTTTTTAATAATATTCATCGCTCTAACATCATAGCCAAAGTAGCGCTTCAATTTCATGCAGAGAATTTTATGATTAACTTTGTCAAATGCCTTTAAAAAATCTAGCAAGCTGAGAGCAGTCACATTACCCAGGGCCTTATCAAAGTGACTAGAGATCCGAGCCGCCATAATTTTTTCAAAAACCTTTGACAGAAAGGGTAGGATACTAATTCGTCGGAAATCTGAGCAGAAATTTGGGTTAGTGTTTTTCGCAACGGGAATAACCTTAGCTTACTTCCAGCAATCAGAAATAATGAGGACGTAATCCAAAAATTTATCAAATTGAGTGAATAATGGTAAAATATGACACAAAATCATTTGTATGAAGCTTATAGACGCCCCATCTTCTCCAACAGCATCAGATTATTTGATTTAAGCTTTCAAATACCTCATACTCAGATACAACTTTAAATTCGAGTTCCGTTGTTACGATATTCACCCCTATTACAGAATTCGGGGAATGAGCTAAGGCGACAGTTTCAATTAATTTCCAACATTTTGCTATTACTGAATCCGACGAATGAAAGTTGAACGAACGTGCTTACAACCCCTGCACCACCGACATTCTGTTCAACTTATCTGGTATTACTAAATCCGCAGTTCATTTGCACTCCATATAATTTCTATCATTATACATTCGCACCAATTTCGAGACGAATCTGAAATGAATTTTTGATTAAACAAAAAAAAAAAAAACGAAAACAATGGAAAACACAAAAATATATGTAAGTCAAAATTTTATTATACTGAATGTTAAGTGTTTGTTTAAGGTACTAGTTAGTACGGTCTAGAATGCCAAAAAACGCACGATTTTTGGGAATTTTTTTCTCGGAAATCTTATTAGGTAATAACATAATTTTTTTTTAAATAATGAATACATGCGTCAAGAGGACAAAAAAAAATTTATTTTTTTGATTTTCGAATTTTGGCTGAATTATAGAGGGCGCAAACGTCGACTCATCAAAAAATTCATGGTCCCATGGCAGACAGTTAATCTCCGGATCTACTGAACCGATTTTCAAAAAATTTGTTGCAACTTGATTGTTTTTATGTTTTCTAGAACAATTTACCACAATTTGACCAAAAAAGTATGAACAAAAAAAATGGCGACCCAAAAATGGCAAAAAAAAATTCCAAAAAAAAATTTTTTTTTTCAAAGCTTGATATTTTTTTTTTTTGACTTTTTAAACAATTTGTGGTAAATTGTCTCGTAAGAAACCTTCTTTTAAATAACCCAATTTGTTTTTTTTTGTTTCAGTCCAGCCAATTCTGAGATTAACTGTCCGCCATGGGACCATGTATTTTTTGATGAGTCGACGTTTGCGCCCTCTATATTTCAGCCAAAATTCGAAAATTAAAAAAAAATTAATTTTCTTATATTCATTATTTAAAAAAAATTTATGTTATTACCTAATAAGGTTTCTGAGAAAAAAATTCCCAAAAATCGTGCGTTTTTTTGGCATTCTAGACCGTACTAGTAGTACCTTAACAAATTTTAATAGAAAACGGACAACTAATAACACAACCGGAGATCCAGAAATCTAAAAAAAAAAAAACAAAAAACAGGTCACACGGTTGGTATTGAACCGTCCCCCATCCTAGTACTAACCACTCTCAACGATGCTTGATTTCGTTGATCGATAGCGATATTATTATCACAGCCTAGGCCAGTTGAATAATTGTTTGTAGCTGACAGTGTCGATACGAAAGTTCATAAATGATAAGGTAATTTTAGGAATTGACAATGTAGTTCATCCGACGAATTTCATAATTGAGTTTTACAGCGGATGCGAATCTAGTCAACTCACCGGGAGTAAAATTCTGCGAATTCTGTAATAGACATGTCAATTATGAAATTCGTCGGATGAACTGCATTGTCGATTCCTAAAATTACCTTATCATTTATGAACTTTCGTATCGACACTGTCAACTACAAACATTTATTCAACTGACCTAGGCTGTGATAATAGTATCGCTTTCGATCAACGAAATCAAGCATCGTTGAGAGTAGTTAGTACGAAGATGGAGGACGGTGCAGAACCAACCGTGTGCTCTTTTTTTTTTTTTGTTTTTTAGATATCTTGCTCTCTGGTTGCGTTGCTATTTGTGCGTTTTGTATTAAAATTTGTTAAACAAACACTTTAGCATTGAGTATGATAAGCTTTTGACTTACATTTTTGTACTCTCCATTGTTTATTTTCATTTAATCAAAAATTCACTTCAGATTCGTCTCGAAATTGGTGCGAATGTATAATGATAGAAATTGTATGGAGTGCGAATGGATTGCGAGTTCTGTAATACCATATAAGTTGAACAAAATGTCAGTGGTGCAGGGATTGTTACCGACATTCGTTCAACTTTCATTCGTCGGATTCAGTAATAGCAAAAGTTTGGAAATGAATTGAAACTGTCACTTTAGCTCATTCGCCGAATTCTGTAATAGAGGTGATTCCCTCTTGCGAGGAATTGACAAATCCTCCAAGAGTATGTCTTGTCATGGAAAGTGCTGCTCATTAGCCGTTCGGAATCGGCAGAAAATTGTAGGTCCCCTCCGTTCCTGGTAACACGCACACAGGAATGGTTGAGAGTTGTAAGTCACTAGGTCCTGGTTCACTTCGAGCTGTTGCACCACCAAATTTGTTTTTTTTTTTTTTTTTGTTGAAGGTTATTCCAAGTCGACGAGAAGGTTGATGATTTGTATCCAGCTTTGATTTATCTTTTTTTGGCTCTGCGAGTAATAAACGTAGATTTATTACGAGAACGGCAAGAATTTCACCGAAGAAAATCCCGGTACTGACTTTTTTTTCGCGACATATATGGCAAGCCATGTATTCGTAAAAAAAAATCGGTCTCGATCTTTATCCTTAAGATCAAAAATATCCTTAAGAATAAAAATACATTTTTTTTTCAAAATTTGAGAATATTTTTCTTATCAAAATATTTTCAGTTAGTAAAAGCTTGATGGGTGGAAAAAAAATTCCAAAAAAGTTTATTAATGGAAGCAGGGCTGCGAATTTTTAAATTTAAAACACAATAAGTCATAAGTCAGTAAAACACTTGTGAATTAAAAAAAAATGATTCATAGGTTAGTTAGTGATTTACGATTTGAAACTACTGCTGGGGTCCCACAGGGATGCATCCTGAGCCCAATATTCTTTGCTCTTTTTATCGACGACATTAGTGACTACTTGCCTGGAGGAGTCAGTATTGTCGACACTCATATCAAAGTGCTACTCTACGCGGATGACCTGGTTATGTTGGCGGACAACCCTTCCTCTCTTCAGCTCCAAATAAATAAGCTTCAGAGGTACTGCAACACCTGGGATCTGAAAATAAACGCTATGAAAACAAAAATTATGGTGTTTGAAGCTCGCAAATGTAGGAGATCAAGAGAGGAAAGCTGGTTTTTGGATGGCGAACGTATAGAGGTAGTACAAGAATTTAAGTATTTGGGAGTGTTGATGTCTTCAAACGTTAGTTTCGCTAAACATGTCCAGGGTAAGTGTAAGGAAGCCAAAATTGCACTAAGCGTTATGTGGCCAAAACTGTTTGCCAATCAAAATATTGATCTAGGGTCAAAATACCGGGTGTTTGAAGCCACTATAAATTCTTGTATGTGCTACGGAGTCCAAGCTTTTGGTTACAAGTATTTCGAAGAATTTGAATTGATGCAAAGGTTTTTCTTCAAACGATTATTTCGTTTACCGAATTCCACTCCAACTCATGCTATCCACATTGAGTCAGGTATTACCCCAATTTATATTAGAAACTTAAAAGCCAACTCTGATTTTTTGATAAAGACCATGAACAAGCCTGGCATTAGTCTACACAAGACTGTTATGGTGAACCTTTTGCGTTCGAATTCGACACCATTCAAAGAATGGAGTGATCTCGCAAACTCTCATGGCCTCAGGTTAGACCTTACAGAATTTAATTTAGATAGCTGGAGTGAACTATTTGCTAATGTAATATCGAAGGTTGATGAACAAATATACATTCAACATTTAAATCGTGCGGCGGCATCGTCAACTAGACTTATATACAGAGATCTAAATCATCGACTTCAAGCTGCTAATTACTTTGGAAGCGAGCACTCTGTGGTTGTTATAAGCACTATTTTTCGAGCAAGAGTTGAAATCCTTAGTTTAAATTATGTTCCCCATCGCTCAGACTTACCAGTCTTGTGTAACTTCTGCAACAGATTCGAACGTGATGATGTTTATCACTTCATAGCAGTGTGCCCGATTTTACAGGAAATTAGAAGGCTTTACTTCCATCAAAGTGTCCTCTCTAGATTAGAATTGATAGAAATTTTGAACGGTTCGGCAGGGTGGACAAATCTCTACGGGTTTTGTGATCAGCTCTTAACTATCGTAACTGCTTCTTGTAAATCTTGTGTATATCTCTTATTCAACCTTTTAATTAATTATTCTTTAAATTTTTCTGTTACAATGCCACCTAACATTATTTAAACTTATTTATAAACGTTTGTATTTCAACTCATTTTAAAATTGAAAAATGTTTGTAAAATCTTATTTTTTAAATTGATCTTCTTTTTTTGTGTTACAAATCACTGCAAAATTGTTTAAAGTTTTGTTTTTTTTTTATTTTTCTGCTAAAATTTAAACTTTTCATTATTTATTTTGAAATATTATTTCAGGCAGACGGCTGAATTGCCATGTCTTAATTCTTAAGCAACAAATATTGTAAAAATTTTTTTTATGAAAAAATAAAGAATATCTATCTATGTATCTAGTGATTTACGGTTTAAAAAAATTTATTCATAAGCTACTAAGTGATTTATGAATTAAAAAAAAATAATTCGCAGCCTACTAAGTGACTTATGAATTAAACAAAATTTATTTCATAAGCAAGTTGGTAGATTGGAACTTTTTAAGCTTGTTTTGACTACATAATTATTTCATTATCAACGAAATTTTTTGGAGAATTTTGTGTATCATAAAATTATCATGCTAGCTTATAAATTTTCCAATTAATAATTTTTTAATCAGAATTCATCCATTAGCCTATGAATTAATTTTTTTTTAATTCATAAGTTACTTTGTAGGTTCTGAATTTATTTTTTTTTAATTCATAAGTCACTAAGAAGTTCATTATTTAATTTTTTCTAATTCACAAGTCACCAACTGACTTATGAATTAAATTCTTCTTAATTCAGAAGTCAGTAACTAGCTGCTGAATTACATTTTTATTAATTCATAAGTCACCCACTAGTTTGTGAATTAAAGCCAAGCTTAAGCTAAAAAGTGACTTAAGCTTTTGCAACCCTGAATGGAAGTAACTCCTATATAAAACCATTTTTGTGGTTTTCTTTAAAACTTTAAATAGTGTTTTGATCAATTTTTTTCTAATTCTAAATTCATACATATGCTTATGGCATTCTGTTTTTAGCTCCAACTAAAAAAATTGTTCTAGCGTTTTAAAAATTAATTTTGTAGTTCTGAAATTTTTTTACTAACGGAAATCCTTTTCGAAATTCTAAGTATGTTTAAATTTATGAAAAACGTGTGTAGGGGTATATTGCTTAATTGTGAAAAGCTATTGGACATTTCCAGAAACTATCTTTGTCATTTCTCTCTCAAATTTGTACAGTTTAAGAAGAGAAGTAAAAGACAAAATTCAAATCAAGTGCGAGAGAACACAAATTCTCTTTACAGTTTAATTCAGACATTTTTTGAATTTATTAGTAAAAATATTTAAATGTAATTTAAAGGAAAACCCCTACGATATGGACCTTAATATAATTCCACAAATTCAATCAATCCCATTTCACGTCCCTAATAAAGCGTCATATTTAAATAACTTTTCTGGTATAGTGATATTTTAAGGTTTCAATTCTGTAAGTTGTAGTTTTTAATTTATAGCCAACTGATGTATATTCAATTTTTACTTTCAATAATTATTGTTTTTATTTTCGTTGTACTTTTGCTATTGACGTTTGGTGAAATTCCCGACTAAAGTAAACAAATTCAAACGTACTCGTAGCTCAACGAGTTTGACTGCTTTTGTAAGTGTATGTCAAAAAAATAAGTATAGCGCAGAACGTTCAAAAATGACGTCTATCTTAGACTATTTAATAATCACTTTAGCGGGTATTTGGTATTCAAAATAAAAATTTCGCGACTGAAAGTGTTTTTTTCAAAAAAAAAAAAAAAAACCTTTTAACCAATCTTTACTATAAGAATTCATACAAATTCTCTAATATAATAATTATTCTAACAACTAATTACTTATGTAAAACCAAGAATGAATGTTGTCTGCAAGTTAATTAATGAACAAAAACAAAATTTCCAATTATTAATCTTTCATCAAACTTGTAATGCATGCAGGTATTTATCAATTTATAATCGAAACTAGTTATACAACTCTATAACTACCGCTTACTTTTTTATGATATTTAATTTCTGATTTTACAATAAATCATCTGACTAGTTTTTTTCTGATTTATTAATTCTGACTTGAAAAATTTCTTAAGTTTTATTTCCCTATCGTGCGACATTTAGAAGTATTTTTCTTTTGTTTATTAAATTTGCTTAAGAATTTACAGTTTTCAGGTAAGTGGTGAGTTTTTAATCCATATGCAGTTTGATTATAATCTAATATTTATCTGTTAAAATGAACTTATTTTAAGCTTCCTGACACTTGAAAAGATATAGGGCGAATAGACTAGACGTAGGTTTATATCTTTGTTTTGATTTCTTCGATGATGGACTTAATAACGTTCTAAATATGTAGTAATTCAAATCTTGATAGCATTTTAATAATGTAGACAAAAAAGTCTGTTTTGTATCATCTAGAGACGATAAGGTTTCGATTTTTGAACATACGAGTACAAAACAAAGATAAAGATATAGTTTTTTTTTGTATTTCACTGTTTTCAAGTTCAAACAATGTGACTAAGACACTTTATAAAACTATATGAAGATAAAGATAATGGGGTAGGTACTTCAATGAGAAATGATATATAATATCTCAATATCAAAAAAGACGGTTGGGTAAAAAAAGCCATAATCTAAGTAATTTATCCGATCCAGTTTGCAAGTAAGGCTAGTCGTATCGTCCATCATCTATTTATTGCGATTTCACAAGGGTTTCTGTTCTACGTTTGGTTATGACAGGCGGAACAACCCTTGTTTCAGCATAACAAAACAGATAACAGATGTGAATTTGATGGCCATTAATACGTCATGGCGATTTAGCTTTTATTCCTTTTGAAGTGTTGAAACATTATCGGAAAAATATTATATGCAGAGAATTAGGGGGAGAAAAAAACAAATATAATTGTGGGGTCCTTAAGAGCTCATATAATTTTTGTTTCAATCTACATGGATGCAAATACACATTTTTTTTAATTTAAACTTCGATTCAGATTAAGAATTAAAAAACACAAACGAAAAATACTAAAAATAAACAATTATGGAGCAAAATTTTAGTCGAATTAGTACCTATGATGTTAAAACCGTTTTAGTATGATACTTTTGGTTCAAACGAAAATTTTGCAAATTTTAATTGAGTTTAGCATCATACTTTCATTAGCATTTTATTAAATTTAAAATCATCAAATAGCTATTTTATTTTATTAGTATCATGCTAACTTCACATGACTCTTTGACATTTACGAACGTCTGTTTACTTATTTTTTTGCAAGCACTGTCATTGTCATATGTGAGTTCAGAAGCAATTTATTAACTTCCCATAGGGAGTTATTGTAATCGGTCCGATTTGTCAAATTGGAATTTTTGACATTTCTCGACGTTTCAAGGTCCCTAGAGGCTATATCAATCATTTTTAGAGAGATGTCTGTGTGTGTGTGTGTACGTACGTTCGTACGTTCGTACGTTCGTACGTTCGTACGTTCGTACGTTCGTACGTCCGTACGTTCTTGTACCATTTTTCGTCGTCGATATCTCAAGAACGAGTAAAGATATCGACTTCAAATAAATTTTGTTAAATAGATAATAACTTCAAAAGAGGCTGAAAGGGCGTTTATTAAAATTCAGTGAGTAGTTTTTTCACTATAACGGTTTAAAAAAAAAGTAAAAATTTTGGTTAGTTTCAAATATCTCACGAAAAAATAATGCTATTGATTTCAAATAAAATTGAATGTACTCAATATAAGGTCATACAGATTTGGTATTAATTTGGAAAAAAATTAACATACCGTTATTTTTTTAAATAAAAAAAACTGAAGAAAAAAATTTCATAACCCAGATATTCTAAGAACGGAAAACAATTTGAAACTCAAAATAATTTTATTTTACGAAAAATAATGTGTTTGACAACTGGTGAAAATTTCAAAAAAAAATCAGTTTACAGTTTTTTTACAAAAAATAAAAAACTATATAAAATTCTATTGAAAATTTTTAAAAATTGTTTTTCGACTCAAATTTCTCGAGAACTAGTAGTGATATTGACTTCTAATTTAGTTTATTTTAAACATAGTATAATTTTGTATAATTGGTAAAATGTTGACAAATATTGAATTAATAGTTTTTTTTTTTGTAAATAAAAAAACTATTAAAAATTCTAGTGAAAACTAGTTAAAATTGTATTTCAAGTCGAATTTCTTGGGAATGAACACCGATAGTGCCTTCTAAAGTATGTTGTTTTATACATCGATACCTTCCGGTAAGAATGTATACTAAGCGACATTTCTAAAAGTGTTCAGGAAACGAAAAAAACGAAGAAAGTTCTAGTTGAATCATAGTGTGCTAAGAGACAGTTTTGGTTAAACTAAGTTACATCTAACAAAATTTTTGTTGCCCAAGACAATGAAATCTTTATTAATGTCGCTTAGCATAATTTTTTTGGCGGATAATACAAATTTCAGGGGGCAACATTATTTTAATGAGAAAACATGGCAGTTGATAAATTTTTTTATTTGTGCTCTAGTTTCCTTTTCAGGCATAATAAGTTGGCGAAACCCAGGCCAAAACGTGGCCCTTAACATATAGTATATTTCCTCATCAAAAAGTCATTTTCGAAAAAAGTGTCGCTTAGTACATTCTTACGGGAAGGTATCGACATAATACAATTACTAACATATGGTTAAATTTTGACAAGTATCGAATTGACAGTTTTAACAAAAATATAAAAAAAATCTACAAAAAAGTGGTAATATTTGTTTTTCGACTAGAATATCTTGAGAACGAGCAATGATATTGACTTTGCCAATATTTAATTTTATACATAATACAATTTCTAACAAATGGTTTATATTTGACATATATCTAGTTTTAGAGCGGATATATTTTGTAAGTACCCTTCCATCAATAACCAAACCATATCTTTTATATTGGAATATTTCGTTTTTAAATTTTTTTCAATTAAAATGTTTGGAACCGAAATAATAAAGTAATTTCTATAATATAATACATAATTTTATAATTTTATTATCAACTTAGTTTTTAGAAGACATATATTCACATATTCAAATTCCATTAATAGCTATGGTAAAATTGAAGAAAACGTCACAATATGTTTTTATCTTTTTGTCCATGAAAAAGATGTAAAATTCTACTCAAGGTTTTCTTACCACAATGGGAAGTTATCAGTGTGGGTCGCACCCAGCCTCTTTTTAAGAAAATTGTTTTAGTACGAATCTAGTTAGAAGATGTTTAAAATTAGGAATGAGGAAATTGTTAAGAAGTATCATACTAATACCTTATCAATAGGTTGTTTAAAATTTTTCGCCTATATCTTTGAAGTGAGCACTTTTTTGAATTTCTTTAATAAGGATGATAAGGATTCAATATCTGGGGCCTATTGCACCATCTTACAAAATTGTGATTACAAGCATTTTTTTTTAACAAATTTGCAAGAAATCGAGTTTTTTTCATATGTAATTTTTTTTAATCACAAATTTGTACTTGTAATTTGTATTTGGTGCAATAGGCCCCTGATGAATCATTTAAGCCTTGGGCATGTACATTTTTTGGTAAACAAATATTACAAGTTATTTTTTTTCCGTCATTTTTTTCAATAACCTTGTAAATGGGTTGTGATCACTTTTTGAATATGATATTGCGTGAATGGTTGCCACCAGGACGAATGAACATTGTGCTTGTTTTCGGTATTTCCCATCACTTTTCGAAGTTGAGGTACCGCTTATAGGCCATTTCCTGTATTTACCGAAATTACATTTTATTTTTATTTCAAGTGCTCAAGGCATTCTCACAATTAAAGGCATGTTTGAAATGATGCTGCATGATAACAGTGTGGCATTTAAGACCTTGAAGAATTAGAAAATTCATGTCTATTATCTTTAACATTTTTTGTCAAGCATTTTTTTTTTTTACTAAATACTAACTTTCATAAGGATCTCATCCTGAGACACAGCAGCTTTTAGACCTCTATATATGTATATAATATCTAGCACACTGTTTTAGTTATCTAAACTCTGGCATCATCTGCAATTGTTTGATCTCTAAACCGGGCCAGTTCGGTCTTCTGTTCGTTGGGAGTCGAAAACTGTCTTGGATGGATCAACAATCTCCTGATTTGACGCCTCCGATTTTTTTCTTATGTGGTTACTTGAAAGAAAAGTTTTACATCAACAAACCAACCAGCTTAACTTTGTAGAGAATTTTATATGGGAGCTATGATTTAGAGCGATATGCGTACTAGGCTTTTAACACGAAAATCGCAACTAGTAGATATTTAAGGGTCAACTTAAGTTTGACACTTTTTTGTTTGCCCAAAAAATAGTCAAAAATCGAAAAACTCTGCTTTTACACCATCTTTATATGTACAAAAGGATAGATGTACAGTGAATCTAAGGTTTCAACAGCTCAACCTTTAGATATACAACTAAGACTAAGAACGCACTTGCGATTTTTTTGTCGCAAAAGTAGAACACATGAGTTTAAATGACAGGAACGCACTTGATACCAAAATACCGTGATGATTTAGGCTAGGACCGCACTTGCGATTTTTCGTCAAGGTGATTAAAAAGTCGTAGTCGCTACAAATTATTGTGCGCGCCATTATTTATTTGCAAAAAATAAAACACACTACTTTTTATGTGAGTGCACGCATTTGCTACAAATAAGTAGCGACAGAAAAATCGCTTGAAAAAATAGAACTTGTTTCATTTTTATAATCGCTACGATTTTTAAGTCGCATGTGCGTACATTCACATTTAACGCCATGTCCTATTCTTTGCGGCTAAGAAATCGTGGATTAAAAATCACAAGTGCGTGCATAACAATTTCTTGTTGCGACTACGATTTTTAAGTCGTAGTAATTTAAATCGCATTTGAGTGCATTTGTTTCATTTTAACTTACGACAATCGCATCGCGTGAAAAATTAAACAAATTGCGACATTAAAATCGTCACAATTTGGTATTATCAAGTGCGTTCATTCTCATTTAAACTCATGTGTTCTATTTATGTGACTAAGAAACCGCGCGATTAAAAATGCAAGTGCGTTCCTAGCCTTAAAGGTCGAAATTTGTTTCATTTTCCTGGCGAAATGAAACGAATGTACTCAAATAGATATGCTCATACTTGCGAATTAAATTACTAAGATTTAAAAATCATAGTCGCAATAAGGAATTGGCATATAAGTACTTGTGATTTTCAATCGCACGATTTTTTAGTCGCAAGGAATAAAACACATGTCCTTAAATCTGAATGCACGCACATGCGACTTAAAAATCGTAGCGATTATAAAAATTAAACCAGTTCTATTTTTTCAAACAAAATTAATTAGATCAAATGGATTCAAATATTCCTGCGATTTTTTAATAAAATTCTTGTCAGCTTAATGGAAAATTAGGAATTGTTGTGTTGTGTCACTTTTGTTACGTTTAAAGTTTAGTCAAGAACTTAAAAAAGTATTGGGTGCATCTGTTTATAAGTGGCGATCAGTTTCATAAAATCCACAATAGTTTAAAAGAACAGCAACAGAAATTTGTGCAATGAGTATGAATGCTTCAAGGAACTACTGCAACTAGTTGAACCCAGAGTTGTAAATATCAAATGGAGAAATTCAAAATCACTTGAGAAACGATTATCTGTGACATTGAATTAAATAAAAAAAAATTCTTAATCGTTGCTATTTATCTGTAGCAAATGTGTGCACTCACATTAAAAGTAATGGCGCAAAATTTTAAACAGCCTTTTATTAAGGTATAAGTATGATACTACATACCAACTTGCTAAGTTTACAGTAGTTTACTAACTCATTTTTAATTTTAAACATTTTCTAACTAGTATTTTAATTTTCTTAATAAATTGCTTCTGAACACACCTAAAACAATGACATTTCGTGTAAAAAAGTAAGTACACGAACCCTTTTTTGATGTTTGCAAATGTCAAAGAGTCATACTACTTATAGTCATGATACTAATACTAAAACAGCTTTAGCATTGTACTAATTCAATTAAAATTTTTCGCCAGTGTGTTTTATTTGCTTGCGATTAAATAATCGCGCGGCAAAAAAATCACAAGTGATTGCATGATAATAATTTGTGGCGACCGCGATTTTTCGATCGCTTCGACAAAACATCGCAAGTGCGGTTCTAGCCTTATGTTTTACAATTTACGGCACATACTACATATTTGAATAATAAATGGCTAAGATATTTCAAAAATATTGATATTTTGTCAGTTGTTTAAATCCACACAAACGTCTTGAGTACATACATGTCATAATAATATAACTGAATGCTGTCAAATTGACAGATATAAAGAAAATTGGCGCAAAATTTTAATTGAATTAGTACGATGCTAAAGCTGTTTTAGTATGCTAAATTTTCAAATTTTAATCGAATATATGTAGCATCATACTTTCTCTACCCTTTTATTAAAGTTAAAAGCATTGAATACCTACTTTATTTTTTTTAGTATCGTGCTAGCTTCATATGACTCTTTGACATTTGCACCATCAAAAAAGGTTCGTGTACTTACTTTTTTACACGAAATGTCATTATTTTAGGTATGTTCAGAAGCAATTTATTAAGAAAATACTTTTAGTACGATACTAGTTAGAAAATATTTAAAATTAAGAATGACTTAGTAAACTACTATAAAGTTAGCAAATTGTTAAAGAGTATCATACTAATACCTTAGTAATAGGCTGTTTAAAATTTTGCGCCATTATATTTTATTTAGTACCGTAGTACCGCTTGGCATAATGGGTAGTGCGTTGGACTGTTATGCGGAAGGTCTCGAGCTCGATTCTCAGCCGCTGCAAAAAAGTTTTTCGGGGGTGTACTGCCTCTTGCGAGGAATTGAAAAATCCTCTAAGAGTATATCTCTTTTCAAGGTTGTAGGTCCCCTCCGTTTCTAGTAACACGCACACAGGAACGGTTGAGAGTTGTAAGTCACTAGGTCCTGGTTCACTTCGAGCTGTTGCACAACCAAATTTATTTATTTATTTTTATAAATTTTATTTATTACCTACTATATGTATATATATGTATATGTCACTTCAACATGAGTTAAACTAAATTATATATTACAAGACATGATTATAGTGCATGATATAATAATGTCAATCATTTTAATTCTGCATTTAGAAAATTATAAAATTATTTTTAATATGCGTTCCCGTTACAGCTGATTGAATAATTGATACAAGATTTAAGTTGCATTCAATTCAGATTCCCTCTTCTTATAAGATATGCTGATGCTTTTTAAAAGACTAATCTAAACAATTATGTTTGTTTATAATATGAGGAAGTTCATGTTTCCAAATCCAATAGGTAAATTGCATAGGCATACAAGTATGAGGCAATCAAAATTATATTGGGTTTAAGTCCACCCTCCTACATTAAATTAGCAAATATATGAATAAGTTTGCTATGCTATGTTTTTAGTGCAATAAAAGGCACATTTGAAAAAAAAAATAGAAATCTATTTTCCATTTACTTGGTATAGTTTGCGTTCATTTACAAAATTCGATATCAATTTGTTTCGGGATGCATTTTTCCGCAGAGTAGGTCTCTAAACCATTAAGCTAAAGTAGGTTTCTACATAATGTTAGTGAACCAATATTTATGAGCTTTGAATGTACATAGATGCATATGTTTTGTTGGGTATGCCAAAAAGGCCGCTCATTGAAAACACACAATAGAAAAGTTCAAAATTAATTTAATGGAAAAACGCATACCAAAACCCCCCAAACAAACAGAAAACTGAGGCCAACCAACTTACTTCAGTTTAGCTACTGCCATTGCTGCATATTGTATCACTTAATCATGTTTTCATGTTGGTTATTGTTAACAGGGCTTAAGTGGTGGTATTTTGTGTTTAGTGAAGCATTTTTTCTTTCTTATTTTCGTGTTGTAATTTACTTTGCAGCCCTAGAGAATTTTAGAGAATTTAATGCTCAGTTTCACAGTGGTATTTTGATTTGAGATCTATAAAATAAAAGTTTAAGCAAATGCTCGACCAGCAAATTATATAAATTTGTTATTTTATTATTGTACTTTTTCTATTGCTAAAATAACGATATTCATCATTAATAATTGAAAAATAAAAAGTATACACATTTTTCTCTTACTAGAATGAGAAGGTATGTTTAGTTAGAAGCGATATTGAACTAGGTTTAAACTCATTGGCGCAAAATTTTAGTTGAATTAGTACAATGTTAAAGTTGTTTTAGTATGAAACTAGGTTAAAACAACGATTTTGAAAATTTTTATCGAATATAGCATCATACTTTCTCCACCCTTTTATTAAAGTTAAAATCATGGAATACCTACTTTATTTTTTTAGTATCGTGCTATTTACAAAAGATATGAGTATTTCTTAAAATTACATAATATACAAAGGTATTTAAAAACAGTAGTACCGCGCTGCGTGCGTGCTTCTTCGACTCTTCTTTTCGACTGTCCTAAATGAGGGAATGCAATATGCAATATGCAATATTGGGAGAAAAAGAAAGATGAGAGAGAGAGAGCGATTGAGGGGAAATGCAAAACCACGGCGCGAGTGTAGGGTGCTATTTTGTAGGATTCAATCCCACAGGTATGTGTATTTAGTTTATTGCATGAACTGTCATTGTTTTATAGCTTTAGTACCATACTTGTTAGAAAATGATTAAAATTAAGTAAAAATTTAGTAAACTACTTTAAAGTTAGCAAATTGTTTAGTAGTATCATACTAAAACCTTAATAACACTAGTTTACACAAAAAAAGTACCTCAACAAAAAAGTATTTTCTAGACTAATTTTGGCTCTCTGAACACGAAAATGGCAATCGTTTATTTTTCCAAAGAAGCGTTTTCGAGATATGGCCAAAAAACGTGTTTTTCTGCTCCTTTTCCATGTATAAGCCTAATTCTCAAAAACGGTTGAACTAATTAACATATACTTTATAGTTTTGAACAGATATTTTGTTTGCCTTTCCAACAGTATACGACTTGTGTAAATCGGCCCAACAATCATCAAGAAATAACCGTTCAAAGTTTCAAAAAACACAATTTTTCGACGTTTTTTGAAAATCGATTGTTTTAAGTCATTCCGTAAGGATAGAAAAAAAATTTTTTAAAATAGTTTTAAGATCTCAGGTGAAAGATATTGTTTTTACAAAGCTAAAACGCATAAGATCAATGAAATCGAATAATAAATGTGGAAGTTATGAAACATTACGTGAAGGCAGACCATTTCAGTTTTTTTCAAAAAAAAATATGTTTTTTAGTTTTATCTACCTGTTTAAGAATTGTTGGAAAAAATATACAAATTCAGAGAGTAGTGCTTTATAGTAAAGTAATGCTATATTGTCAACCTGTGCTACGTGCTTTGTGAGGTGTTAATTGCATTTGGAAACGGAAATAGGAAGTATTTATCGTTTGGAAAGCCAGTTGAATGGAGAAACCCAATTGATCATGTGACTGACTGTTACTTCTGCTTAACTAAAATGAATGAATGAATGAATTGTATTGGGGATTAATTGCACTGCGACCTGAAGATCTATTGTGCCCCCTCTTAAAATGATGAGCTGGCTCATCCTACAGTTCTTCCTCCAAACCTATTGCCTTAAGGAACTTTAGTATTTGGGGCACTTTTAGAGAGGTTAGGTTGCTCTCTTCCACCTGGTACCGTCCCAGATGGGTTTTCCTTTGGTGCATGATTGGACAACACTTTCCCAGTATGTGTTCCGGAGTTTCCTCATGCATGTTGCAGAATCTGCAAGTGGCACTGCTTACCACACCAATTAGATTAAGGTGTCTTCTAAGTTTACAGTGTCCTGTTAGAATACCTGTTATTATTCTTAGGTTATTCCTACTAAGGTTGATACAGTTTTCGAAACGTTGCCGGTTGTAGTTACCCAGCAGTAGTTTCGCCTGTCTCATCTTAGGGAGTTCATTCCAGTTCTTTATTCTGTTTGCCTCCTCTTCTTGTTTAATTTTGGTTTTGATGACATTTTCACCTATTCCGCAATAGGGTTCAGGCCCTGTTAGGGGAGTTGAAGCTCCTAATTTTGCTAGGGAATCTGCCTTTTCGTTTCCAAGAACACCAACGTGACCAGGTACCCAATAAAGTGTGACCCTGTTCTGTTTGCCTAGTTCGTTTAGCCTATTTATGCACTCCCCCACCAGCTTAGAGTTGATGGTGTACGAGCTCAGTGCCTTTAGTGCTGCTTGACTATCTGACATAATGGCAATGTTCTTGTTACGATAATTCCTTTCGAGATTGCGATCCACGCATTTCCCTATCGCGTTTACCTCCGCTTGGAAGATGCTGGTTGACTGTCCCATCGGTATGGAAAGTTTGGTTTTTGGCCCAAAAATTCCTGCACCAGTCCCTTCGCTTGTTCTCGATCCATCAGTGTACCACTTGATGGTATTTGCTTCGAGTGTATAGTTTATATCCTCTCCTACCCAGTTTTTTTTTGTTACTAAGCTGTGTAAGAAAGTTTTTCTCGAAATTATGTTTTTTGATCATTCCATCTCTTGGGATGTCAATAAGGTTAGTAATTGTGGACCTGTCAATTAGGTCCCTTTCTCTGAGACCAATTATTTTACCTGTCCCAGTTCCTTCCTTTGAGAACCTCATGATTCCTCCCACTCCAGCACTTCTAATGACCTCGTGTAGAGGGGATAGATGGAGGATAACCTCAATAGCTGCGGTAGGGCAGGTTCTCATTGCTCCCGTAATACAGATACATGCGAGCCTTTGGATTTTTTCTAGGGTTTTCCTAGTTGTTGTTAATTCGGTTTTCTTGTTCCATGCAACCGCACCATAGGTAATGATGGGTCTTACCATCATAGTGTACATCCACCTAAGGATGCTCGGTTTGCAACCCCATGACTTGCCTGCAATTCTTTTGCAAATCATTAGGGCTTTTGTGGCTTTTCCGACTATATAATTTATGTGTTTGTTCCAGAGGAGTTTACTATCTAGTATAATTCCTAGGTATTTTACCTCCCTCTGCATTTCAATTACTTCACCATTCAAACGGATATGTTTCATATGTGGTAGAAGTCTTTTCCTGGTAAATGGTATGATTGTTGTCTTGGATGGGTTTATTGAAAGCCCTACAGACCTACTCCATTTGCTCGTAATTGTTAGTCCTCTTTGGATAATATCGCAAAGAGTTTCTTCAAACTTACCTACTGCAATGATAGCGATATCATCGGCAAATCCAATGCAGTATATACCTTTGGAGGTAAGATTTTCTAACAATTCATCTACTACAAGACTCCACAACAAGGGTGATAGTACACCGCCCTGAGGACATCCTCTCGTTGTGATCACTTTCTTTACATTTTGTCCTGCTTGTGCCTCTGCATTTCTAGTGCCCAACATTTCTATTATCCATCTGGTTATGGTGTTGGGTACGCATTTCCTAACAAGAGCTTTGCCTACAGCCTCGTGGGACGTGTTATCGAAGGCCCCTTCTATGTCTAAGAAAGCAGCTAATGCTGTTTCCTTTACATCTAAGGCTCTTTGGATCTTATTTGTTAGTTCAAACAGGGCGGTCTCGGTTGATCTGCCCGCCCTATATGCGTGTTGTCGCTGATTGAGAGGCCTACTTATTAACACTTCTGATCTTATGAAGTTGTCAATTACCTTTTCCAGAGTTTTCAGTATAAAGGATGTTAAGCTTATTGGCCTGAAAGACTTTGGATGGGTTGTGTCCTTTTTCCCTATTTTGGGAATGAAAATTACCTTAGCTGTTCTCCATAGACTTGGTATGTACCCAAGAGCAATGCTACTCCGTAGAATATTAATGAGATAGGGCATAAGGAATTCTTTTCCCTTCTGCAAAAGAGCTGGGAAGATACCATCTGCACCTGGTGATTTGTAGGGTTGAAAGGTATTAATTGCCCAATCAATCCTTTTACCTGTGCAAATGGTCGTGGCTATTTTCCAGTCCTCTCTGTTTGGTGTGAGAGGTGATTTCTCAACCAAGTTACCATCTAATGGTAGACTGCCTGGGAAGTGTGTGCTGAGCAGCAGGTTACACCTTTGCTCTTCATTTTCGGTGAACGTTCCATCACTATACCGAAGTGCCAGTGATGTTAGTGTCTTCTCTTTTGCAAGAGCTTTATGCAGTCTTGCCGCTGCAGGGGTTGTTGAGATATTCTCACAAAAGTTTGTGAAACTATTTCTTTTGGCTTTTCTTATCTCTTTGTTATATATTGTCAATAACGCGGAGTAATTACACCATTCCCTTGTTCTTTTTGCTTCATTGAAGAGCTTCCTAACCTTGGATCTTAGTTTAGAAAGATGTTTATTCCACCAAGGGGCATCCTTCTGTCTAGTTTTTGGTTTAAGAGGGCAACTGAGTTCATATGCCTCATTTATTGCTCCACTAAACTCGTTGACTACAACTTCTAATTCAAGGTTACTTTTAGTCGTACTTGCTGGACCTAGTTGTTCCAGGTTTGATTTTAGAACATTTTGGTATAGGTTCCAGTTTGTTTTCTTAGGATTTCTGCCAGGGGTATTCTCTGTAAGCAGACCTTCTAAGGTAAACACTATTATTCTGTGATCAGACATTGATGGTTCATTGGATACTCTCCAATCCTTTACCATATAAGCTACGTTCGGAGTTCCGAAAGTTAAGTCTAGGACTTCTTTTCTTATTCTAGTAATAAAAGTGGGGGTGTTCCCTACGTTAAATATTTCTAGATTTTTTACCATCATAAAGTCTAAAAGGTACTCACCCCTTTGGTTTATGTCGGTGCTACCCCATACTGTATGGTGAGCATTGGCGTCACATCCTATCAGTATCGGTAGTTTTTTCCGGTTGCAGTAGTCCACCAGTCTCTGTACTTCGCACGGTGGAATGTTGGCTTCATCACCAGCAAAGTAGGCTGCTGCCACAACCATCGTCTGGATACGACCCTCGATGTTGATTTGGGCCTGTATCGGGACCAGATCCCTTGTCAAAAATTCTGAAAGACATATATAATTTATGTTATTTCTTATTTTAATACAAGTTCTGGGCGAGTGTTCTCTCGTGTCCCATATAAGTTTAGAGTCGCTACTTGTCAACCCTCTTACCTGACCCTTATAAGTCCAGGGTTCCTGGATCAGTGCTAGCCCTAAGTTGTCCGCAGCGAATTTTCTCGCCAGAACCGCTGATGCGGCCTTCGCGTGGTGTATGTTTACTTGGGCTAGCCTGGTTCTGATCCCGTGTGCCGGCATCTTCTTTTATTGGCAGATGGGGGCTAATGCCCCATCATCTGCTAGCAGGTGGTCTTCCTCCTCTATAGTGGGAAGCAGTTCTGTTTGGTCCATTGGACTTGGAGAGAGGTCTATGCCCTCCATCTCAATGTCCAGTGGACCCGGTGTTATCCTCTCCCGGTCTGGTTTTTGCATCCCTCCTGTTTCCGGGAGTGATGCCTCAGTTGACGTGTTTGGAGGGGTTGGGGGGACTGGAGGGGTTGGGGGGACTAGAGGGGTTGGGGGGACTGGTGGGTTTGGAGGTTTTGGAGTGGGAGTAGTGATGGTTATTGCAGGTAGGGTAGTTCCTACTGCTTCCGCTTCTGGGGATTTTTGAGTTGGCCTGGTTGAGGACTCTTTTTCTTTTTCGGATGCAGAACTGGAGGTTGTTTTCCGGAGACCAAAAACATTTATTTTCCCGAATTTGTAGTGAAGCTGGTGATTTGCTTTCACTATTGTCTCGACGGATTCGGCGTCAATACTTATCACCAGTAGTTGACCTTTTCCTTCAGCCGAGCTTTTAACAATTCTCCAGGTCTGCACGTTTAGACCCTCATTTTGGGCTTTTAAGAGAGCCAATGACTTTTTGTCCTCTTGACCCATGCTTTTTGGAAGGAAAAGCGTTATATTGTGCATTTTTGGTATATCATCACCCATGCATGCATACAATTCGATGCCCTTCCAACTGCTCAATTTATGTGCACTCTCTCTTAGCCACTCCGCTGTTTCGGGTCCAGCGCAATCAACTAAGAGCAGACCTGTTCTGAAGTGCAGTCCATTGAACTTCAGCTTGTGTTTCCAACCCAGAGAGACCTCCTCAATGATTGCCTCCTCGAGTGCCGATAGATCCTCGGCAGACAAGGCGACTTGTGGATATCCCCTAGGCAGAACAGCAATTCTGACGCTCAAGGCTGCACTTGCATAGGAGAGCCTTTGTTGAACGGGTATTGCCTTTACGGTGCTATGTCCCGTAGATGAAGTTGCCGTCGTCCTAGGTTTTTTTGCTTCTTTGCTTTGGGGAGGAGTTAGTTGGTGGCATTTCCTCTTACCCTGTCCTAGGCTTGTGTTATCATTTTTTTGTTCTTCTTTCCGCAAGTCCACCTTCTTTCTGGCTTCCTGCGGGGACATCCCCTCTGCAAGGAACCGGAAGTACCATTTGGTGCCTGCTCCACTTAGTCCTTTCCTATGTGGATCGTCCAGGGCTCCTGGACTACCCAATTTTGGAAGAACTTGATTTCTCCGGGCATTTCGGCTATGTGGTTCTTTGGGTGGACTGGATAGTTTAGATGGTGGTAACTTCCCATCATCTTCTTGTCGCCCTGTTCTAGTGGCTTTTGTCTCTTTTGTAGCGTTTTCCACTTGCCTAGGAGGTATTCTCCCTTGACAAGAGGTTGACGCTGCATTCTGAGTTACGTCTACTTTCTGATCGGGAGGTATTCTCCCTTGACCAGATGTCGACGCTCCTCCTGCTGCCCGGTTCTGAGTGTTCCCCTGAGGCATCCTCTTCAGGTACTTGCTTATCTCCGGTCTCAGATCTTCACCACGGAGATCTTTCTCCATACGATCTGCTAGTGCACTTGCGGTAACATCCCGCGGAGTGTTGAATTTTTTAAAGTTTTTATTATTTTTTTGTTTTAAATTTTTTGGCATATTAATCCCACGAGTAGCTAGAGAAATAATGGGGTCCGCCATATCAGAGCTCCGCATAATATGGTAAGGTCTAGGTTACTCTTTGATTCGACCTGGTTTCAAAGAGGTTCCGTTATAATACAGCCGGTATACTCCCTGGCTGCAAACCATCCAATGGGCACGGGTCACTTAACACCCTGGATTAGGGAGGGCAGTTCTTGGTTTTCGCTCTTCAACTTCTCTACCAGTTTGGGGTTATCCCAGAATGGCAGGTCGGGTGAGTCTTTGCTACTTAAGCCTTTGCACCACATCAAGGTGACTACCTTCGCAAAGGTTTAACTAAAATACAAGGAGGGAAATTTCGGAAAGCTTTTTATCCCGAAGTGCAATCAGTAACAAAGACGGCGCCACATTCTTCTCGGTATCCAAAACAAGAACCACCAGGAACAAAAATAACAGCCGGAGAAGTATGTCCCCTATTACACGATGTCTCACGAGACGAGGCTCACATAAGTGCGAAAAAGAAAGCAGATATGAGGAAATGAGATGTAAAAAAATATTCCCGGTGAGTACCGGGCTGATATTTAGTAGTCTCATTTTGACGTTTCTTTTTCTCAAATTCGTTTTATGTTGTGTTGTGTATTAAAATATACGAACAACTATCAAATTTGAGACATGAGTCTGATGAGACATGAGTCAACGTGTAATAGCTTTTGCCTCACGGGATACAAATTTGAAAGGAAAGTCAAAAATGAGACATGTCTCATGAGGCAATGTGTAATAGGGGACTATCAGATTTGAATTCCAGTATCATCAGCAGTTTGGAAATTGAAAGTCCAAAACTAAAGCTATCAATTCCAACTCAATGATTTATGCCGCGATTTCAACTTATCTTAAGAGAAGTCTGAGTTGCTCGCTTCGAGATTGCAGGAATTTAACTCTTGGAAGCAGACACAAAAGTCACTTATTACAGAAATCGGAATAAGAAATTCGAAAGGTATTATTCAAAAACGGGTGACTTTTGTTACGAGTATGGCAATGATGTGACAGGATTATTTGCTGAATTTGGAGAACACCACGAAGCTAAGGATTGGCGGCTTTTTATCGACGGTAGCAAGTATAGCGTGAAGGCTGTCTTACTTCATAAAGGGAACACGAAACCATCAATCCCGATTGGTCACTCCACAAATGTAAAAGAGGACTACAAGACCACGGAAAAACTTCTTCAACTTGTGAAATACAATTCCTATAACTGGAAAATCTGCTGTGATTTAAAAGTCGTGGCTTTACTTACTGGCCTGCAGGGTGGCTACACAAAATACTGCTGTTTTCTGTGTTTTTGGGATAGCAGAGCAGATGAAAAGCATTTCATCCAACGAAATTGGTCACTTCGTGAAAATCATGTAGTAGGAAAGAGCAACGTTGCTGAAAAAGCACTTGTTGAAAAACAAAATGGAATACTTCCATCATTGCACATAAAACTCGGCATTATGAAAAATTTTGTAAAAGGCTTAGCAAAAGATCCCGAAAACAAAGGATTAACATATTTGAAAACAAAGTTTCCCAAGCTGTCGACCGAAAAAATTAAGGCAGGTATATTCGTTGGTCCACAGATAAAAAGAATTGTTTAGTGACACCGGATTTTTGAATTGTATAAAAAAAACGAGAAAAGAGCATGGAATGCTTTTCAAGACGTAGTTCATGGATTTTTGGGAAACTACAGAAGTACAAACTATCGTCAATTGATCGAAAATATGATGATTACATTTCATGCTATTGGTGAGTATTTAGCAGATTAGTGTTTCAAAAACAATGAATTCTATTGACAACTAAAATTTAAATATTTGTATTCCTTTCAGGTGGTCGCATGTCTTTGAAAATGCACTTCCTGCGCAGCCATTTGGAAACTTTTCCCTCGAATTTAGGAGCTGAAAGCGCTAAACAAGGTGAACGATTTCACCAGGATCTTGCTATCATGGAAAAGATTCAACGCCACATAAAAGAAGAAGTGTAAACTTTGAATAAAAATTATGAAAAAAAGAAAAAAACCTGAAATGATCTGCCTTCACGTAATGTTTTATAACTTCCACATTTATTATCCGATTTCATTGATATTGTGCGTTTTAGCTTTATAAAAACAATATCTTTCACCTGAGATCTTAAAACTATTTTAAATATTTTTTTTTCTATCCTTACGGAATGACTTAAAACAAGCGATTTTCAAAAAACCGCGAAAAATTGTGTTTTTTGAAACTTTAAACGGCTTTTTCTTGATGATTGTTGGGCCGATTTACACAAGTCGTATACTGTTGGAAAGGCAAACAAAATATCTGTTCAAAACTATAAAGTATATGTTAATTAGTTCAACTGTTTTTGAGAATTAGGCTTATACATGGAAAAGGAGCAGAAAAACACGTTTTTTGGTCATATCTCGAAAACGCTTCTTTGGAAAAATAAATGATTGCCATTTTCGTGTTCAGAGAGCCAAAATTAGTCTAGAAAATACATCTTTGTTGAGGTACTCGCCAAAAACCGAAAATTTGTAAACTAGTGTAATAGGCGGTTTAAAATTTTGCGCCATTGTGTTTTGGCCTACTCCTGGAATTGAGTTGAAATGGGTTTGGTTAAAGTCGATTGCTCTTGATCAATGGAGTTGAATTGAGCAGAATTAAATTATGTTTTAAATGCTTTTTACTACGTTTATATGAGGTATTGAAGCGAGCTTGAAGCTTGCCTTGACCCTTTGTAAACGGGTATTGAGTTGAAATGAGCTTCGTTCGACTCGATCTCACTTGCTCAGCGGTGTCGAGTCAAAATATGAGACGAAAAACCTGGGTCGAGGAGTTGGCTTAACAAAATGTTTCAGAATCGCTCAACATCATTTCAACTCAACTCCAAATCGAGCTCTCAACTCAAATGACGAAAAACCTGGGTCGAAAATCCGACCCTAATCCAATTCGATCTTTCGATACTGCATATAAACGTAGTATTTGCAATCGGGAGTTGACAACTTTGAAAGTTTACACGCACCCTTAAACCAATGACCAACTGTCAGTGTGAAATCATTCAGTTAAAGCAACATTTTCATCATGGTGAATTTCGCGAACGATAATTGCTTCCTAATTTTCTTTGATCAATTGCATGGAATAGACATTAATGTTATATGGTTTCAACAATACGGTTCCATAAGATTCTGTTGAACTCGTATCAAATTTTCTTTTTGAAGCTCTTTTTTGGTTTCTATCCAAGAAGCCCAACTGTGATATTGGAGCATCTGTCCAAATATGGGAATTGTACTCGAGCTTTGGACGAATATAAGCCTTAAAGATTACAGCCAGATCAGAAGGTCTAATAAATTTCTTGCAACGTTGAAGCAGCGTTTCTAGCGACGTCGAACATGTGGTCCCACACAAGGTAGTCTGGGATACACATACCAAGAAATGAGAGCTGTTCGGTTTTCTTAATGCAAGTGCCGTTCATGGATAGTGGCATTGGGAATGGGTTGCGCTTTACCGGAAGAAGACAGATTAAGTTTAAAAAGCATTAAAATCTACGCGGTTTATATTTCCCCATTTGACAATGCTTTCGAGATCAGAATTCTATGAGCTTATCATACACTGCCATTCTAGATCTCCGAAGATCCGAAGAACTAGGAAATGCATCTGGAAATGAATATGAGAAGCAATTTATTGGATTAGAGGTTTCAGACAAAAGATCATTTATGAATATCAGAAAATGAGTCACAATAATCTTACTTTCTCCAATACTGTGTAAAGATTTGTGCCACTGTTCGGTGAGTTACACCATCATATCACCGGTAGACCTATTGCTAGGATAGCCGTGCTGCCGGTCATTGAGAAGCTTTTGTTTTACAAGATATTTCTGGAGCTGTTAATTTATCAGCTTTTCCATAACCTTAGAAAAAAGGGATACGTGTAAGTGCAATTTGAGGATAGTTAGAGGGGGAAGAATATTTTCTTTTTGCTAAGGAAAAATGCTGTTTTCCAACCACTCGGAAAGAAATCAGTAGAGTAGGACAGATGAAAAAGCTTACACAGGGTTTTGCCAGCGTCGAAGAAGATCTCTTCAGAATAACCGGGAAATACTATCTGGGCCAGGTTATTTGTATGTATCGAGTACTCTTGCAAATGTACGAGAACGAAAGAAGATCTGTCCCATAAAATCAATTAGGCTCTCAATTATAGCAAACTGTGCTATTGAGGAAGCATAGTGACCATTTAAAGTTCCTGAAAAATCGTTCAGAGCGTGTCAGTCAGCTATCTCATATTGCCAAACGATTCTCTTAGGAATTGTTTCTTTAACTGGGTTTTGTCGACAAGAGAAATTTGCAGATAAAATACGTCCAAACGCAAGAAACAAGTCTAGAGTATTAGCAGATTGACGTGTAACGTCAGAAATTCGAATGAGAAACAGTTCTTTGGAAAGAGTCGGACAGGGCATCGAATTCGGTAGAAGGCGAGTTAATCATGTCGATTACAGAATTCGCATAATTTTACTCCCGGTGAATTGACTCGATCCGTTGACTTCTCGCATCCGCTGTAAAACTGAATTATGAAATTCGCTGGATGAACTACATTGTCGATTCCTAAAATTACCTTATCATTTATGAACTTTCGTATCGACGCTGTCAGCTACAGACATTTAGTCAACCGGCCTAGGCTCTGATAATAGTACATATTACTATCGATCAACGAGATCAAGCATCGTTTTGAGTGGTTAGTACTTGGATGGGGGACGGTTTAATACCAACCGTGTGCTCTCTCTTTTTTCTTAGATTTCAGGCTCTCCGGTTGCGTTGTTAGCTGTCCGTTTTCTATTAAAATTTGTTAAACAAATACTTAAACATTCAGTATGATAAGCTTTTGACTTAAATTTTGTGCTTTTCATTGTTTATTTTCGTTTTTTATCGTTTAATCAAAAATTCACTTCAGATTCGTCTCGAAATTGGTGCGAATGTAAAATGATAGAAATTGTATGGAGTGCGAATGGATTGCGGATTTAGTAATACCAGATAAGTTGAACCGAATGTCGGTGGTGTAGGGCATGCTACCGACATTCGTTCAACTTTCTTTCGTCGGATTCAGTAAAAGCAAAAGTTTGGAAATTAATTGAAACTGTCACTTTAGCTCATTCGCTGAATTCTGTAATAGGGGTGAATACTCGTATCTAAAATTGGACTGCTATAAATAAAGCATGTATCAATGATGCTTTTTATGGACTGTGTTAACCACATGAAATTAAAGTTTGTATTAAAACAAATGCCATATTGTGTTTGAAGCTGATAAGCAACATCATTGCCTACGATGAATTGTCAATCGCCAAATATTTCTCGTTTTCGGTTTCGATTCTCACAAAGCGAAAATCCCATAAAGCTAAAGAGTAATAGAATCTGTCAAAACATAGCCCGAGAATATTTTACAGAGCAATTATTTCGTGCGATATAGTCCATATATTGACAGATAAGTGCTGTATCTATAGTTAGAAACCTATCGGCTAAAAAGAACAAAACTCCTTCCTTTTTTGTATTATCTGACACAAAAGTGACACTAAGACGATTTTTTTAAATAGGTTTATTTCTTTGAAAAAAAAACCTGACGAGCTTTAAGAGCACTTTCAGTACTCACAGTGAAACTGAGCATTAAATACATATGAACATTCTTTCTGTTACCATGATGATGTGAAGTTTGTTTTGTGTATTATAGGAAGAATTGGAATTGATATCAAAGATACAATACAAAATAGATATTGACCACAACGTGCACTGTATTTGACCATAGAAATAGAGAGAGACGAAGTGGTGATGGTCAAATACATGTAGATATACCAACATGTGAGATGGCTGATGGGTATGTACATTATATACATGAGAGTATTGATTACTGGATAGTAATTTTATTTGGGAAAATAAAATAAAATTATTTTTTTTTTTAAATATCTTTATTACACGTTCAAATGGAAAATAAAACTTCTTGTTTCAAATTATTTTATCTTATTTGGCTAATTGAATTGGGAATTGAATCAAACCCTAGAAAATTTCAAAGTAAATGTTTTATTTAATATCTGTGTATATTTTCGATGGAAAGTGTGTCCTATTCATTAATCCTAAGGTACCTATCTTTTTATTTTTTTGAGAATACATTGCATATGCTCTAATATTTAGAGCAGATCTTTACACCAGAGTTCTGTTAAATTGAAAATAACTGTAGTAATACTGTTCAACAATGTTTGGGGCCTCAATCGTGTCTCGTGTGAACTGGCTTTTTTTTTTTGGTTAATTTTAGTTGTTTTAAGTTTTGCTTAGCAATTATTTTGAAACGTTCTTTTTTCCATTGGATTTTTGTAACGAAAGAAAAAAATATTATGCAAAACTAATTTAGGGGGGTAGATCCGCCGATAACTTAACAAGATTATCGAAATAAATTTTCAGATTCAATTGACAATCCAAATTTAAATTTTCCCATGTTTAGCTAGAAGCGAGATTGAACTAGGTTTAAACCCGTTGGCGCAAAATTTTAAAGAGTTCCCGTTTAAGCAATAAAACTGGCTCTACTTAACGCAGTCGTTTAGCTTGGAGACTTTGTCTAACTTTTTCATAATTTTAATCACGTTAGACAACTCTTCTAACTAATGTAGGTTTTACAACAGAACCTAAGCGAATTTGCGTTGAACAACCCTCAATTTGACAGATGCATAACTCACACAACTACAAAAACACAAAAACAAAAGTAAAAAGAACAGACAACTTCAAACCAAATAATTTTTCGCCGTAAAAAGTACATTTAATATACTACATCGGTACAGATTTTGATTGTTTATAAGTTATTTACATTATTTTAGATGAAAATAAAGTATAAATCGCAAATTCACAGCATAAAAAACTCAATTTGTTGTTGTAAGGTGCAGATTCATTTAGCTACATACTCGTCCCGGCGGCCGGCGACGCGCGTGCATACATAAGATATGTACATTTGTACGAGTATACATATACAGATTTTTTTTTATTGTAGAGCACTTTCGTAGGATTGTTTCGAATTTATAATATTCAGTGATTCAGTCTATTTACAAAGAACATCCTTAAAAAATCGAATAAAACATCAGTAAACATTTTTTCTTCCATTTGCTTTGGTATGAAATGACTATTGTCAATATGGATAAAGTATACTTTTAAAAGATAAACTAGCTATTTGCTGCTGTTAAAGTAAGACGAGCTCTTTAACGATAAAGTATAGTTTATGTCCTTTAAAATTAACAAAAAGTCGGTTCTCGTTTTATACTCAATATTTAAAGCCGACTCCCATTCTAAAATTGATTTAGAGTGGGTTTTAAATGTTTAAAATTTTGCGCCATTGGGTTTTGGCCTACGCCTGGAATTGAGTTGTAATGGGTTTGGTTAAACTCGATTGCTCATGGTCAATGGAGTTGAATTGAGAAGAATGAAACTATGTTTTAAATGCCTTCGTAAAAGCTTTTGCAGTTTACTGTGAACGCACCCTTAAACCAATGACCGAACGATAATTGCTTGCTTCCTAATTTTCTTTGGTCGATTGCATGGACTAGATATTAATGTTATGTGGTTTCAAGAGTACAGTTCTATAAGATTCTATTGAACTCTTATCACATTATCTTTTTAAAGCTCTTTTTTGGTTTTTATCCAAGAGGCCCAACTGTGATATTGGAGCACCTGTCCAAATATGGGAATTGTACTTGAGCTTTGGACGAATATAAGCCTTAAAGATTACAGCCAGATCAGAAGGAGTAATAAATTTCTTGCAACGTTGAAGCAGCGTTTCTGGCGACATCGAACATGTGGTCCCATGTAAGGTGGTCTATGATGTACATACCGAGAACTGAGAGCTGTTCGGTTTCCTTAATGCAAGTGCCGTTCATGGATAGTGTCATTGGGGATGGGTTGTGTTTTATCGAAAGAAGACTTTTCAAGAACCCAAGAGCGAATAGCGGAGCCAAATAGCAATGGCATTAAGTTATAGCCAGGCAGGCGAAATTCGTAAAAATCAGTATTCGCACAAAATTGTGTTTCAGCCAGTGACAAATAACACAATAAAATTTAACAGCGTAGACATTTTTTCTTAGCCCACGAAAATTTGAAAACACAACACAAAAATGGAGGAGAAGATCCAACCACGAACTCTGGAAGATGAACCACAATGTGCACGTAGCCCAGATAGTAATAACAGATGTTAGACAATAATGCTCGAACCGAAAAATATTTGAATCCCAGGCATTTGGCATCAATTATTGCCTACGTGTATTTTTTTTTTTTTTCAAATACAAAATCTTCTTCCGTAGAAAAATAATTACTATTAATTTAATTCTCCATCGCTAATCTATTCATGTTGTCTGGTATACCATTATAGGATTGACCATTTTCAGCTACAATTGTAATTAATGAAGTAAATTGGTAATTAAAATGTTGATAATTCTATAAGTGCATATTCTGGGTACGAACTGCTTAAACTGGATAAGAATCGATTTAGAAATCAGCTTAATCTGAATGAAAGTGAAAACAAACTGTATTTTATGATAATAGTTGTAGGTACACACATATTTTTTTTTTTTTTTATAATCTACCCGCGCTCAAGGGATTATGATTACCCTTTAAATGTTTCAACACAGCGCGGGCGTGAAGTTGATGAAGAGAAAGAAGGATAGGAAAGATGTGTGGCACGATGTTCTGAGACTGAAGGTTGTTGTCTCAGATATTTTATCTCCAGGGATGGCGGCTGAACTAAAGCGGAGAACTGCCGTGTCTTATTTCTATGTCACTCATAATTCACATTATTTTATTCGTAGTATACAAAACATCGAAACAGAAATAATTAAACACCATGAGCTTGCTGATTATCTCGATACATGATACACAAAAAGGCTTTAATGCGTCGCACACATTTGCAGTACAGCCAACTTTTGTTAGATATGTTTATAAATGCACAGTGATTCCTGGCCTTCAGTTATATTTTTTTTTTCAAAAATCACCACTGACAACCAGGAATGAACACCCTGAGGACAATACAGTCAACCAACATTTTAAATTTAATTTTTTTTTGTCATGTAAATTTTATATAAAAATAATTAAACTTAAGTCACTGTATATAGTTAGGCCCCCTATGAGCCAACAAATGTAAATTTTCATGCATATGTAGTATCTTATTAGTTGTAAGCCAAATTGTAAATAGTATGTTCAATAAAACAAAACTGAAACTGAACTTAATGCAAGTGCCGTTCATGGATAGTAGCATTGGGGATGCCAACTTTTATTGGTGGTCGTTCATTGTTTCCGGTATGTGACATTATGTTTGTGATTGTTTTATTTTGTAAGTTATATTCCCAAGACGAAAATAACTCTTAGTGGCTTAAACCTCTTTGTTCATATTTCTCTTTTTTTTTCGCAATTTTAATCTATTTAATGACAATTCAATTCGATTTTGTTTTATTGAACATACTATTTACAATTTAGCTTACAACTAATAAGATACTACGTATGAAAATTTACATTTGTTGGCTCATAGGGGGGGGGGGGGGAAGGGGGGGGGTGGAGATGGTCGTTCTGTAGTGTTTCTGTCGTTGACGGTCGAAGTAGAGTCCAGTGCAGATCTTCAGTATCTTCCTTTCGAATAGTTGAAGTTCCTTCATAGCTGTCTTCGAGATGGAAAACCAGACTGGGAAGGAAAAGCTGATCACTGGTCACAGGAGCTGCTTGTATATCTATATTTGTCGGTTGGCTAAGACCTGATCTTCTTTTCGGCGATTGGTGCAAACGGCTGAAGGCCCAGCTGGCCTTTTTCAGAACATTTCTTGAGTGCAGGTTAAACCTTAGCAACTCGTTGAAGTGCACTGCCAGGTACTTGACATTTGGCTTTGCCACTATGGAGGATCCGTCAGGGAGTTTTAGGACCAGATTTCTGCAAATTGTTGCGGTGCGAATGCCTCTACCAGTTGAAGGTCTTTTGAGTCTATTTAATGACAGTTGAATTATTATTCTGCTTTTATGTAGTTTATCGCAATGTTTCATTCAATGAAAAATTTTATTTTTTTATGTGAAAAAATACCAATGAATCCGACGGACGCGCCATTAGACTATTATGTTCAAATTCCGCCTCTTTCGGGTCGGATCAGAGAATAGAAAAAAAAATGTCATGTATCATAAATGAAGGAAATAGTGCTTTCACAGCAAACCACTTGAATTATAAAGCATGTTTTTTTCATGTTTACTTGAAATTCTGACTTAATTCAATTGTGACTTAAGTTTTGGAGCAAAATCTTATTAAAAGTCGATCACATTTCAGCCGCATTATAAATTTCGAGCGTTTCTTCGGTTTATTACTCATAGTGTCACTTGCATATATGTACATTTTTCTGAATGTACTCAAATATAATATCCATGGCCACAATCTTTAATAGTTTAAATATCACTCAGAAATACGTTTTTTTATGTCACCTATTTTCCATCAAACAAAATGATTGAAATTTAAACTACGTCTGTCGGGTCAACTCTAAAAAGGCAACTGTTCCTGGCTGAAAGTTTATATTCGTAAGCCTATATAGTAACAATTTCTTAACCCTAGTATGCTGTTGATGCCGATGTGAAATGAAAAATCGCACACAAAAAGAAGTATCCTCTGTTTTTTTTTCGCAAAAAAATGGCGCGTGCATTATTAATTGTGTTCGGAAAATTGATATTTCAATTTGCTTATATTTGTTTTTGTGATATCTGTGTAGGTATATTGAGTTAACTATTTTAATCTAAAGTTGTGTTAGGTAAATAATTTAGGAATTATTTATTCATCAAATTTGGTGGATTAACTCCCAGTTTACTAGAGAATTGCCTAAACAACAATGTTACTGGAGCTAACTTGAGTTTAACCCTGAAACTTGTAGTATGATCTCACAATTTACTTTACAAATTGCCCTTAGTTCGATTGTATTCTTAAAACTATTACCTACATAAAAAAAATAAATTATTTAAGGAATTTAGCTACTTAATAGCAAACATACTTTCAAAAAACAAAAAAAAACGAACAACATATTAATTGAAATATTACAATCGCTACATTATTTGGATTTCGCCTCACCAATTGCCCATTGGTAGCATGTCATGAACTAGCAGCCTCTATATTCCCAGCAAACTAATTGGATAAATTTTATACATGGATGCAACTTCCATTCGATAAAAACTATTTTTTGAAGTATTCTATACTTTGACCACTTCTACTTCAATGTAAGTGTTTACAAGTGACGCCGCCGGCGACGACCGCCCGCCCGCTGTGTTCGTTCGATTATTTGCCAATCAATTTGTTCATCAACAGTCATTAAAACGCAATTTCTTGCTCCCGATTTTAAGTATTTTGTTTTTGTTTTTGGTGTGAATGTTGTTTGCAATAAATCATTTAATAAAGACAAATTTGCTTGGTTCATGTCTATTAGCTCCCACAATGTATTACATTGTTAAAAGTATACATATGTATATAGATACATTGGCTTAACCACTGCACCTTAAAATTGAAAATAATCACCGTTGAGAGTTTTACTTTAAATACAGCCTAAAGCTTTCTCAACCACTTTTTACAAGGTCCATTTCTCTGTCAGATATAGTGGAACCGAGAGGATTACAAATAAAAAACTGAAACTAAAACTAAATGGATACTGGAGTATATAGAGGCCAAGTGGGATGATTGGGGATTCGATTACCAAACCTCTGTCATGACTGTCCAATGCACTTACCATTTTGCCAAGGAATACTATCAAAGTCCATTACTACCTTAAAATTGTAACGTTCTACTGTCCATTGTAACTTTCTGTCCAATGCGTCTAGACATTACTCTATATAGTTCAACTCTATCTATGCTGTCATACGGGTCTTTGAAATCTATAACAAAATGGTGGATGTTGATATTATGAAGTTCCTAGGTTTTTACAAGATTTATCGTAATTAGAATGTTTGGTTGGTAATAAAATTTCCTGGCATGAACCTGCCTTGTTGTTGACGAATAAAATTAGGCATTCACTTAATATGGGAGAAAAGATCTTGTAGGCTTAGACTTATGCCTCTGTAGAAGGTGCAGTACATAAGGTCTACTTTCTTGAGGATCGGACAACATAACGCTGAGGACCGATTTATCAGACAAGAATCCCTAAACCATATTTTTTAAGATGAGCGGAGCCGATGCATAGTTCTTACTCAATAGCGAGACTGATGTAGCTCCAGCTGATTTGTTCTTGTTTTGTTTTAATTAAGCTTCTTCACACCGTCGATTGTTGATCTACGTTATCTACGTTGATAAATACAATCTGCCAAATAGCGGAATTTGATTCTAGATCTCCGTTACACAATTTGCAGAAATTTTACTCTTGCATATACTCAGATTTTATTACGATATTCCTTTGATCATCCTAGCAAGCTTTGTTTCGGGCAGTGTAACCTTGAAATATTATTTTTAGCTTTTCAATAAACATTCGAATCTCATTGCTGCTACGACAAATCTCTTTTTCCTCGATCTGGAGCTCTATTTTTTTAGAAGCTGGTGTATGTTTTTCCATTTTTGCTCGTTGCTGTTGAGCTTGCTAGCAGCTCTTTAACATATATATTCTCCATGATTACGTTGTCATCCAGAGTTTCCATTTCCATCACACTGAGGTACCTCGGTTCGGGAGATCGTTGTTCTGTGGTCATCCTTCTCATATGATGATTCGGGTAGTCGATGATGTTCCGCATTGGTTTCTTCGTTGAATGAACTAGATATTTGTCCAGTCGTTGACGGTCGAAGTAGAGTCCAGTGCAGATCATCAGTATCTTTCTTTCGAATAGTTGAAGTTCCTTCATAGCTGTCTTCGAGATGGAAAACCAGTCTGGGAAGGAATAGCTGATCACTGGTCGCAGGAGCTGCTTGTAGATTAATATCTTTGTCGGTTGGCTAAAACCTGATCTTTTTCTCAGCAATGGGTGCAAATGGCTGAAGGCCCAGTGCACTGCCAGGTACTTGACGTTTGGCTTTTCCGCTATGGTGGATATGTCAGGGAGGCTCAGGACCAGATTTCTGCAAATTGTTGTGGTGCGAATGCCTCTACAAGTTGAAGGTCTCCTGAAGCAGACAAGTTCCGATTTAGAAGTGTTGATCCGGATGCCCCATTTCTGCTAGATTTAGAAGAGTCTGTTGATGTGGGCTTCTAATTTGCGGACAGCGATTACTGGTGACATTGAAGGTTCTCACATCCAATTGTAGAAGGTTGGTCGGAAGTCATCAAGTTGTAGAAAAAGGGGCCTAGTTTTGAGCCTTGGGCGACTCCAGCTCTGATGGTCTTTATGTTTTACTTGCAGTTATCTAGTTGGCCGAAAAATTTCCTGAAAGATAGAAAGAAAAGAGAATTTTTGTTAATAGCGGAGGTACTTGCATAAGATGAAGTTTGTGGATGGATGCTATCGAATGCTTTCGCAACATCTAGAAAGCATCCGACGGTGACACGATGACTGTTGAAGGCTGTGGTGATATTCAGTTGGAAGCAGTAGATGCAAGGTTGAATGTTTTTCTCGAAAGCTAAATTGCATGTCAGAGATGATGGAATTTTCACTGCAGAATTTCTTCAGTCTTCGGAGGATTAATTTACTGATGTTGATGAGAAGTGATATCGGCCTGTAGTTAGAAGCACCTTTCTTCGGAATTGGCACAATCTTCGTTGTTTTCCACTTCCGGGGGAAGTAACAGTCTTCGAAGGATTACTTCTTCCAGTAATTTACTGATGTTGATGAGAAGTGATGTCGGCTTGTAGTTGGTCAAGCAGACTTCTTTGGCTTAGAATTGCCGATGATTTCTACAACCTCCTCTAGATTGCATAAATGTGGACTATCGGTGGGATCATTTGCTGGATTGATGTTTTCAAAATTGATTTTATCCGGATTTATCTGCAGTGTTTGTTGAACTGTTGCCTCAACTTCCTGTTAGATAGTTGGGTCAGTAGGTAGGTTCGAAGTGAAGTTTACTTCGAAATAGTCGGCAAACGCTTCCACCTTGTCTTGGGCCGAGGTAGCTTCAGTATCATTGCTAATGGCTGTTTCAGGTATTTGTGGATAATTTTCCAATGATCCTATTGATGTTTTTTAAAGTATCATGTCCTGGCTTGATTGCTTGCAATCTTTTCTGGTATTGTATAATATTGTGGTGTTGAATTGAGTTCTGGAATATGATATTGACTTGCTGTAGCTCATTCCAAACTATCTATTAGTTTCTGTTGGTTGCATTCAGTTCCCTTTGATGGACCCGCCTGAGACGTTTTCTTAGACGTTGTCTGTGAGCATCAGACTCTGAACGTACTCGGGAAGGTGCTGGTACCTATCCTTTGACGTTCTAGACTGTGTTTGCTTGTCCAGGGCATCAGATACGATTTCGGTATCCAGAAGATTCCTGTCTGAAGGTGGAAGAGGTAAACTGTCTTCGTTGTCCCTGTAAAGTCTTGCAATATCCAGCCGTCTGAAGTTAATGAAATTCTCTGGAGCTTCTGATGTAAAGAGTATGGGTTGGTTGCGGTTGATCGATAGTTGAACAACTTCCTGATCCGTGTCACCATGTGAACAGACATAATTTCGGATTTCAGGAAGAGTGTGCACTAGGTTTAAGGAAGTCAGGAAGAAGCCCAGCGTTGATGGTGTTTTGGGAAAGTGTGGATTGTGCTGTGAAACAACCACTTAGGAGTGTTGGTCGTCGTTGGCGTCCAGCCAGTCAACAATCGCCTTGCCCTCAGGTGAGATCGTAGTATCGAGCTATATGTGATGCCTGGCATTGAAATCACCGCCGATGAGTCCATATGTGCTTCTCTCGAGGACAACGTTGAGAATTTGGAGGTCATTGTGAATATTTCTCATGCTGGATTAGCACTTGAAATAGACACCAAACCTGATGAGGGTTTCATCTCTTGCAAGTTTAATGGTGACCGCAGTGGCTTCGCTAGTTCTGTGACCTGTGATAATGGTTTCGGCGGTGTTGAGGGAAATCTTCTTTTTTACGTAGATTGGTGTCCCTCTACGGCCCTCATCTATGTCCTTTTGGAAGGCCATGACTGATTGTCCGGGTTGTTGTTTTTCATCCCTAAATTAAATGTCGATCTCTTCTTAATTCTGTTCAATGAATTGACATTGTACGTCAGGAAAAATTGAAAATACTTACAATTACAATTTTCAATTTGAAATTGAGAATTTTGAGTTGGGAACCAACGATAAATATGACAACCAATACTTTTTTCGGGCTGATTTTGTAATCAACACTTCGAGATATTTAGTCGAAAATGCTGCGAACCTAAGCAAACAAGATAAGGAGGGCTCCCAGCTGTACCGAACCAAGTCATTTTAAAGAAATCCAAAACTAACGCCAGGGTTTCCGCAAAATTGACCTCTATTTAGAGCTGTAATGAACTACATAGTTCATTTAGAGCTACATAGTTCTATTTAGAGCTGTAATGAACTATACATAGTTCATTACAACTCTAAATAGAGGTCAATTTTACGAAAATTTTGGCGTTGGTTTTGGATTTTTTTAAAATGACTTGGTTCGGTACAGCTGTGAGCCCTCCATATAAAGTTTGTGTGATCTCTTAAAGCACCCCAAATGTAATAGTTGTTTATGTTTCAAAAATGTAGGAAGAGCATTTTAATCTCCCGATATATGGGACTTAAACAGATGTTGACGTCTTAGTATTATTAATAATAAATATAATCAATAGTAACTCAGTGAAAAGAATAACTTCGTGTGCGACGCAGCCTTGCATTTTATTAAAAATATATCCTCCATACACAGCACATGTTTATGTTGTTTTTGTGAAGAGATATTTTTACCTTCTTTATAATTTGTATACCTATTACGCAATCTAAAGATTTCATTTTTTGCTTTGCCATTGACTAATGTCAAGACGATACAATATTCTACACAAACAAAAAGTGTGAGCTTTATAAATCTACGTAGTATCTATCAGTATCTAATAGATACAGTAAAAATTTAAGCAAAAAATACTTTTTGAGATAAAGATAAATCATGTTATGGTGTGCGAGTGGCATATATGTACATATACCTCTGGTATACATTCACATTTTTAGTCTCTCAATTTATTTAGGTACTATATACTTAGGTATGTATATATATGTATTTTGCAGAACTCGAAATAAAACTTAAATGTTTTGACTGAATGTGTGTGAGGCAATTCTTTAATCATTTTCGCATATATTTATGTAGATGCGGACGCAATCCGCAGTTTGAAATTGTTTGATGTTGGATATATATTCAGTGTTAAATAACTGGATGTTGATCTTAACAAAACAAAAAACTCATATGCGATTTCGCTATGAATAAAATTTCGAATAAACGAAAAATTGTGGTTGTCATACAATATTAAAAATAAATTGCATTACTGCGTCTCTTGGATCTCTTTATTTTTATGTTATATAACAATAATTTGAGAATTTTTTAATTATTGAAAAACATAGAAAAAAAACACAAATAACACACGACGGCATTTGATCCTATACGATCCTGATCAAGATGCTTCCAGTTATCTTCTTCTTGACAAGCAATGCTCACTCGAAGTAGCCAGTTGCATTTCTTCCCTTAATCAGTTCACCCGTTATACCCCATTTCCCTAGGAATACTCATCAGTTCACCCTCAAACCTAATTTTGGAGGAATCGTCAAGTACAGAGATTCGTCTTTTAGTCGCATGACACGGGGCGATATTCCGTTGCCATTTCAATTTGCCTACATTCAAGGCCCTCCCTCCCCACCTCTAATTTCTTTATCATTTTGAACCCATTTGTTTCTGTGTACTGTAGAAAAATAAAATGCACAACTGAGTCGCACGAACTTGCTATAAGACTAAGAATTTCAAAAATGAATGTTACGAGAGCAAAACTGTTCATAAGCATTAAATTTATTTTTTAAATGACTAAAACAATTAGTAGTTGAAGATAAATAATTAAGCAAATATTAGTCTATGCAAGAACATAATTATAATTCGTTGTAGTGGTTTCCTTAAAAAAATAAGCTTTTATATGCAAAATTTTTAAAACATTTTTAAGAAAAAATTTTGGTACGCCAATTTAAGGTTTTTATTATTGTTCGAATAAAAATTGAATTTATAAAAAAACTATTGAGCCGTTTTTGAGATATCGAATTTTCCAAAAATAAAATAGATTTCTTTTTTTTCAAAAATTCAAAAAATATTTTTTTTAAGTTTTAAAATTCAATGTTTTTTTAAACTTCTTAGAAGATTCTCTATAAAAAAAAAAAATCATTAAGATCCGTTATGCCGATAACGAGAAATTCAAAATTCGAAAAAGTAATGGGGCCTATCGTGAATAAAATTTCCCTGGGAATTGTTCCCAACTTTCAAAATTGTGATCTCGAATAATGTCGAAAGTTTCCCTTGGAATTTATTGATATTGGGAATTAAGTTTCGTAGTGACCTTGGCTCTCATTTAAAAAGGCCAGTCGCCAGCTTACAATGAACAGTGCAGAAGTATTGACCTTTCCAATTTTCGAAGATGGGGAAAATTCCGAGGGAAATTTTGTTCACGATAGCCCCCAATATCTTGATTTCAATTTTTTTTTTAAATTATAGATCGAAAATTAATCGAAAGGAAAAAAAATATGTTAGCGAAATTCTCGGGACCGTGTTCGAGAAAAATACGATTTTCGAAAACCATTTTTAAACATAATTTGTATGGAGGGTACCGTTATCTTTAGGTAAAATAAATTTTTTCTCATATCTTATAACTTATTATTAAGAAGCTTTTATTTGACGTTTTTGAAATATTGAAAAATTTAATTTTTTTTTTTAAATCCAAAAAAAAAAGAAATTTGAAAATTTGAATACACAATAATATTCAAGCTGCTTGGAAGCTTTAAAGTAAAAAAAAAAAAATTAAAATCGGTTGTACCGTATTTGAGAAAATCAAAAACCAACCAAAGGGGGGTACCAAAAATAACTATTTTTTTGTAAAAAACTTTTTCAACCATTGCTTAGCTTTAACTAAATAAAATTGTTTGAATTTTTTTCTTAAAACATCTGTGGGACGGTTTTTGATAGAAAAAATATTTATAAAATTAAAAAAAAAATCGTGTGGCAGGTACCGTTATTTTTGGTCTTAAAAAAAGAAAAAAACCTGTGGGGGGAAAAATTTAAAAACGATATCTATCAAGTTTAGCGAAAATCGGCCGAGCCGTTTAGGCTATATTCGAAAAGAATGGGGTGGCCGTGGCGCGATTCTTGTGTGCTCGCCTGTCAACCTCATGATCACAAGTTCTATCCCTGCCGTCGTCTATGTCGTTTTATGTCATTGAAACCTTCTAAAAAATTGTCATCAATGGGTTGCTGGCTTACTCATTACATGTGGTTCAGGCATAACACTAACAACATGTAATTGAGTTAAACTAATATGCCCAACAAGGATGAATAAGAATAAAATAATGTGAATTATAAGTGACATAGACATAGTTCAGCCGCCATCCACTGGACAACCGGGACTGAACAACCCGAGTCAAAAACCAAGACAATTTTTCATAATGCTAATTTTGAACCATGTACATTACAAATATTATAATTTTTAGAGTTTAAGTCATTTTATAAGTTAGGCCCCCTATGTGCCAACAAATTTCTACCCTATATATATTATCCTCAAGTTTCACAATTGTATATATTAAGTTCAATAAAAAACCTTGAAACCTTCAGCCGCCATCCCTGGAGATAAAAAATCTGAGACAACCACCTCGTGCCACACATCTTTCCTATCCTTCTTTCTCTTCATTAACTTCACGCCCGCGCTGTGTTGGAACATTTAAAGGGTAATCATAATGCTTTGAGCGCGGGTAGATTATATAAAAAAAAGACAGACAGCCAGACAGACAGAATTTCGAGACCCACTTTTTTCGCCTTCGCTATCATCGTAATGTCAACTTTGATCAAAATACGAGTATCGAGTTCGATTTTTTTTACGAATGCCTTATAGTATCCATAAGTCGCAAGTAAAAATGTCAAAAAGGTGTTATCTATCAACACAATACCTCTCACGAAACTATTTTCACTTTCGACACAAGTACATACATACATAAATTGTGTATTCAAAATTTTAGGATTTTTTTTTTGAATTTTAAAACAATTTTTAAATTTTCAATGTTAATATTTCACAATTAACCGTATTTTCATAGGATTTACAATATAAAGCAAACAAATTTTAATTATATGTATCTAAAAAAATACAGTTCCCACCATACAAATGCTAATAATAATATAATATAAGAATCATAAAAACATAAAACTAGCTTACCAAAATGTCTTCTTAAAAGTTTTATATATAAAAACTTATTTTAACGATTAAATTAATATATTAATATTTGGTCATGGCATTCTGTGATTTTTTGGAGATGTTAAAAAACAATTTTTTTTTTTCAATTTTCGTTATTTTATAATACATATGTCAATAATTTTTATTACATTTATATTTATTCTTTTTATTTTCTTTTTAAAGTTTTAAAAATTTTCTATAAAGAAAATATAATTTCAAAAGCGTTTTTTTGTATTAATAAATTAGACGGCATTGGTTTTTCTAAGCTCAAGCTATTTATGAAGTCGATTTAGTAACATAAAGGAATAAATTTATGATTTAAAAAAAAAATTCCTTAACTATATTCTAATCCTATTAAAAATAAGACAAATTACATGCGACCCAGTCGTGCACTTTATTTCATTTTAAATTAACTGAAATCAAAGTTCATTATAAAAACAACATCGAGAAATAGTTTACTTAATTTCGTAGTATAAATTGTTTTTGAAAACATAAACAACATTCTAGTTGTTTTTTTTTTTTTGGCACAATCAATACAATTTATTTTTAGAAATTTTGAAAATAATAAATTTGAAGGAGAATACAAAAAGTAGTCTTCTATGTCAATTCAATTCACCAAAATTTTGGGTGGTCGTTGATTTCCTGGTGACAATCTTGCCAATTTTCGATTCTTTGCGGAAATATTCAGAGTTAATAGTAAATAAAATAATTAATTCAGCCAAAAATAAGAAAATTTAAATATAAATTTACAAACATTGTTGAATATACTATGTAATAATTGGCTTACAAATCAATCACTACGACTGATGTTTTCGGGACTCAACGCCGCCGAGAGAATTTAAGTACGCAGTTTTGTCTGCCTTGGGAAGCAGTATAGTACCGTTTTTATTATTTAAGTTATATGTGAGTTAGCAATAAATATTTTGTTTTATTTGAATGGCCTATGAGGAGAGTTTTTTACATGGTTCAAATAGCATCCTAAGCTTAGCTGGATGGCGCTCATCCGAGAGGCGTAATTTTCCATAACTATACGGCGGCGGCGTATAAATGTATTAAGCTGAATTTGAATTATGGCAAGAGATATGTTGAGTTTTAGAAGCCTTATGTTTGCTTCTTACAACAGATAGTATACTTGCGATCATAAATCCAGTACAAACAAAAATTTATCAGTGTTTTAATTCATTTATTTGAATAAAAAGCTCCACATATACATATTTACTATGCATTATTTATGTCGCCCAAGAAAATCTAGATATAACTGATAAAATTTTCTTAGGTTTTTTTCTTTATAAATTGATTTCATGGACATCAATTCTACGGCTGCGAGTACTTATAAAATAGTTTAAAAAGTAAATTTTTATTCAAAAACTGATGATGAATGAATACATCTTGATAAAGCAGAATAGAAAGAAAAAAGCTTACAGCGTACGCAATCATGTCGTACTGCTTTCTGACTATACTCTGTCCAACAAAAATTGTCAGTACAGGCCTTATGGAAGAGCTTTTTCTAAAGCAGTGGCGCCTGA